>JANIJI010000009.1:4502500-4880000 GCA_024500535.1 Leptonema lineaticorne
TACAATACTAAATTGTTATGAATGCACATACATTTTCATCCATCAGAAATTTTAACTTTTCGACCTTAACTTTCAAAATAAAAATAAAAATTATCATATCAGATCATTTTCATGGTTATGGATGTCGTGAAAAACCGTTACACATAACAATAAGATTCTTTTTTTTTCTGTCGCCATACAAAACATCTCAAGAGAAGTAACCGTAACATCTTCACATCTGCCATATCTATTGAAAGTTTACGACATTGACACGTGCTATAGAGCTTCTTTTGATTTTATCCTTGGGTTTATATATATATATATATATTCTTATTTATACCAGGATCATGTGAATATAGTTCCGATATATATAAGCTCGGCTTATTCGGGTGTGAATAATATAAATTTTACCCGACAATTGTGCAAATATCACCTGGTGTTCCATACAGATGCTCTATAAGAATATGAGAAAAATTACTCTACATAAATGTTTCTAGGAAAAAAAACAGGATCAGAAATAAAAATTTAAGATTGTTTGATATATAAAATTCTCCAATTGTTTTTCTCATTAAAATAATATTATCCATTACAGGAATGTAAAAATATTACAATTTGTTAAATATCATTGAAAATTTAATTAGAAATATAATATAATAAATAAATTATTATTTATTTTCCAAAATGATCATACATATATAAAAATGATTTCAATTTGTCTTAAAATATATAAAATATTAATTGAAAGATATATCGACGATATCCTTTCCTGTATGAAATTACCATAACATTGAATTGGTGCAGAATTATTATTGTTATTTCACTTTTACGGTATATTTTATGACTCACAATGATTCTTGAAGACACGTGTTAACCGCTTGACGTCTTTTAAAACAGATTTTTGAAAAGCGAAAGGGGACTTTACTGTTCCTAAAGAAAGCATTGTTAGGGTAGAAATCTTTTACAAGACCCCCTTCCTCTGAATTTAAGAGAAATGAAAGAATAAGTAATCTATTTCCGATGTACCATATATAGCATATGTGCTATCCGTAAAAAAAATCTAATAAAATTTAATAAATCAGATTATATTGAAATATATTTTATATGCTTTAAAAATAATAATAATAACAAAAATTGTGTAGAATTTTTAATATGATAATGATGTTTGTATTTCACACGTTTAGTATCGTTCAAAAGTAACAAAACTCTTCATTATCTAGTTATCCAAAATAGTTCAAAAGGGTTGTATTTACTGATAACGACATTGCGATATGTCTAAAGCTGATTACATTTTTTAATGTATATATCGGAATTTAACTTATGAGCTGCGATAATTCCACCCCTTTTTAAAAATCATGTGTTTAAAATTTATCTATCTTCTCACGCTTATTATTTTAGTATCATAAATTTTCAAACGCTAATATCTTAAAAAATATTTTATATTGAATTATTAATTTGATATTTTTTATCATGTAAATAAATTATAATAAAAAATAATTAAAAAGCGCAATGAGAATTTTAATGATACGGCATATTTTCGATTTTTAATGATGAAGCATTACAAAAAATAAACAACAATGTGTGTGTGTGTAAGTACATATAGACCTTAAGAATTTTTAAATAAATTTAAATTGGAACTAAAAATTTATAGATTTCATATTGATAAGGTGACCAACATTTTTACGGTGAAAAAGAGATTCGTTAATTGAAAAAGATTGAAATCGTCTAAAACTATCTAGTTCTCGGTTTTAAATTTGATTCCAAATAAAACTATCTAGTTCTCGGTTTTAAATTTGATTCCAAAAACAAAAACGAGTTTTTAATTTCAAAATGAAAATGAATTTCTATCAAAACAAAAAAAAAGGGAAGAAAGTCCTTCCAAAAAGAGATCGGTTGGTCACCTTAATATTGATAAATTCAGTGTTAATTATAAATACAAATATTATAATATATTATATTAAATATATCTTTTTCATATTTTATGTATTTTCTAAATATTAATTAAAATTATATATAATTGTGATTGAAAATAATAACAAGTAAAAAATTAAAATAAGCATTAATCGATTAATTGATAAAATTTTAAGATTGAAATTTACAAAAATATTTTAAATTGTTGAACAAGTTAATATTATATAATTCTAAAAAATGAAATATTTATTTACAAATTGACAAACAGACAAGTTAATTGAGAAATATATAATAATAATAATAATAATAATCATAAGTTATTTGTTACCAAATTAAAACAATAACTGAAAGATATAAATAATTAATATACAAAAATAATAAATAATATTTTTTTTATATATGGCATATTTGCGCATTTAGTCAGATATAATCTTCTAGAAGCGCTTCGAATCATCAACCGGAATTTCGAATTCAAGGGTGACTTACCCTGTTCAAGGAAGGGTGAATTTTTATTTACGATAAGGGATTTTTTTTCATAACAAGGTACGCCCTTTGGGGTACCTGTGATTACAATAATTCCCACGCACGTTACGATTCCTGTACACCAGGAAAATAAAATACCGGTCTCCCCTCTCCACCCATTCGATAGACCCCCTTTTATAAAATAAATTACATCACATATCGAATGACCAAACGGTACAAGCGCACAAAACTGTTTTTACGCTAATGAATTATTCATGAATCGAGATTTTTTTTCCGCCGAACCACCCACCCACCCGCATGATAGAGATTTGTCGAAATATACTATGAAAATATTTTCAACTGAATCTAATATCGAATTATTATTAAAAAAATAAATAAAAGAAAGATCGACACGTGACCCCCATAGATATTCTATTTTTGCAAATGATGATATAATAATATATAATATTTTTATATTATATGCGGGTCTCTGATAAATATTGACGATGTTCGATGAAAAATTGTGTTCTAATTAATAAAGCATTTTATATTTATATAGTAAGCTATAATTTAAAAAAAATATTAGATTTATTTTAATCATAATAAATTTATTCATTTTGTAAATAGAAAGCGGATGAATTGATTATTTAAATTTTTAAAATATATTTACTTTTTTTCAAAATATAGTTTATATTAAAAAAATGAAATCTTTTAAATATTATAAAAAATCATTAAGTATATTTATTTAGAATTAATATTAAAATTAGATACATATAACTATTTCAATAATATTATACTTATATATAGCATATAAAAAAATCGCATGCATTCAATAATTTCAAACATAAATCAATAATAAGAAGACCGGTAAGTTCTTTGTGTCTCTATAAATAATATCGAACCAGTTTCCCCTTTTCTTTAACGGATATTCAATAGAAAATTTGCACAATTGCTTTTTAAAAAAGATTTGCAATATCATTCGTGAGATATGCCGGATATTTTCCCATAGATTTTTATGCATTCAAGTTCATAAAATCCAATACCCGACCCCCCCTCAAATTTTACTGT
The DNA here is from genome assembly GCA_024500535.1 of Leptonema lineaticorne. Classification (NCBI taxonomy): domain Eukaryota; kingdom Metazoa; phylum Arthropoda; class Insecta; order Trichoptera; family Hydropsychidae; genus Leptonema; species Leptonema lineaticorne. The sequence continues at coordinate 4,505,918 of JANIJI010000009.1, forward strand.
ATATAATCTAAATAATAAGGGAAGATTTGATCAAACTGCATAATTTTAATAAATATTAATTATATGTGAACAAACTGAATCTAATTCACATTTACAACGATAATACTAAAAAAAAAAAATCAGTATTATTTTTGAATAATTGAATCGTATGCATATTTTAATTATTTTTAAATATCAGATAATTTACATTTTATCGCGATTTTTATCGTACATTATTTTCTTTTTATTCGAATTTAATTCGTTGTATTTTTTTTTTAAACATTTTACGTGTAAAATTATATCGATATCGTTGAATCACAGTATAATGATTCGATTCCTGCATGACAATTTTATTGTTTATTATGCGGGTGAATAATTTATTCATTAATTCACAAAGTTGACTTCCGATGTTTCTCCCTAACCCCACATATATATAAATATATATTTTGAATATTTTGTATATATATATATATATATATATATATATATATATATATATATATATATATTTATTTTTAATGAAAATAACAGAAAAATATGAATTAAACACACACACACACACACACACACACACACACACACACACACACACACACACACACACACACACACACACATATATATATATATATATATATATATATAATTTAAATTATAACTTTTACATATCAAAGTATTAAAAAAAATATAATTTCATTGCATTATAAATTTTAATATTTAAAAATATTAATTTTAATTACAGAAAAACTAAGCATTTTAGCTAGAATTACATACAATTTTTATATTTGAATATTTAATAATATATAACTATTATTATTCTTAGAATAAATAATTTTGATAATAATAATAATAATAGTAATAAACTAGCATAAATTATAACAAGAAAAGTTTCACACGATACTCACCCTAATCTGAATTTTAGACCTTGGAAAAAGACTCACCCCCCATCAGTAAAAATCTTTTCTTGAGAGACCCCTGGATTTCTTTGTATGGCGACCATTGTTTATTACGAATAACTGCGCCTATAGTTATTCCCGTTTCTATTTTTTTTTTATATTTATTTCTTCACCCTTCGACGGGCATTCAATGGAAATATCCAGAAGGGTGTATTAGAGATGTAAAATTAAAAGAGTGGGGTCGTTTTACGGTTTTGTATATAAACGGTGTTAAATCACAAAGTCGAATCATAACTTCGTTGATATGTCGTCGTGACATTAGTCGGCATTTGCTAAGGTCCGACCACTGCATGTGCACTTTTTTCAGTGACACAATGCAGTGGTCGGAACGTTCAAAATAAAAATTAAAAATTGATAAAAAAAAATATATATCGCTAATATATTGTGATTATCATAAAAATCATCAAAAATTACAAGACAGCAGCTGACAAAAAAAAAAAGAAAATGGAAAATATATCAACAATCAAAAATTGCAAAAAATATCCAGGTAAATATAAAAAAATATTTTAAATATTTAATATGAAAAAATTTACTATTTATTATAATAATTTATTTTAATATTTTACAGGTCAAATATAAAACAACTCTTCTTGGTTCATACTTTGAAACATTCGAAAATAAGAATGAAAAAAAATATATATATGGTATAAATCTGCATCTGAAAATCTGCTTTGAAAACTGAAAACTTCTGAAAAATTCAACAAGTAAGTCCAAACAGTTTCATAATAATAATAAATAAGAAAAAAGAAAACATCGTTTCAACTACGTCGACTATTTCAGTACTTCAATACTTATATTATTATTATTTTTTTTAGTAATATAATCGTTAATTTTAATTAATGTTAATTACTTAAGTCGTGTGTATTGATTTGTAATAGTTTTTGATGCGTTTTAAATTCATAGACTGTATTATCATTATTATTATTTTAATATTAACGTTAAGTTAAATATATTTTTTTGATTAAAATATGCGTTTTATAATAGTTAAGTTGTATAGCTTAATATTCAGTGGCGTAAAAGTTTTATTTTATTTTTTTAATCATTTTTCAATGTTCAAAAAGATTAAAATTGTAAAATTCATTTTTAATATTTAAAACATCATTCTTTAAACTCTTTTATAATTTGATGTATTTTGTTCTCCTTCATTAAGCCATTGATAATATGTACTAAATTTTTATAATTAGATTTTTATTGAATAATTTCATTAAAGTTTTGCACTACAATAATCATTTCTTTTAGATTTAAAAATTAATTTCTTTAATTTATTTAAAAGTAGTACTTATTTTGTAATTCTAGTTTAAAACATTTAGTACAACTCTTGACTAATTTAATTCTTGTTTATTATAAATAGTATTATGTTTAACTTTTTTACAAGACTTAATCATAAAAAAAATAAATTCATAGTGTTCTCAAAATATTTTGTTAGAAATAAATAATTTTCATTACTTAATTAATAATTTACGATGCACTTTCTTTTAATGATAAGCATTCGCGTGCCTTAATTATCATTTTGTGTTTTTTTTCGTAATTAATAAGTTTAAACCGTAAGTGCTTCTTATTTGTGTGAATGTTAAATTTATCATTTAAACAATAATTCGTAAGAAAAAAAGATAATTGACATAAAAATGATGAAAATTTTGTAATGTTTATAAGGCAAAGATGGTAAAATGTTTATATTATTCAATTAAAAAAAAAATATCGAAAATAATGTCAAATAATAATAACACTATTTAAAATCATTTTAATTTTTTTTGCATCGGATTATTTTAAAATAATGTTTTTTATAAAATTTATTTTTACTTTATTATGAAATACGGGTATTAAAATTTTGCCATCTTTGTTTCTAAAAAAATCGTTTTGCGATAATTTATTTAAGAGGACAATTTTTTAAAACCATTTAGAACAAAAAACCAATTCGTAAAATAACTATTTAACTTTTATCGTACTATAAAATATATTTGCAACATAATCATTTTATTTTATAATGCATGATTAAACAATACTAACAACCAATATTAAAAAAATAAATTTCAATACTAACACTTTTTTTTCTTATATTTTTTTTACGGTTACTAACATTATTTTAGTGATGTGTGTTTATTTTTTTATAATTTATTTTTAATTCTGTAAGGATGTATGAAAACTATATAACATTAATCTTCTTTTTATAGTAGTAATTTCAAAATTTTAAGTCTCAATTAAAAATAAATAAATTCTAACATTTTCCTCAAGTTATGATAAATATTTTAATTGCTTAATCATATTTTTTTTACTATTGGAAAGTTGTCCTCTTAAATTAGCATTTAAAGATTGTTGTGTTATTGAATTTTATTAAATCACATAAAAATGTCTACAGAACAAAAATAAAAATAATATATAGAAATTTAAAAAAAACTAATAATGCAACAATTTATCTTAAAAATGCTTCAGCCAAAGAAATTTATAATTCAATTTCATTTGCATTAATTTATATAATGTAGACCACATGTCTTTCGTACGTTGTTAAAAAAATGTTAATGTTATCAATTCATGTCTGTTATATGTTGTTATTGTTAACTGTTATTTTTTTCAGAACTGAAACGTTGTTTTTCTTTATCTCAAACTGTTTACTGTTATATATTAGTTTTTTCTTCATGATACTTTTAACAACGTTAAAATGTTGAAGTTACTTGTTTTCTCTGTTTTTTTTTTGAAGTTATTTGTTATTGCTCAATTGTTAAAGTTAAGTTTTTGTTAATAAGTTAAATATTTGACTATTGTTAACTGTGAAATCACAAAATTGTTAGAACACCAAAGTTTGCCTTAATACTTTGTTTAAAAATGTTAAAATTATAAAAATAATATTCGTAAGAACATTTTGCACTGTTATTAATATTGTTATTTAGGATTTTAAGTATTGTTTATAGTTATGAAACTTTCTTGATGTATTCACTTTGATTTTTATTCCTACAAAAAGTTATATTGTTATTTAAATCATTGTTTTGATATTTACTGAACTACTTTTTAATTTCTTCTTTTACTTTGCAGGAAAAAGTGTTATTTTAATTGAAAAAATATTTTTAACTTTCATTAAATATATGCTTACGAAGTTACGAAAGAATAAAATATTAAATTTATTCAAAATATGAATATTAATGTTTTTTATTCGTTGTAACTTTTTGACCATATTAAAAATAATGTTAAAAATTTAATTCTTAATTGTTGATTTGTTAATATGGTAAAATAGTAATATTCAATATATCATTAATTTAATTATTGAATATTGCTATTTCGATTGTTGTATTAAATTCATTGTTATTGTTAATATTGTTAAGTTTGTGTTGTTAATTTCATTATGTTTTATTGTTGAAAATTTATAGATGTTGTAAATAAGAAAAATGAAAAAAAAAATGAAAAAAAATAGTTTGTATGAAAGAACGTCTACATTTTATAACGCATACTGTATAAATAAAAAATGTGATTTAAAAATATTATAAGTTATTGTATATAAATTTGAATGTGACATGGAATGAATGTATATTAATTTGCTTAAAAAATAATAAAAAAACTAAGAAAAATTATAAATGTTTTCTTTTATTTATTATCCTTTAAAATAATATCAAAATAAAATAATGAAATATTTGTCTGACATATTGGTTGGTCACTAATGATTTTGATATAATATATTTAATAAATACTTTTTTCTTTTAATATAAATTGCCTGTTCGATTTAAAATTATTAATAGATTTCTTAACTAATTAAACTACAAAAATTGGTTTATAAAATATTTATATATATATGCAGTTTTCTGAAAATTGGATAGTATTGGTTTATGGTACTGGCAATATATAAATTTATTTAAGACTGGCAACACAGAGTCAACTGTCATTTCGTGCTTCGTTTGTTTACGTTTCAATTATGCATTGAAATATTGGTATTTATTATTTAAATGTTTTATATTTATATATATTGAAATAATTCTTACAAATTATTTTAAAAGTATTGCCAATGAGTATTATTTCACGGTGTTTCCTTATATAGAAATGTGATATTGAAAGGAAACAATTAATTATACTAAGGTTACCAATCATCCTCCTTTGAAAAATATTTTCTTTATTGAGTGGATTCAAAAATTGAGAACCTTTTGGTTTTAGAGCTGTTGAAGCTTTGGCTACCATTTCTTTACAATTAGAAAATCTTTGACACATTTTATTGTGCTCTCCTTTTTATTGTAAAAAAGTTAATCATCTTAATTACACAAAAAACATAGAAAAAATTACAAAACTTACAGTGGAATTATATATAGGTATTTTGTCATGCAGGTCACAAAAATAACGCATTTTACTGTGCGACTAACCAATGTTACGTGCTGAGAACAATATTAATTTAAAATGCTAAAATTTTGTATTACCTGTTTATACAAACCGTCAGATATGGAATTTATAAAACCTTTGTCGTCAAAAAGGTTGCAAGATCTTGTGATCTTAATTGGAAAAGAGGTATAATTTTAAACTTTTTAAATCACAGTATTCACCTAATATAATTTACAAATGTGCTGTTTTTTTCCAGATATCTAATTTAGATTTATCTATATGGTTATGTTGGAATTGTAATTATTTATTGAATAAATATATTCAATTTAGAAAGCTATGTTTACAAAGCATTTCGTTGTTCGAAAACTGTGTGATTACTGATGCAGAAAATGTATTAACAAATAATTATTATATGTATTAATATATTTTGCAATAATAAAATTTAATAAGAGTATACTTTAATACTTTTTTTAGATATCAGATATATTAAACAGAAATGCAAAACTATCATCATGTCATTTAGAAATGTCTAAAATTAATTTAGTAGAATATTCAATCATACCACAAGATTTAAGTAAAACAGATATTGCAACAAATGATTTTTCCACAGAAATAAATAAAATTGATATTGACATGGTTTGTTGTTTTCAGAATTAATATTGTTAATTTTTATTTAATTTTCATATACTAATGTGACATATCATAATTTTAGAATATAAAAAATAACACCAAAAAACTTGACAATACGACTGAAGATCAAATTAATGTTACCGATATAAAAACTGAATTTTGTGATGATGACTTTTATGAAAGTGATGAAAATGTTGACAAATTAATTACTCAAAAAAGAGTCTGTTCATATTTGATATTTTTAATATTTTATGTGTTTAATATTTTATGATAATAATATTTTTAACTTTATAGAAAAAATCTAAAATTTCAAAATCGAAAAAGGTTATTTACAACACACCCTCTAAACATTTTGATTATTCAATGGTAACTGTTACATCTTTAACTAAGGAACAACAAATTAAAGAATTGGAAATTATGAAGGAAAGTGAAGAATATTTAAAATATCCATATAAATGTGAAATGTGCGCTAAAGGATTCGAACATGAAATTGTATATAAAGAGCACTGTGAAAAACATGATCCTGTAAATATTTGTTTTTGTCATAAAAAAATTATTTGAGATAAATACTTTAATATATCACCTTTTCAGGTTTCGGGACAATACATGTGTGAATTGTGTAGTCAGCGATTTAATACTAAACGCAATTTATGCAATCATCTCGACACTCATGCTTATCGTTATACTTGTCAGTTATGCAATAAAGTTGTAATCAGCAAACAGAATATTATGTCACATATGTATACAGAACATGATCAAACCAATAAAGAAGTAAAATGTGATTTATGTGAAAAAACCTATAAGTATATATATATATATGATTTTTAAAAGGCATGTAAACTTTTATATAATAAATTTTAAATTCTACTTTATAATTCTAGGAATAGATATACATATGCAAGACACATGAGAATACATAATAGTTCCAAGCAATATAAGTGTCATTTGTGTCATAAAGTATTTTTATGGAAAGACAATCTTAATCGACACTTAACGTTGGTTAAAATTATTCAATGTAATTTATGTGATTTGATGAATTTTGTTTAAAAGGTTTATTTTTATTGTAGGCGACATAAAACTGAAAAACCATTCAAATGTGACCTGTGTCCTAAGTCGTTCTTTTTAAAGGTTAATTTAAAGGATCATCAGTTAGTTCATTCTAGCGAGAAAAGATTTTATTGTGTAGAATGTAATTTATATTATGCGACTCAAGTTAAACTAAATCAACATTTAAGAAGAGGAACTCGTCATTTACGACCAGAACAGTTAACGTTAGTATTTTATTTTTCAATTCAATATTAACAAAATTAAGTATTTATAATAGAATTTCATTTTACTTTACAGATTTGCTTGTAAATTCTGTGATAAAAAATATACAAATAATTTACAATTATCAATGCACACAGATAAAGTTCATTTAAATAAACGTTCTCACGCCTGTCATTTATGTGATGCAGCATTTGTTTGTAAGAAAACTCTTCAAACTCACATTAAATCCGTCCATGAAGGATTTAAAAAACCACGGGATCATATATGTGAAACATGCGGAAAAGGATTTAGAGTTAGTTTATAACAATAATTAAGATATATAAATTATTTTCATTTCAAAACAAAAAAAAATTAACATTTCAGGACAAACAAGTTCTAAAATCTCATATCAGAACACACACTGGTGAAAAACCTTATTCTTGCAAGTACTGCAGTACCAAATTTGCTCATTCAGGTGCTATGTATACGCACATTAAAATAGTACATTTAAAATTGAAAAGAGTTGTTTCTAATAAACGTAAAGAGACTTCGAATGATAAAGTTCACGATAGTTCTTTAATTACAAGTGAAACTGTTCCTGTAACATTGTAAATTACACTTTTGACCATTGTATTCCTATTTAATTTGTCACAATAATTTATAAAATTATTAGTTATATACACGCATATATATATATATATATATATATATATATATATATCTTTCAATTATTCTCAATACAATATATTAATGAATTTTATTGTAATTTTATATACCTAATCTGTGTCAAAATAATTGTTTATTATTAAATGTAACAATTTGTATCCTGTTTTATATTTGTTAGAACAAAAATATTAAAATATATACGTTATTATTCAAGAAAAAAAGCTTTTTAAATTAATTATATAATGTTTCTAAAATGATTAAAACTATCACATGTCGAGAACAAAAAATAGCTTTTTATTATTCTAAAATGACGAGATTCTTTTAATTTAGTATATCTTTTTTACGTTAAGAGTTTTTAATAGCGTAGACATTATTTATATTCTTTCCCTAAATTATCAATTTTTACATTTTCTATATACCTTGAATATCGAAGTATTCTTTTTATTAAAAAAAAATAAATTTATAATGTAAAATTATACTTTGGTATTGTTCATTATTTTTTTTGTATTTCAATAATCTAAATTAATAATTTAAAAGTTTTTATATCACTGATCTAAAGCTTGACTAATATGATTTTATTTATTTTTTATTTTAACCTATATATAGAACTAAAGTCATTGTGTACATCGAATATTTCAACGTTAACTAAACCATAACAGGAAAATTGAAATATAATATTTATAATTGTCGAACACTAGAATCGAACTTAAGTTTATTGACAAAACGATAAAATACGTGGACGACAACAGAAATATGTGTGCCAATATTCATATTTTACTGTAAAACAATTTTTACTTGAAAAAAAAATTGCGTGCTTAAAAAGTATTATCGAAAATACTAACAAATTGTGTCATCTTATGAATATTAAAAAGGCGTAGTGTAGCGGTGTTATTGATGTACCAAATTTTAATACGAACCTTTATTAATATGCTGCAAGAGCTTAGGAAGTAACTAAATTGGCACAATAGATGTTATCTAACCATGAATATTATGAATCGGTAATGTGCGTGATATCGATGCTCTGTAATGATTAATATATTTTTTTTAAATACAGCTTGATTTAATATAATTTTGTGAATTCAAATAATGAAGTATAATTTTTCTATAGTAAAAATTATTTTCTATGTTTTATTCTATATATATGAAAAAAAAATATTTTTGCGATAAATTGAAATTTTCAGATTATTTTTTTTTTATATAAAAGGAAAGAATATCGAATATATAATATGATAATTGTTTACAAATGTAAAAATATTAATCGATTACATTCTTTAAAAATCAGAATTGTAATAATTTAAAATTTATAAAAAAAAAATGTATAAATATATTGAACATCCTGTATAATACATGTTTGGAGACTGGCTAGCGATATAATATTCAATATAAGTAATTCACCGACAATATTAGCACGTAAACATTATTATGTTCGTTCTTTCAAATTAGCATTGAACTGACCAAGTGACGACGCCTGGTCTTCCAAAACGTTCAAGCGCATAAAGAAGTGCAGTCATCGTCGAAAGGATCGTCGCAAAAGTGATGTGTGATGTTGGTGATTTTCTTTTGGATATTCACAATAAGTGTCCAAAATGTAAACGCTTCAAATGAATGTTTGAATTCGATCAATAATTCCGGTTGTACCTGTTACAACATTCAAAATGGTATAAAAAGTTAAGTACTCATATTAATTGCATTATTTGATATTATATGCAGATATATGTTTTAGATTATTTCATTGAATGTTCTGACGTTACTCAAGAATCTATCAGTCAAGTATTATCTCAGATGACAAATCGAGAAAAAAATAATATTTCATTATCTCTTTACCGACTGAGCGACTATGAAACGTTTGTAGGCGAAGACTTTTTTCCAAATTTTTCTCCAAATTTAACTCAGCTTCATATAACGCGATCAAATCTTCATAGTTTTCATCCGAGATCATTGAACAAGTTCAAATCATCTTTAACACATTTAACCGTCAAAGAATCACATCTTAATCAAATACCCAGTGATGCTTTAACTGAATTATTCGCTTTACAGTATATTAATTTAGAATCCAATAATATTGCAGATATATTAGATGGAGTTTTTAGTAATCAAAATATTACAAATCTCAATATTAGAAATAATGAAATAGAGATTATAACCGATGAAGCATTTCGTGGACTTGAAAATTCATTATTAGATTTGGACATATCCAATAACAAACTAAATCGGTTTTCCATTGAAACTATTGACTATTTAAATTTTTTAAACGTGTTGAAACTTTCCAACAATTTCATAGAATCTATACTGAAAAATTGCAAAAAAGAAAGTTTCATAAAACATTTAGATCTCAGTGAAAATTTTATAAAATTATTAACGTACGATAATTTTTGCTCGTTTCTATATTTAGACGAATTAGTATTAACTCATAACTTTATCGATAAAATTCATAAAAATGCTTTCATATCTCTAAAATTTTTACAACGTATTGATTTGAGTTATAATAAACTTGGTTTTCTTCATACTAATTTGTTCCAATATAATACTGCAATTACAGAGATAAATTTAACCGGAAATTTTATACATTATATAAATAACATATTTTCAAATATTCCCAGTTTAATAAAATTAATATTATCCGATAATAATATAATGAAAATATTCAGAGATTCTTTTGTCAATTCGACATCGCTTTCAGAAATACATTTGGATAGAAATCGAATAAACAGCATCGAGAGTGAAACTTTTACTAATCTTCTTAATATTACAGAAGTACATTTGGAGTTTAATTATTTAACAGATACTAAGTTTTTACTATCTTTACAATCGAAAAATTTATATTTGTTGCAATTAAATAACAATATGCTAACGAATTTAAACGGAATAAAATATTTATCAGAGAATCTGAAAGAAATATGGCTTCAAAATAATGCAATTCAATCCATTAAATATGAAACGTTTCGCAATATGAATAAAATAAGGAGACTTTTTCTTCAAAACAATTCAATATCTATTATCGAATATGGAACTTTTGAAAATTTAGAGAATTTACAATATTTAGATATTAGAAATAATCGTTTGACACATTTAGATGATATATTTATAAAGGAGAAGAAATTTTTTACTGTATTCTTATTAGATTCAAACAAAATTGTATCTTTTCACGATGATTCATTAACGAAATTAGAGAATTTGGAAGTTTTGTCTGTATCTAACAATAGGTTAAATAGTTTACACCCCAAACTGTTTGAAAATTTAGTTAACATTAAAAAATTGAATTTATCTCATAACGAATTCGACGATGTTGAAAATTTATTTTCTAGAATGTCGCTGATAAATATTTTGGATTTAAAATATAATTTTTTAAATAATATAACGAATAAGACATTTGGACCTTTAAAAACACTAATTGAACTCAATTTATCAAATAACATAATAACGGTAATTGAAAAAGATGCGTTTCGGTTCCTTAAACATTTAAAATATTTAAATTTGGAAAATAATCCTTTAGTCAAAGTTCATAATGGAATTTTCGAAGAATTAAATGAGTTGCGAACAATAGAACTAGGTAATTGTTCAATAAAAGTTCAAAATAACGCAGAAAATAATTCTACAAGCTTAATAAACGCGTTGAACAACGAAAACAATAATTTGAGTGTTTATAAGATAAATTTATCTGGAAATCATTTATTTAAAATGGGACAGAAAATTTTCGAACAAATGTTTAATTTGAAATATATTCTGCTGAAAAATTCCGAAATTATTCATTTACCTAAACATATTTTTCAACAAAATAAACTTCTAATGCATTTAAACGTAAATAATAATAAGTTACGACATTTGCATAAAACTATATTCTACGATAATCGCAATATAAAAGAATTACACTTTCAGCAGAATCAATTTTCGGATTTTCCATATTTGGCGATACAAAACGTGCAATCACTGGAAATATTGAATTTTAATCAAAATAAAATGACCATCATTGATTTTTCGTATTTCGATAAGTTGACAAATATTAAAAGTTTGCATTTTAACGGAAACATATTATCGTCTATTATTGGATTTGAACTATCAAATTTATCTCAGTTACAATATGTAGATTTGAGTAATAATTTTCTAATGTCGCTTCCACTAAACTTTTTTGAAAATTGCAATAAGTTAAAACATATTAATTTAAATAAAAACTATTTAAAATATATATCAAATCCACTTTCCAACTATAAAATTCTTAATCTTATACAACTAGACGTACGAGACAATCAACTAATTGACTTAAGAGATAATACACAAAAATATAACAATCTAAAAAGATTATTCATAACTAAATATGAACAAAATAATATCAATCAGACTAGTTTTGGTGTGTATCCAAAATTAAATATATTACATATAACTAATAGTAAAATATCAACCATATCGAATGATGCTTTTGAAAATATACCAAATATAAAGCATTTGGATTTAAGTTCAAATTTTATTAAATCAGTGTTTAATTCACTGAAAAATTTACAACAATTAAAGGCTTTGATTTTAAGCAAAAATGAAATCGATAACTTTGAAGAATTTCCCATAGACATGAACAAATTGGAAATCTTAGACTTATCAAAAAATAAAATTACTGTAATAACGATGAATGTATTTAAGAATGTTAAAAATTTACGTGAATTATATTTGCAAAGGAATAAAATTAATAATTTGAGTGGGAACGTTTTCAGTAATCTGAAAAAGTTAAAATTACTGAATTTAAGTGGAAACAATTTGAAAGTCATACAAGTAGAGATATTTTCACCAATAGAAAATTTGTTGACTTCATTGGATATTACAGGTAATTATATATATATTTATTATGAATATTTAAGTAATATATTTTTAGAATGAAAATAATTTCAGATAATAACTTAGAATGTAATTGCGATTCAAGAGAGACTTGGGAGTGGTTACAGAGTCACAAGAGACTTTTGAATTATGCAAATCATCAAACTAACGGTCCCTTCTGTTATCAGAGTAAAATCAATAAAAGAACTTCATTACTAGAGATGACACCAAATGAATTTTGCGATAAACCGTATTTTTCAAATGTTACAACGAAACAGATCGAATTTGATACGATAATTGCATCGTGGCAGGTGAAAAGTCATTCCGGTCTACAAAGTTTTATAGTTACAGTTAAAAATATACATGAAAATAATAATGTAAGTAATTAATTCTCATTTCTTATATTATATATGAAATATCACTTAAATAAGTGCAATTTAAATATTAAAAAAATATAATTTTAGTCTCAAAATTATCACGTTGATTATAAAACTAATTCTATAAAAATACATCATTTAAATCCTAAAACGACGTATGAAATTTGTATAATCGGTTTAAGTAACTGGAATTGGATGGGAGATAATAATTATTTAAACATTCTCAACGAAAAAAACGAAATTTCTGTTAACAATTCAATAAATATAATATCTCACTTAACAAATTCGATTTTGAATACATGTGTATATGTTGAAACTAAAAGAGGTTTGACGCAAATTAATTTGAAAGAAAATAATACAGGAATCTTAGTCAGTTTATTATATGCAATATTTTCACTCATCGTTCTAATAATTATATTTCTGATATTATATTTAATATACAGAAATAGGAGAAGAAAACGAAAAGAAGAAAAAATGTTACACACTGCAAAAAGATACTCAACATATGACACAAAGGAGAAAGATAGAAGATATTATTAATTATTGCCATCAAATAGTGTATTTTCATAATTAATATTAATGTACAATATGACGAAAATGAATATAATAGTATAAAAAAGTTGTGTGCAAAAAACTTAATTAACGACGTCCTTTCTTTCCTTTTCCTTTTGAAGTCGATTGTGTTGTAGTTTGTTGATGGGATTGTTGTTCATTACTTCTATAATGTTTATGAAAAATATAAATATTACACAAGAGAATGATCCATTATTCAAATTGTACATCATATAAATATATATTATAGAAAAAATATTGAGTATAAAACAAACCTGTGCTGTCTGGTTTTTAATCTAGGAATATTGGTTCCAAGATGAACCAAAATAGAATCTCTAGTAGGAAATGCAGGATTTAAAGGTGTGCCATCATCATTTTTTATCTGAACTCGGATTCTACCTTTATATTGAATTTCCTAAAAACAGTGATAAAGAAAAATAAAAAATAAATTAAACTTGTTGACAATAAAAACTATTTAATATTGATATACTGTTTTCACTTAAATAATTTTACTGATTACAACTTATCCTGTACTTTAAGTGTAAATAGAGATTGTGAAAAAGGCGTAAAAACAAAACTAAAAATGATAACAAAAATATACAGGTTTAAAATTTTAAATAAAAATATGTTGATATAAAACCTTGCTTCTTTCGCGAGGATATAACTTGTTTTCAATTCCAATTTTCATGCCGGCAGCTAAAAGCACATCTCTAATTTCTTGATGTGTGGGATTTTCAACGCAATTCTGTTTGGCGATTCTTCTGCCCTCGGCGATAGACTTCTTGCTATTAATGTATGCGGGATAGATGCAAATCCATCTAAAAACATTTTAATACATTAATTGAATGAAAATTAGACTTTCAAAGTAAATAATGGGAAGTAATTAAATAATAATATAAAGACCTTTCTTTATCAGAGTGTTTCTTATCGGGAGACCACGAACTTAGCATCGAAGCCATAATTTCGACAACAGCTGTCAAATGTGAACACGCGTCTGACACTTTATTTCACCTAAATTCAATTTTGTTCAACCTTAAACTAATAATAATGAATATTAATTTTAATTAAATAAATTGCTGTGAAAGAACAGCATATTTTATATATAATTTTAATTAATATATTTTTAAATAATTGAAATTTAATATAAGAATTTTATATGTATTAATTAAAAAAATAAGCTGTACAATTTTTTAACATTAAATAATAAATCTAAGATTATTAAAAATTAAAGATATTATATAAAAATACACTACTTTTTTAATTGTTTTATGAGAAAAAACGATAATTTTTATTTAAAAAGAACGATTTAAATAAGACATAAAAAACGACGTTAGGACCAAACTTTTGGTATTGATAGTGGTGCGGTCAGCCGGCATCTGTCAATGCGTCAGTTCACTTTTGGCTAAGTGAGTTGTTGGTTGGTTCTAATATTGCTCATATTTTTTGTCAATTAATTTGAGCAATAAATTACAAATTAAAATGGCTTCCAACAATATACCATACACAAAATCCGGTGACAAAGAGCAGGATGAGGTATATATTTTATTTTATTATTTTTATATATTTAAATCATTTTTTATATATGAAGGTCTGCATATATTAATATGTTAACTTCAGGTTGATTGAACAAGATAAAAATATATGTAAAAATATTAACATTTTTTAAATACATGATAATAGATCTGATTTTGTATATAAATTTCAAGATTTAAAAAAAATCTTGAAATTTATATTGGTATCGAAAAATACCTTTACTTAAGTAAGCACTTTAAATGTTTTGAACTAATTACAAAAAAAAATAATCTTTTGAGAAAGAGTTCTTAAAAAATTAAATAATAAAAATATTGGAAAATTTACATATGTATTTTATGATTCTTTTATTTTATTAAATTAATAATATTATTGGACAATTGTTCTTAAATTTTTGTTGATAAACTTTTAAAATTAGCATGGATTCGTAAAATATTAGGTCACATATATTATATGTAATATATGATATTAAAAATTAAATATATTATATATCGATTAATAATAAAATTTAAAAATATATATTGGTTGCTTCGTAAACTTAAAATATTTTAAAAATAATGAAATCGTGTGGGTATATAAATTTAATGATTCAACTATGAGTCAGATGTTGTTAAATTTGAAAATATGATTGGATAAATTTATTATTATTTTTTTAAATTTTACTAATACTTATGTGATTATTTTTTTTATAATATATAACGATAATATTTTGTTTAACCAATACGAATAGTTCTATTATCAAAATATATTTCATGTATGTTATTTAGATACACCATTAATATGTAATATAAAGAATTTCCTTATTGAATTAATTAATAATTAGATACTGAATACATTGTTGGCCTACCTGTTAATTAAATGTACGAATGGCAATGAAATAAAAAAATAATAAGATAATATACTAATAACCTTTTAAATGTTTAAATTATAAATGTCGTATTATCAATGACAACAATTTTTAATACACGTATTTATTTTTCGAGATTTTTAATTTTAATATTGAAAAAATTCAATGTCAAATTGCGTGAAAAATAATTTATATTTCTTTATTTTAATTTATATAGCTGTAATTTTGTCGAAGGATACCTTCAATAATTTATTTAATGTATGCTAATTAAATTATTTAATTTCAATTTTTTATATAAAAATATCTGAAGATCGTCAAAATATACCGTAATATGTAAAATTTTTCAGTCGAAATATACATTCGAAATTTAGATTTATTATTGGTGATTTAATAATTCAATAAAATGGCTCATGCCCTTAAAACTTGTAACATTGCTGTTTTTTTATTTTTTATGTCGTTAACATAAAAATGTCTATCTATATTCACAAACAATATTTATAAATTGTTTGCTGATAATTACATTATAATTTATTATATTTGTAATATAATATATTTGTTACGTATGAAAATATAATTTTGATAATTTAATATTTTGTATTTAAGAAACTTATGCAACCGTTCTCGTATATTCAACAAGTGCCCGGAAAACAAATCCGTACAAAATTGGCCTTGGCATTTAATTATTGGTTGAAGATATCTGATGAAAAAATGCGGGCTGTTGGTGACATCGTTCAAATGCTTCACAATGCAAGTTTACTGTAAGTTATATATATATTTTTTCATATTTTATTTCCTTATAATTTTATTGCATAAACATGCAGTACCATTAGTTGCAATTGATAAAACGAATAAGATTTCAGTTATATATTTTTTGTAAAAAAATATTTGTGTTAAAAATTATCACGTTGTATTTTTGTTATTAACTATTTTGTTTGTTATTAATTTTTATTTAGTTGTTGAATTATGTCAAATTCACTGAAATAACACAAACAATGATTATACATATTATTGCACTTGAAAAGTATTGTTTTATAATATATAATAATTATTTTTGTTATTTATAAGTAATCTTTTGTGATTGAAGTAATGTTAATACCCATATAGCATATTTTTAAACATTAAATATTATTCTTGACGTTGAATCTTATTATTTAGAAGTAGAAGAATGAAGAGAACTGTTTGTTTTAAAAATTATAATATTTGTAAATTTTAATTAAATTAAAATTTAATTATAGTACAATACAAAATATTTGAATTGTATTGTAAAATATTAATTTTATAATATAATTTATTAAAAATTTCATTTTTTAATAAATTATACACACACACACACACACACACACACACACACACACACACACACATATATATATATATATATATATACATATATATATATATATATATATATATATATATATATATATATATATATTCATACATATATGTATATAAATCTAATTCTGTGAAAATATTTTATTTTTTTACAGTCATATAATTAATTTTGAAATTTGTCGATCTGGTTTGCTTCATAAAACAGTTTCCATTGAAGATCTGTAAATATTTTTATTTTTAACATAATTTACATTTACGATTTTTCGCATGTCTGCAATTTTTAACCTTTTACAATCAGTATTTAACAAATTTACATATGGTCTTCATTAATCGTCGTTGCGTTATTTGTAATATTTATATATATGTTTCCATTCGATTTTGCTCTTTTTTAACGCCGGTCTCTTTTTTAGAATTGACGATATTCAAGATAATTCCATACTCCGAAGGGGAATTCCTGTGGCTCATTCTATTTATGGTGTAGCAAGCACTATAAATGCAGCTAATTATGTGATGTTTGTCGCTTTAGAGAGAGTTTTGGAACTTGGACATCCTGACGTAGGTTTTATTTTGTATATTATACTAAAAATACATAATTATCAAATTATTATATAATTCAATATTAGTTTTCTATATAGTAAATTTTGAAATGTAAAGTAAATATAGGTAGAATCCGATTTATGTATAACCCAATATGAAAAATATAGTTTATTTAAAATGTTAGCTGAAATTAAAAATAGGATTTTGAGTGATCCAGATATTTTGTGAAATTCCTATAAAAGTATTTAAATAAACATCATTATTATGTTATATGATAAAATCCATCCAACTTGGCAGCAGTATTATTAAAAAAAAATTACATCAAAGTCTTTACAATTTTTAATATTTTATAATGATACAATATAATATAAAGAACTTTTAATATGCTTAGAATTTTTTGTATTTTATTTTTAGTATTTGTATTTTTTAAATGAACGTTATAACGACGAATAAAATTTATTTTTAATTTTTCGCTATCAAATCTTTAACAAATAAAATATATAATATTAATAAGTTAATAATAAATAAAAGCAATAAAATTGATAATTTGATACTAAAAATAAAAATTTGATCTCTTAAATTTAAAAAATAAGCTTATGTGCACACGAGTTATATTTGTTTTATTATACATACATTCTCTAAATATTTATGGAATGGAAGCTGCGAGTCCATTATGCTGATTTATTGAACGGCTGTGTGTATATAACAGTGTAATTAGTGGGTATTCATAGTATTTTTTTTTAAAACTTGGTATGTCCGATGATTCTTCTTAAGATTTTAATTAAGCGAGTTAAGTCCTATTATGGAATAAAACGTACGCTTTAAATGAATATAAGTGTATTTTAAATTGAATTTTCTGTTATACGCTTGTTAATAGGAATTAATTAAGCTATCTATTATCGTAGGCGACAACTGTTTACACCGAACAATTGTTGGAATTGCATCGTGGACAAGGAATGGAAATTTACTGGAGGGACAATTTTTCATGTCCATCCGAAGAAGAATACAAAGAGATGACCATTAAAAGTATGGTGATTTATTTCAATTGTGGTAATATTTTTGAAATTATGTAATTTACATCGTTTTATTTCTAGAAACCGGTGGTCTTTTCATGCTGGCGATTAGACTAATGCAACTCTTTAGCAGTAACGATTCTGATTTTACTAAACTAGCTGGAATATTAGGATTATATTTTCAGATAAGGGATGATTATTGTAATTTGTGCTTAACTGAAGTACGTAATATTTTTAATTAATACGTATATTTTGATTAATTATAATATAATATTTTATTTTAAAATTTTCAGTATTCTGAGAACAAAAGTTATTGTGAAGATCTTACAGAAGGAAAATTCAGCTTTCCTATTGTTCATGCTATTAAAATTCAATCTGCTGATAGACAAGTTTTACGTATCCTTTTATTAAATATTTTCTTTTTTCTCTATAGTTTAAAACGATAAGCAATAAAACTACATTATTTTACTTTTATGTTTTACTGTAAAATATATCATGACGTTCTATTATTTAACGATTCAATGTGTTTACATGATCAAATATTGAATTAAAAATAGTTTTAATTGTGTGACGTATTAGTATGACGATTGATGAGAACGCGTTTTTTAAAAATATTATTCTTTAATCTATTTTTATATATAGATATTTTACGTCAACGTACAAGAGATGTCGAAGTTAAAAAGTACTGCATTTCATTACTCGAAAAATTAGGCAGTTTTAAATATACTAGAAAAACTTTGGAACAATTAGATAAGGACGCTCGAGATGAGGTATTATTTTATTTATTATTTTTAAACCGGGAGTGTTACTTTTTTTAATGTTTTCTATATTCAAAATTTACCTTGTATTTCAGGTCAAAAGACTTGGTGGTAATCCATTATTGGATTCTTTATTAGATGACTTATTAAATTGGAATGTCGATTCTTCAAAGAAAAATCATTTGAGAGAAAATGATGATTCATTTTAAAGTTTATATTTTTCCTTATAAATATATATTATATATAAAATTCACAGTATTAGATAAATTTACGTTATAAATGATATATCTAATGTGCGGCTTTTTTTCTATTTATGTATTACTATTTTTTTTATTACATATATCAGATATAGCAGCTACTATTGTAGAAAAGAAATACTGTTACTTCTTTTTTTCTCTCTATATATTAAAACAATCAATGACAATAATAGATATTAAAGTATAATTAAAAAATATATCAAATCGAATATTATATAATTAATAAGCAGCGAATTTTACACCATTATTATAATTAGACTTGTAGTAATCTTTGGCACAAATTTCAATTCGATTTTGATATTTATCTGAAATATATCATAATGAATATATAATAGTTGAATTACGCCATTTTAGAATTTTTATGAAATTTTTAAATGATATAGTGAGTTTTTTGTAATTTTTCTGTAGACACTTCTTATAGATCAACTTTTATATCATATAATTAAAAATTTATCAAAGCATTTTGTATACGAACTCTTCAGAACCGTTTTTATTAAGTTAATCGTTCATATAATTTATAGATTTTTTAAATATCTGTTACTATTTTATGATTAAATGCTTTGTAGTAACATTTCTACTGCATTTTAATGCTATATTACTGATTAAAACTCGAGTTTATTTAAAAAAATATATAATTTTTTTTAGGTTTTTGTAATTAAACACATTTTGTATAATTTTTAATAAATATTTTTTTTTCACATAATTTAAATGTCAGAGTGTAGAAAGTCAATGAGTTTCTATCTAATATTTTGAGTTATAATTATTTTATTGTTTTTTTAAGGACCATTATAATGACTAAAATGGATTACGAAATAGATATCTTTTTTTAGAATTTAAAAAATAGGTCACACAATATGGTCCATATTAAATAAACCATATAATGCAAAATTGATAAATTGACTCTTGGCATTCTGACAATTAAAAGTAATGACTAGATTTTTTTTTTCATATCTTGAACGCATAATCGTATAAACGAGTTTATATATATTTTACTTTATTATTGTTCTAGTTTATAAAACCGTCATTAGATATTTGTATGTAGAATAATATCCAATGACGTGGCAAGTTTGTTAATTATATGAGACTAATATATATATATATATATATATATATATATATATATATATATATATATATATATATATATATATATATATATATATATATATATATATATATATATATATATATATATATATATATATATATAGAGTTTATTTCTCGCATTTAAAGATCTTCAAAATTTTTAAAGTACTTGATTTCATCTTGCTACGTCATTATTTTTTTTATTTGTTTAATATTGTGTTTCATCAATCATTTGATAAACACGATGATGATGATGATGATTATATTATTATAATATATATTTTTTTAATTCATTAGTCATTTGTTAACAAGTTTTTTTTGTGTTGTTATATGTGATATATGTTACTTAATGTATATGAAATTTTTTGTACATGTTTAATAAATGTTATTATTTAATGTGTATGAGGGTAACATTTAATACTGATATGTTGTATATTTTTATTAATTTGTATTTTTTTTTAATAATATGTCGTATATCGAATATGCTTATTTTAACATATATAGGTGCCTTCCCATATTTACATTATAAAAAAAAATAGTATATACTTATAATGAGCAGCCCAAATTTTTTGGAATTATTATATAATTAATATTATACTCTTAGTAGTCTATATATAATAAATATATTTGGATACTTATAATTTAAATGCAAGATTTTTAGCGAATGAATTTGTTTTTTGGAAATTAGGATTTTCACAATGACTTAAACCTTTTCGTTGTTACAATAATTATTTGTTTATGATTCATATGTAAACTATATCCGGCAGCGAATGAGTTAATACGGTATAGATTTCTTAGATTATTGAATGATTTTAATCAAAATTTCACGATTTATCGATTGTTGTGATTTTTAGCAGTACTAATTAAGCGCTTTACACTTGTAACGATTGTTAGATGTACATTTTTTTTGACATTTTGAACACGAATTCACTTTGCATGGATGTGATTAAATTTTAAGTGATAAAACGTTGCCATTTAATTAGATAAACGATTATTCGATAAAACGTAGAAAAAAAACGCACATACTTACATATTTATCGTCAATTTGTGTAATAGTATCTTGTTTGTTTGAAATTGTTCGATGTGCAACAATTTTTATTATATGTATGTATATAATAGTACATTTATCGAAATTTCTATCAACATTTATTATGAAAGATGATAAGTGTTTCGTTTTGATATAAATTATGTCACCATTATTATTGTGATATTTGGCGTTTTGATTTGTGAGAATTATTATAAGTTTGAAATATTATCAAAAAGTTATGAAACGATATTTAAATTTGCTTTTTACAAATAATATGGAATATTCCAAGGTTGAGCTTAGGCATAATGAATATTAAATTGATTTATTATTCCAAAGGCAAGTTACAGATATATATATATATATATATATATATATATATATTCTAAATAAAATGTGATTAAATAGACATATTATATGGTACAATGTCAAGTAGAAAGTACTGTTTTAATTTTTTATTTATGATTTTTAAATATTATTTGATAATAACTGTTGATTTTATTTGGAAACTATTTTAATATCTCTTTATATTTTCATATTTTTGTTTTAATGAATTAATTTTTCTTTATTTAAATATATTTTGATTGTTTTATACGCATTTTTGTAATGATTTATAGTTTGTAAAATGAAAATCTAACATTTTCTTTATATAAATCATTTTTCATAAATTTAGTATGGAATGTAATAAGTTTCGATAATTTGACTTTGAAATGTTGGTTTGAAGGCGAGAAAACTATTTATGGAAACTGAACCGTTGGGTATTAGTTATTCAAAATCACACTTAAAATAACAATGGAAGAGAGAAAATCTATAACTATTTAGAACGTTTGCATAATATTCTATTTCTAACACAAAATCAAGTGGACTTTATATCTGTGTATTTAATTTACAAAATAGTGATGTGATTTGTATAATGACTACCAAAGAATTAATCTGGACAATCTGAATGTAAAGTATAAAATCATTCCATCATAAATAATTAGTGGAAAGAAATTATAACGTCACACTCTTACTAAAAAAATGTTGAAAAATTTATATCAGAAATTCGAATTTAGTTCAATATATATAATCTTTCTGTATTGCATTTATCATACTTAAAATACAGGAAGCTTTTTTTTTTATCAGATATAAACAAAAAAAACATATCAGTTACTCAAAGCGTTTCTGTAACAGCGGCAATATTTTGTAGAATTAATTGTAGTGAGTACTTATTGTAACTTTTTTTTTTACTAGTAAGTTCAAAGAGTCATTTTTGTTATTTCGACCAAAGTTATATTTTACAACTGTAATGATGAAAATTTTATTTTTAGTTTATTTGTTGTATTATATTGTCAAATTTATATGATTATAAATAAACTCTTTTAAATCGTATTTTTTTTATTTGTCAAATAAACATTTCATCGAAATACTGATATAGTTAAAATTAAGCAGAGTTGACAATTTTAAAATTTCACACTAGTTTTCATAAATAAATAGATAATTATCGTGTTTAATTATAATTTTATTTACATTTTTTCTTGTATATTTAACATTAACAAAGTACATATTTATTAATATAAAAATAATTATATATAAAACTTAATTCACTGAAACACATTTCTAATAATTCACTTAAAATAATCGTGTTGAATAATTTCTGTTTCTTTTTTTATAATAATATATTTATATTTTGATAAAATAATTTCACGGCATTGCTAAACATTTAATAAAAATAATAATTGATATTATGTGAAATATATAAAATATATAATTAGTGCTAAGAAATTTAAAAGAGGTTTCGAAGCCCCCCTAATGAGCTATAGCACCACTATTTGTTTAAGAATATTCATGAGAAAAAAAATCATATTTTCAGCATTTTTTTTAATATAAGCTCGTTCAGTAAGAGGATGGTTAACATAAATTTTATTGGATTATAAATGTAACATTATATTTTAACATTTATTTTTAAATATATTAAATAAATTATTGAAACGTACCATCCCCAATTTAATAATAGAATTTTTAATATCCATTATTTTTATAATATATATATATATATATATATATATATATATATATATATATATATATTTAAATTATATACATATTATAATATTTCTTAAAATTTTATCTATTATAATTATATACTTTTTTCATACTAAAATTATTTTTACACGTAGAAAAAATATATATACAATATTTTATAAATTTCATAACATCTGTTACATCAGTCTCCGTTATATAAATTTATTTTACATAAATTATATTTTTCATTAATCAAATGAAAATAATAGAATTTAATTTTTGAGCAACTCAATTATTAATCAAATACAATGAAATGTTTTAATTGTTAATATTATATGAATTATATTCATAGACAGTATATTTTTATATTAAAATATAATAAAAACAATTTTATTAATTTCATTGCCAATATCGAAAGTATTGACAATAAAATTTAATATACTAATAATCAAAGAGTTTAATCTTTATTTATATAATAATTTTAATGAATATAAAGGTGAAAACAATTCGAAAATTTTATTTTAAAAATATTTCATATTGAATTAATTAAAATAATAAAATTTTATTAATATTTCTAATAGAATATTAAGATATTATAGTTTGTTCTAAGAAAGTGTTTGAAATGAATGCAATATTAAATATTAATTTATTTAGAATTCAACTAAATTTAATTAAAGATTTTTAATTATTTAAAAAAAAAAAAGAATTTTAATTAGAGCTTCATACGTTTACACGATTTTTTTTAAATATCTCTAATAAAATTAATATAAATTATGTTTTTTTTTATATCAGTCACCTTTTCACTGGAACACATTGTTTATAACGAGCGAATAATTAATTCGTTAATTCAAGCAAACACGTAATTATCAATTTATAATATTTAATTATATAAATAATTAATACCATAACATATACGTAATAAAAAATAAAGAAAATTAATAAAATCACTTAAATTAAATGAATTTCGAGATTCATTTCATATCAGCAATAAATAATTACAGCACCTTTATACGAATTTTACGAATATTTTAAATATTTCGAAATTTAAAATCACATATATTTTTACATTTATAATTCGTTTTTAAATTATTATTTACATTGCAACCCCTTTTAATGTCAGAAATTAATTCTGTCAAATCAAGAGTATGTTCTAACTAATAACTATTACGACAATTTGTATTTTTATTTAATTTATTTTTAATATATATTTGATATTTTAATGATGTATATTATTATGTTGATTATTAAATTCGACGATTATTTAATATTATTAATATTTATTATATTTAGGTTTTATGTTATGAATGAATTTCACTTTAATAAGGGTGTGAAAATTAGATTCGATGTTTTTTTTTATAGTTTCAATATTAATTGTATGTGAAAATAAATGTACATGAAAAATATTTTTATTTTATATCTAGATTATTGTTTTAACAATATTTTTATTGTATAAAACATTGAAAATTTGATTCATAATTGAAAATTTTGATTTCTAAAGGCAAAATGTAAGAGTTTAAAACGTGACATTCGAATTATTTAAAATACACACACACACACGCAAAAATACGTACACACACACACACATCAATATATTGAATTAATAATTAATAAAGCACGTTTCGCTTAAAGTTATCGCTAAACGCGACTCGTTGCAGTCAAATCCAAAGAGTGAACGCAGCATGAATCAGGTCTGGCACAATGGGTCACCATTGGAGTCGGCTGATTTGGGAATCGAACCCTGTGTATTTCGCGTCTTTGGTTACAGTTCACCCTCGTCAGCATCCCTTGCTGGGGTTGGGTTACGCTGAACCGTATATCGTACGTCTGCGTGCTCTGGTTGTTGCCCTCTTTGTATTCTTCTGCGACACCTGCTTCGACAAAAATAATAAACAAAAATGATTAATTAATATACAATACACACATAAAAATAACACCAAATATATATATATATATATATATATATATATATATATATATATATATATATATATATATATATATATATATATATATTAAAAATATTTTATAAAATATATAAAGATTAAATATATATATGAAATTCCTATTGTTAAATATGAAATATTTTTATCATGGATGAATTCTATAATAATCACGGTTTATTTAATTCATACTTTGTTAAAAATTCATATATAATAATGGTGTTTTTATTATAAAGATATAAAACTTTATATTAACATTTTTTGATATTAGCAGCAATTATATCATGTGTCTACTAATATTAACTTGAATAATATCAATTGAAAACTATGATTCAGTACATTTTACATTTTACGATCGACATAATTATTCAACAGAGCAATTAATTCGAATCAGCACGAATCAATTTTGCACAAAATTTACTTTAACGTATTACAGGCGTCTTCAGAAACGTTATACAGTGTGAACCGAAATAGCTATTGCTGTTATATAGTTTAGTATTGAGGAAGATACAAACGAGTCCATTCAGTATTGTGATCTGCGGTTGAAGCGGTGCAAGAATTGGAGCCACACGACTATTGACACGGGAATTGGTCTTCTAGATTTTATGAGTTTTAACAAGGTCTATTTTGGACTATTTGAATGATAATAATTGCCACGTTATCACTGTCTCAATTGTTGCAAAAAGTGATTGAAAAATAAAATTTTCCTTTCTGATTTCTTCCGAGTCAACCGAGATATACCGGAAATCAAATTCGTGACATATAACACTATCTATGTGTTATTTTAATTTAAAGTTTAATATATTTATAAAAAAAACACTATATATACTCGTAAAAGTTGGTCAAATTTGAACGCATTTTAGATTATATTTGAGAAGAAAACGGATATTATTCAGGATATTAAACTTTTTTTTTTTAGTGTATAAAAATATCTGAAATACGTTTATAAAAACAACGGTGTTAAAAATAAGGATTTTATCGTTGAAAATTGCGGTCAGAACGGAAAGTCGTCGAGTTGAATACTGATGAAGGTCTAAAACTTGAAACGTCTCTAAAAGGTTATGATTTTTATTTTTTTTTTATACGACATATAAACAAAATTATAAATTACAATGTGAATTTGAAAAATATATAGACTAAGATTAAATAAATATGAACCGTTTAAATGATTGCCTAGATTAAACTATTTTTACGTTTGACCTCAAGTTAGAATTATCGATCAATATCAACCGCTTTTCTACTATATTAATTTTTAGTTTCTAATTATATTATCAATCAATGAATACGAACATTAATTGTGTGAAATGTGTTAATAATATTTATGATATTATTAGAAAATATATGTTTTTTTTTAAATATTATTTTTTTTTTAAATAATAAAATAGCGAGGGGTTGCCTAATTTGAAACGATTCGAATTTTCCGCCAAATTGCGAAAACAACAAAAGGAGTGCAAAATTTTCGTACGAGTCTATTTGAATATTTTACGAGTCGTTTGCGTATTTAATTAAATTCAATAATTAACATATTCACATTTTATGCAATGCGTATTTTACACGAAAATATACAGCGCAAAATAGTTACTTTGTTTTACGTATAATATTAATGTTTATATGTATTATTGTGTAATGCGAAAGAGAGAGAGAGAGAGAGAGAAAGAGAGATAGAGAGATCTCATCAAGGAAATTATTCGAAATTTCAAATGTGAAAGTTTGATGCGAATCGCTAATTTTCACGAATTGTTGCGTGTTTTCCTTTGAATATTCTTGAAATTTTCATTCATTGAATATTTTATGTCATTATTACGAATAATGTGAAATACAAAAAAAAAATAGTTTATAAATAATTGAGAGTTATAGTTTATTTTTGTACAAATGTATATTAATTTTTCTCGTGTCCTTTCGTAATACGAGTTCATTTTTTAATATTAAATGTTTAAAAGCTCTCTCGACTTTCATTTATCATTTGCTTGTTATTTTTTCCTATTTCAGTTGCTTTAATATCTATCTATTATTATTATTATTTTAATACAAAAATATCACTTAATCATTTTAATATAAATTATTATATATTTACACTAGATTTTTTCAATATTTTACAATTTATTTTCGTATTGTGCTTTCATTCATATTATTTTTTCAATATTTATATTTGACAACGATAACTTTTATTATTATGTCATAATATTTTCTATGTAATAATTATTATGATAAAAAAATCTTTATTTTGATAATATTTTATTTATTAATATTTTATTTGAAAACGCAACATTTGTTCTATATTTTTTTTTTTGAATAAAAAACGATTTTATATTTTTATAATTTAGGAAAATACAAAAGTTTTTTCTTTATTTATATCGTATATGTTTGATTAAAAATAAAAGCTAATACTTGATATTAAATACACATTAAATGTTATATTATTTTAGACTGTAAATATTTTTAATTTTCCATTTAAAATAAATAGTTCTTATTTGAAATAATATATTGGATTAGATAACTATAATTTTTTAAAATCTATTGATTTTCTTTTTATTATCTATCTTTAAAAAATCTAAAAAATATTCCAAAGAAATATTGTTTCAATTTTAAATTATTTCATAATTTTAATTTTAAAAAAATCGACAAATTTATAGATTTTCCTAAACGTTAAAAATATATAAAAAATTATAAATCAACTGTAAAAGGTATTTTATTTTTAAAATATACGTAAATATTTCGGAAAAGCTTTTAACATTGAAGTAGGAAACGCAGATGAATGCTTTTTAATTTTATAAAGTGTGTAATTTTCATTCTGTGCCTTCTTTGTTCGAAATTAAAGTATTTTTTTTTTAATATTTCCTTATATATAAAACTGTATTTATAATATATATTCTTTTTCTGTTTTATCAAAAGCCTATAATGTACACAATATAAATAAATTTACGAGAAGAATAGTGAATAAATAAAATATTTATATTTATATAGGAAGTAAGAAAAATTCAAAACCATTACGAAAAGAATAAAATTGAAAAGAAGTTATTTCCTTTAGGAAAAAATATTTCATTATTATGTTTTTTTTGTATAATAAATAAAAGTAATATTATTCTACCACTTATACTTTGTTTATGGAATTTTATCGCAAAAGTCGCGTTAAGATTTTAAGCATTTTTCAGCACAAGCATTTTGTACGTGTTCGCTTTCAGCATGTTTCAAAAAATATGCTTTAAAATAAGCTTTTTGTCTTGTAAAAAGATTTATCCATTTTTTTTCAGGCCGCGCAAAATAATGACGGCTATAGAGAAAATTATACATTTTATAAATATCTACTATAAAGATGAAAAAAATCGTTTGAATTCTTTATTTTTTTTAATATTTTATTTTTATATATACTTTTATTAATACAATATATAGATTAATTAAAAATAATTAGATTATCATAATGATCTAATAATGTTTTTCATACTATTTTTTTTTAGATATGAAAAGATTGGCTATATATATATATATATATATATATATATATATATATATATATATATATATTGATAATGAATAATACAAATATAATATATATATAATTTTAAAATTAATATTATTTTTTTCAACAGAATATTTTCTATATAATTTAAAAATAAATACGCATTTTAACTATTTTCTTATGTAAACACAATTTGAAATTGTCTCATTATTTTTATATGTGTTTTAAAAATTCAGAATATTTTTTTTATTAATTTTAATACAATTAATTATTATATATATACATATTAATAAAAATTATTTCGAGATATTCTAAAGGCACAATTAGAATAATATTATTACATCATTAATAAATTCAAAGAGCGACATCGTCGAAATAAATTAATGATAAAAAAAAGATTAAAAAAAAGAAAAAAACGGGAAAATTCCATAATATTATAAATATAAATATATATATATATAAAGAAAGAAAACCGTGACTACTTAATTATCTACATAAGACATTGGTAATTACGTTAATGAGTAAAAACCTGATCTGGATCTTGATCCCGAATTAGAATGTCTATCGGCTAATTGAGGCGATTCAACTACTGCGTTTTTCGTAGTTTTCCTCTTTAAATAAGCATGCCAGCCGCATATAGCCTTCTTGAAATAACTTCTAAATCTGAAAAAAAAAATCGTATTAAAATTACACGAAAAAAATATTCGTGAAAAATATTTCAATAGTTGAGTGATTCAGTTAATCAATCGAATCAAAATGTAAATATTCAAATTTTTAATATTGTAATAATATTATATTATAAATATAGTAATAATATCAGACATGTAGAATTTTATATATTAAATATTGCCAATGTATATTTAAAAACGATTTTAATATAATAAATTATTAGTTCATATTCAGATATTCTTTATCGTATTTTGCCATAGTAGATTTTCATGTAAATGTCGTATTTCGATATATTCCTATTTTATTATAGGAAAAACGTTTTATTGTACGAATGATGTATAAATTTTTGATTAATCTGTGCAAACGAGGGCAACATGATATTTTACTAAATATCGATCAAAAAGAAAATTCCTATACAAAATTATTAATAATTTTCCACTATACAAAATAAATATTTTATGCGTGATGGAAAATTTTCTCTCAAAAACAATTATATGTAAGTAGAAAAAAAATAATATATAATTTTATATAACGTTATCCGTTATAAATGACATAAATATTTTTTTCTTATTATCGTTGTACGAAAGTCACACTGAAAATTTCAACAAAAATATTTCTCCTCAAAGCACTCGTGTAAACTTTTCAATACTTCTTTTCTTTTATACATGTTTACGACTTTTGTGAACAAATAGAAAGTTTTACGTCGCACAACAAAGAAAAGTTGAATAATTTAAAAAAAAATAATAAGAATTTTCAAGCTTTTTCTCCCTTGTTATTTATTTATTACGTTGAAAATATGTCACCAATTTTTTATATATATTAAAATTGATAATTTTGTAGTAAAATTAAAGTATATTATATTTTATCGATATTGTTTATTTGTAATAATATTTATTTTATATTAATAAATTAATAAAGTTAATATATAGATTTTTCTCATATTATCAAAAAAAAAACCTAACAATATAATTTTCTATTCGATTTTTCTTTAAAAGTTTGTTTATATTTTCTATAGATTATTAGACGGAAACTATGCAAAATTTTGTACTGTTTAGTCAAACTAAATTAATAGGAAACATACCGATACACATTATATTATGTTTCATATACACATTTAATAATATAATATATAGAACAATAAGTATTTCCAACTATAAACTATTTTAATAATCGTCGAGATTTATTCCGTAAGATTTAATAATATACATCAAAGTTAAACGCGACGAATTTATCGAAACGTAATTAATGTTATTAAATTTTCAAATCTATTTTCTAATATAATATAATACGCATATATTAATCGAAAGATATTGTTTTAAATCTATTTATATATATATATATATATATATATATATATATATATATATAAATGTTTTGTATTGTTAGATATAATATATGAAAACTTACTTTGCGTTCATCCAGTAATAGATTATAGGATTAACCATTGCGTTTGCCATGGCTAACCAATAAAATCCCAAATAAACATGTTGAATGTAACTTTTATATAGAACACTTGGATTGAAGTGTGTGTAAATAAAGTACATATGATAAGGCAGCCAACATATGCCAAAAATTACGATTACCAATATGAACATTCTCACCACCTGAAAAATAAAAATTACATATATTGTTAATCAAAAATATTCAATATATTCAATAAAAAAAAATAATATTATATATATATATTTTAAAATGTTTCTGTTTCAGTTTGAAATGTGCTGAAAATTAATCGATATATATATATATATATATATATATATATTTATGTAAAAAAAATCAATAAATATATTAGCGTTTGAAAGATTCGATTTCGTGAAAAATAAATCGACATCGCATAATTCAAAAGGAAAACTTTGTCGCCGTCATAAGAATGAACGAAAAATGTTCGATTAATATTAACAAAATATTTTAAGTAGATCAATCAATCGGATTACTTTTATAATAATAGACATGAATTAAGCGAGGATTATTTTCAACGTCAAGTAAAGAAAAAGTTTAATTTATTGTATAAAATATAAATTGATAGAATATTTAACGATTCGTGTATATATGTATATAGAGTGAAATTTTTGTCACTATAATTATATATTATTATTAATTAAGGTTATGAGAAAATAAATTATATCTGTTCCAGAAAATGATTTATATTTATCGCATCTCAATTTCGTTTCAATTATATATTATAGTGCGGAAAACTAATTACTATTGGATTACTTGAAATCAAATTTAGTATCTTATTAGGTGTTCTAATACATTTATATATATATATATATATATATCGTTTGTATTTATGTCGATTAGGGTTAACCAAATACGTGAGGGGTAATTTATTTCAGGTGAGTTTTAACCCCACGGTTTGTTTTTAATATTATCCACGTATGTGTTTTGGTTACAAATTTAAATTAAATTATTCTATTTATTTATAATACAAATAATAATAATAATAATAATAATAATATAGCAGTCCTTTTTATCTTAATTGAGAAGGGTAGATTGTTGTGGTAGTTTTATTTTGATCATAATCATGAAAATAGTCTAAGTCATATATTTTTTTTTGTTGTTACGAGATATTTAATGGTTTAAAATTATTTTATTTTGTCCATTAGAATTTTGAATAAATTAATACAAAAGTTTTTTAGATTATTTTTCAGTCAAACTATTGTTAAAAGATCTGAATAGAAGGCTTTAATGTTTCAGATTTGTATTACGATTTTTTTTTTACAAAAAGATTAATGGTTTACGGCGATAAAAATAAAAATAAAATCAATGACGATTTCCGATTCGCATTAACGTAACAAAACTTTCACGAAAAGTTTTCGCTTTATTCGTGTCAAAGAACGATATATAAAGCTATATATCAAGTATTTAAATTACAACGGAGTTTTCTTTTTTTTTTTTAGCTAAAAATACAAATTTATTCGTTTTACAGACGAAATAAAATATATATCATCACATTTATATTTATGTAAATAATGACAATAACAATAAAAAAAAAATACCGTGAGAAATGTTATGATAAATATTCTTATAGAAAAAACGAAATTGACTGAAAACTTTTACCTAGGAAAATTTTCACGGTTACATTAGAAATTCATATCGGCTATTTTCATAGAAGTTTTCCGTGTTAATAAACGCGGCCTATCGTCCAATTTTCCAATTTTCCGACGCGGAAAACGTTTTAAATATCTTTTTATAGGTTGAAATTTTACAGTACGCACCTGTACGTCTATTAAAATAATATAATAACGGGCGCGTACTGACTGTATTTGTCGAAAATTACACGTATTTTAACACGCGAATACGATGAAATTTTCCACAGTGCCGCAACTAGGGCGGCGAAATTAAATTGAAATGGCTCAATTATCGGTCGACGCAAAGATAC
Source organism: Leptonema lineaticorne (assembly GCA_024500535.1). NCBI lineage: Eukaryota > Metazoa > Arthropoda > Insecta > Trichoptera > Hydropsychidae > Leptonema > Leptonema lineaticorne. The sequence goes on from JANIJI010000009.1 coordinate 4,539,258, forward strand.
TTTGATGGTTTATAGGTAAAGTTTACATCGAGTGCTAATTTTGTATGGATATATATATATATATATATATATATATATATATATATATATATATATATTTAAAATTATGCTTTAATATAATATATAATATTATAATTGGAGCGGTAAATTTAACTTTGCGTCTAGTGAATATTTAAAGTAAGTTTATTATTAATATGGTGTTTCGTAATTTAGAAAGTTAACGTGTTTGATTATTATATGTTAAAGTTAAATTTAATTTTATTATTAATAAATTAACGCGTGTTTTTTATCGATATTATTAATAATAAAACATTTTATTTATATCTGGTATATTATATATTTTTTATCATATACGTTTATATATTAACATTTGCGGTTGTTTTTGATTAAAAAATTTTTAATTGACAATTTGTGTATTTTTCATCATTGATCAGTGTTTCTTTTTTTTTTTATTTTATTTTGATTACAATTAAAATGTTGGCAATTAGAGCACATCATAGGTTTTATTTTACACACGACCGCATTTTCCCTAACGAGGTTTCGGTGTAACGTTCTGAAAATCAGATAAATCCTTCGATATATATATATATATATATATATATATATATATATATATATATAATCTTACAGGATGATTATGAAGTTCATACGTACAGAAAGTATATATTTTTTAAATTATAATAATAAGAATATTTCCATGAATCTCTCATAAATTTCATACATCTAAATTGTTTAATAATTAAACGCAACTTTAATTTTAGAACGGATATATTAAACCATGACAGTTACAAATGCGAATTGTCACACTTTCGAAATCATATTTTATGTACACGTGTATTCTTCGTTTGTCAAATTTCAATTTACATAATATTATAATATCTGTAATTTTTCATCTGAATTTTTTTTTTATAATATATTTTTATTTAATATAAAACGCTGAAAAAGGCGAACGCGAAATAAATTTCATCGTTTCAGCGTTGGACGTGCGTTAATGAGAAAGTGGAACATTAAACAAGAAATTATGTTGATGCAGCATTTCGAAATTAAAGTTTTTCGGGTACGTCTTGGGGTTGATAACGGGGAAAATTAAACGAAATGACGTAAATGGAAAAGTCGGAGGCGACGGAATGCACGATATAAAGCCGTTGAAATACTAAACGATATAGAAAAAGCATAGGGAAAAGTTGAAGAAAATTATTATATAACAGAAGTGGAAATCTAGGTTGAATTCACGGTCTTTAATAGTAATTATAATATTTCACAGATATTTTATGAAAGCGTTACGTTTTCTACTGCGCTTTAGTAGAAGTTGTTTTGTGTATACATAAAAGCAGCGGCGTCACTAGGGATTCGATATAAGAAGTTTGAAACGATAAAAGATAATATGAGACATTTTTATAGCGTATTTTTTTTTAAATATTTTAAAATGAGCACACATTACGATACTTGAGCCGAATTAAATATTTTATATTATATTATAAGAAATTCATGCATATTTTAGTATATTATTCGTTAGAATATATCGGATTTTTAACGTTATAAAACGCGAATTAATATATATTTAGGTGAACTCATTTGATATTCAGAAAATATTTTGTTTAAATTTACATTTTTAGTATAGTATATATTATATATCGAATATTTTCATTGACGGTGGTTGAAAATAGAGGCTTAAGCTGAATTAAAACTTTATATATATTATACAATGTTTTTTTTCTGGTATATAAAAGTGAAATATTACGTATAAATAAAATATCGATATGTCTGATTATATATATCATGAAAATATTACGAGCATATATAAAATGGATAATGAAAAGCGGAAGAAATAAATATTGTTCATGTTACATGTTTCACATTTTGGATCATGATAGGACACGTTTACAACATAGAACCTTCGTGAAAAGGTATCACGAATAAACCAGAGTGGTCCACGGTTCGTTTAATGTTTGTCGAAATTAATCTAGGTAACTTTACCTCGTCCTCGTAGACCATTAAATTTATGTTTTGTTTATTAGCAAATCGCAAATTTCCTCCCCCCCCCTCCCGTTTACGTTATCAATTTTCATCAGATATTGCAGGATTTTGCCCTATTAACGGTCGTTAATTTGTTCCGCTTCAAGTTGTGCGGTTTTAGCGGAAAATCTGTCATAGCAGACGAAAAAGATGAATATAAATTGCTCGCTCGCCGAAGAAAACAATAATTATAATAGAATAAATAGAATCTTGAAGAAAAAAAATAATAAAAATATTGAAAAAAAAAATCGTGATTAATTTTCGCTTATTATATATGATGCTGAATAGAAGGATTTATGATTGGTGAACGACGTCATAAATATTGTATATACAAATATTGAGGTTGTTGCATGATGTGAAAATATATTATTTACAAAACGTTGAAACAGTATGAGAGTAAAATATGAGGTTTCAAAGGAAAATTCCAATATGGCTCTCATTATATTTTGATTATTTGATGGATGTTTGACTGTTTTGCGTGTAATAATTGGACGAATTCTTCGCCTAAAACAAACTTTCGAAGGGTTTAGAGATAATTAATTTGTTTTTCTCTTCTGTAAAATTACCCTTTGCTATGTAAGTAATAGTATATTTATGCTTTCGGTCAAAAGGGTGAATTGGGAATGTATTTCTCAAAAAAAAAAAAAAAAATTGTGAATATTATTTTTATCAATTTATAACGGAAATCGTTGAAACTTTTCATATATAAATATATAATATTTTTGATACGTAACGATCGTTGAATGTTCAATAAGGGTTGAAAGACGCAATTCTTTGAACTTTTATTTGGGAAGACAATTTTGAATATTATCAATATTATATACGTATATATATTAAAAAAAATGTTCTTTTATAAAGGGATTTTTTTTTTTTGGAATTGAGACTCTTTGAACAATTATAAGTATATATATATAGAATTTTTTACAATCACAAAGATTGTTTTTATATTTTATATTCGTCGATATTGATCGTAATCTACATAAGGGATTATAAAAAAAATATATATATATTATTTTTATTTTTCAATTTTTTAATATTAAAATATTAAATTATTATTTTATATTTGAGAAACAATTTTTATTTATATCAAACACTTTTTAAGAAAATAATATTTTTATCCTTAAAGTTACGAGTATTTGGCATTTTAATATTCTTAAAAGGTTGGATATTACAGATATATTTTTCGATTCATAACAATGATGTTGTCAAAAATTTTTCTTTTTCAATATATTATATAATGGCATACGAATTAATAAACATATATAAAATTAGAAAAAAAAACGATATATAGTAAATTTGTATAAATAGATATTTTAATTTTTCATATATTATATTGGTCGAATAATATTATTTTTAATTAAAATTATTAAAAATATAAATAAAATATTTGTTAGCAAGATATTTTAATCGCAATTTATGAGTTTAAATTTGTTATTCAGAACGAAAATGAAATGCATTAAAAGTAAAATATTTTACTTTTAATATTCAAACTTAATTGTTTTTATATACATTATATTATAAAACATTGATTAATGAAAAGAAAAACAAGTCATTTTTTTTAATATATAATTAACAAACCATTTAAGATGAATAATGTAGAAACAATAAACAAGTCATTTTAATTTTTTGAATAATTATATATATATATATATATATATATATATATATATATATATATATATAATTTTCGAAGCGTTTAGCAATTTATTTAGACATTTTTCAATCGCAGTAATTCTTTTTTGTATAAAATAAAAATTATTATTAAATGTAAAAATTTATATATTTATGAATATTTGATTTTTAATAAAAAAAAATATAAATCGACACGTTTCATTATCAATTTCAATGAAATATCATCTGAAATAAAATATAAAGGGTAAATATTATATTATATATATATATATATATATATATATATAAAATATTTAGAAGTTTGTAGTGGGTTATTGAATATGAAAAAAAAAATTAAATTTTTCATTTTTGCATATTAAACGGTCACATTTTGTTTGATATTCGCCGTTTTTCTCCTATTTTTTTTTACATTTCACATAAGATGACAGCAATAAAGGCGACGGCAACGACAATAATCCTCTTTTCGTCGTGTTTTTTTTTCCCTCAAAGTCACTTTTTCGTTTAACCGGGATTTTTCTATTTTTGGCCAATTTTGACGTTACGGCGAACACTTAATGATTTAAACGAACGCTCGAAGGCGTATTATTGCCATAGAGTAATAATAAAAATGTACGCACTTTTCGCGAATATATTGTATATTTATGTTGAGAAACGGTGGCGAATGATTCCTGCGGGATGATTTAGAACCACCTTTGAGTACTATTTTGTGATATATATATATATATATATATATATATATATATATATGTATTGTTACCTTTTTAGAGATTAAATATATACTTTTTAAATACACTTTATATAATCGTATTCTATTTATGTCTATTTTTTTTGTCTTTTGATAAAATTCATATTAAATTTTATATATATAATAATAAAATAAGAATTCAATTGTATTTTGAGAGCGTTTTCAAATTAAATTCAAGCCATCGTTATATAAATTCATAGTTATATAAATTTGATCTTTGAAAATGCTTTCATATTTAAATTAATAAGTGAATTAAATTATCATATAATATTTAACCGTTTGCACTCGTGTGGTGTTGTTTGGTCACCACTTAGATTAATGCTAAAATTATTCTGCAATCACGTATTGAAATTTTAAAAATTTCTTTAGTACAAATTTAACAGAATTACTAAAGTTAATTTTTTTTTAAACAAATATATTCTATCATATAATACCACTAAAAAGCAAAAATATAAAAGAATACATCAATATTTTTGTGTGATAAATTTAATTTTGGAGTAAAATAATTCCCTAATAGTGTTGCAAAATGTCTCGAGTGCAAATAATTAAAATATTTTTATATTTATATTATATATAATATATATGAAAAATGTGGTTAATTACGAAAGATCAATATTTCATCGTATATCAATTATTAGAAATGTCGATCAAATAGATTTCGGCAAATTTCAACGAACGAAAACAGCGCGATATTGTCGGAACAATTTAATCGGATTATACGAGTAATTTTGAATCGATTTCAATTTCGGAATTAATATCGACATAATGAATAATCAAACATACATACGTTAAATGTAGTATTATTATTATATATATATATAATATATTATATAATCGACGTAAAGGTTTTCGTACGAATTTCGTATATCCGCAAATATTTGTCGGTTCAGCAATTTCTGAATAACATATATCTATATAATATTTAACCATAAAATAGTTATAGGGGTTATAATCACCCCCGGGGATGGAATCCGACAATTTTCGACCAAGTTCGTTTTCAATTTCCGGCGTCTAGGCTATTATGGTTATAATGGAAAAAAATAGCCATTTAAGCCACTCACGTTCAATAAACGATTGCTTATTACACTTAGTTATATTTCAATCATAAATAATGGAGAAAAAGCTTATAAATAATACACTAGATTATATTATTTTCTTTTTGTATTTTTGACTAAATCAGGAATTATCACTTTAAAAATTATTTTTATAATATATCTCATATAAAAATGTTTAATAAACTATAAATGGTAATTTATATTGATTTTATAGATGATTTTCTTTCCACTATCTATATAAAATTTTTCAAGAAAATTAAAAAATACATCTTCACGTTTCTATGAGTTCTATTTTACTTTTAATATAACAAAAGTTTTATTAGAAAAATCATTATAAGTTTTTTTTTTGAAATTGTTAGAAATTTAAAAATGTTAGAATTAATAACGTAACTTGCTTTTGATTAGTTAAATTTAATATCATGATTTTCACGGTTTAAAAGATTAGAGTACCCAGTTGTGGGTTCTTAATTAATTTCTTAATTGTTCGATAAAATATTTCAAAAGGAAAAAGAAAATGAAATGGAAAATTAACGTAAAACTCGATTCATTTATCGGTATAAAGTGACTTTTCTCGTTGATTTCGATGAAATATTTTATTTCGTATTTCAAAGTATTTTATGAATATATACATATTGTATTATAAAATTCAATGTAAAATTTCAATCCCTTGTATATTTCCTTTGAACAATTGAATTCTATGCAGTAGAATAAATAATACTGAATTTTATTGAATATCATGTTTTCTGATGTGGTATAAAAGAAAATATATATTGATAAAATTCAATACAACGTATCGAAAAATATTATGAGATTTCTTGAATTGTATAGGAAATTTTAAAACTCTTATTTATGAACATATTTAAGTAAATTCTAGAAAAAAAAATATAGTAATATATAAATAGTATTTTATTGTGATTCGAGTTTTATATTTGTATTATTGTACGACCGATAATAAAATAAAAATTTTAGAAATACTTTCACGACATTTATTTGTTTACTAGATATGAGAGTATCAAAATTCATTTCGTTATTCGTAACATCGTTGAAATAGCTCAGTTCGAACAACTTTCAAATAACTATGTGTTATTTCGAGTTCATATTGCTGAAGCGGTGAACGTTTCGATTTAATTGTTTTTTCGCCATGCTAAAGTTATGATTGTACAGTTGAAATAGTTTTGATGGCGAAACTCGGAAACGGTAGAAATTCTAGGTTTTCACTTCAAAAAAAAAAAAAAAATAAGTAAAATAAAAATAAAGCACCCATTATTGCGATTATTATTATTCTGAAACATTAATGGAAACATCTGAGTGCCGTGTTTCAATAACCATAAAACTGACTGAACCGAAAAAAATATTTTCTAACCGAACAAGGGTTAAAGGTTGTTACAAATAAAACTGGCTCACGTTCAAAGGTAACATCGGTCACGAGCTTTTTCATTTCGAAGCTTTCATTGTAAACGTCGTATATATATTTATCAATTTTTTTTTTCGCCTATAAAATTGGTGTATATTGCGAATAAATAGGATTACAGATCATGATGATGTTTGTATTGACTGACGTATTTCAGTATAAAATTGTATATTCAACTATATCATATTTTATATATATATTAATCCTTCAACCTTTAACCTTCTATAATAATATTAGAACATAAGTAATCATCAAAGGACGTAAATTATTCAATGAGTTTTAGATGTAATTTCATGATATATACTACTAATATTAATTAGAGATACTTTAAACGTAAATTTCTATATATATATATATATATATTAGTATTAATAGAGAAAAATATTATTTGTTCAACTTTATATGTTGAAAGTAATAGAAAAGAAAATAAAATTAGACGAATTGATGGAAAGAGGCTAGAAGGGATAAAATCAAAATGTATTATTATGACGGACCAAAAAAAAAAGGGTCGAATGAAAAGTGAGGCAAACGTTGAAAATGGAAGAAAATAAATAGAATGCCTTCTGCAAATAACACATAAGGTTTGAAAAGTGCTAATAAATACAAAGGGAAAGGAGGAAAATCGTCGATTTTTGAAAAAAAAAACACAACGGAGTATTTGCATGGGGGTTAATGAGGCTTGAATCTAGAACATTTAACTATTACAATTTAAACATTAGAATTTGGAATTTTAAATTAGACTATTTAGAAAATTACTTAATTTTAATATATATTGGTATAATAATATTAGGATTAAAATGTCAAATTGGGACATGTTTATAAATTTTAAAATTAAAATTTCATACTAAATTTTAAATATATTTTTATTAGACTATTTAGAAAATTAATATTTAATATAGTAGTTGATCTGTATATAAATTTCATATAGGAGTTGCTTATATATAATATTACATATTACCATGAACCACATATATCAGTAATCGAAAAACGACGGTCTACGAGCCATATATGGTGTAATGTTTCATGAAATATGACATGTCTGTTTTATTCAATCTATTTTAGATGTACTTGAATGATTATCGTCGCGTAATATCTAATTGTATTTATATATTTTCCCAAGAAAAGTTTTATGGATGTCAAATTCGTGAAAATTATGATCGTAACAAACGAGAAAAATAATTACAAAAATGAATATGATATATATATATATATATATATATATATATATATATATATCATAGTATATATAATTAAATATAAATTTTCTAATTGTTATTTATATAAAATTTCCGAAAGGATAGTTAATTTAATATTACAATATAATAATAAACGTTAAACTAGTCGAATTCTAATTTTGTTTTATTTCTAAAGGTCAAAACCGATAAATTGTTTCTGTTTCGAGTTTAATTTATAATCCGGTTTGTTAGGATGAAACCTTACGACGTTAACCGGGGTAGGATTCGTTTTCGGTTAACGCTAAATATATATATATATATATATATATATATATATATCGTTAAACGATCGAATTAATAATCAAATACTTAAATAAACGTATTTTTCGATTTTTGAGGGGGTGTAGTAATATTATATACGAAGGTCGAAGGTTTTTTGAAATAAATTGGAGGCTATGCGAGACGATCAATCTTATCTGGACGTAATTGGTGCGGAATTAGGCGATAACGATTCGGATTGAATTCCGAAAAAAAAATAGTTTTGGTTTATTTCTTTTTCCCTTCGGACCCTTTTTTCAAGGTCTACTTGACTTACCTTAAAGTGATGGCTAAATATATATATATATATATATATATATATATATATATATATATATATAAATATGTTTTGGATGAAACATGTTTGTATTTGATAATGGTTGATTGGTATTTGATAATGTCAGATTGGTAAAGGTTTTGTAAATATTAAAGTTATATTTGTTTGTGTTTTTATTATTATTTATATATATAAAAAAATGATTAAAATTTTCTAATTAATCTATAAAAAATATCTCTATTGTTTTTTCATACAAAAAAAAATACAATTTTATTATAGATTAATAAATAATATAATAATTTAGTTGATGTTCTAAAAATAAAAGAAAAATACCTAGTTTGATTTATTTAGAAATAATTTAGAAATTTACAATTTTTAATATATATATATATTGTGGTTTACTTTATTGATATAAAATATTTTCATAGTTTAATTCAGGGATGGAGAACCTTTTTGCTAATCAATTTTTAATGGAGGTTACATTAAACAAATCAAGTGAATGAAAAGTTGAAAATATTTAAATAATTAAACTCGAGTAATTTATATTGATTGATAAAATATTAATTTATAAAAAAGCTTCTTTTACTATATGATGAAAAGCCATATTTATTCACTAAAGGTTTGTATTAAAATATATACATTTTATATAATAAAACACAATGACATTTCAAAGAAGAACAAATAATATATTTCAAGTTATCTTGTGAATTAGAAATTTTATACTTATAATCTTTCATCATTTGCATGATATGTGTTTAAAATTTCTATTACAATTTTGAAAATTATTTTTTTGATCGTTCACAAGAAAAGTTTGACATCACTGGACCAATTATCCTTTGCTTGTGATTTAAATTAAATATCCTCAAAATATGCCTACAATAATATAAATATTCAAATGATACAACGTACAAAATTAATCGCTATCATTAAAACGATTAATCCAAAGAGGGATAAAAACCATTAAAATTGAGCATATTGTTCGAAAAAAAAATTTTTTTTTAAATGAAAATTGACAATTTTTATCAAAGCACGTGTTGAATTATTATTGATTTTTTTTTTTGCTCACCTTTCGTTTTGAACGTATTGAATCCAGTTGCCTTTGGGTTAGTTCCCCAATAGATCCTGAACCCCAAAGAACTCGACCCATTGCCGTATAGAAACAGGTCATACCCAACATGGGTATCAAATAAGTAACGACGAAGATCAACACCTGATATCTGAGAAATTGAACAAAGATATATTATAATAAGTATAATGTACACAATTTTATCTTACGTGACTTGCACTTTATATATTGTATAATGTGATAGAAACGAACGGTTAAGGTTTCGATGTACGTATCATAAAATATAAATCTATATATAAATTTTGATTTATTAAATTATATTATGTGTCATTCTATAGAATAAAAAAATAATTAAATTATTATTGAATATTTTATTTCTGATAATTTATGAAATATTTTTGAATAGAAAAGTTTGTTCATTGCTGTCTTAGAACGATAAATATTTTTTAATGTTTTATATACATATTTTTTTAATAATTATATTTAAGAAATAAATTTATCAAATCGAATATATTTGTATGAATAATTTTCAAATAAATGATTTTTTTCGTTTAAAAATTTTCTTTAATAAAAAAATCTATATTATTCTAACGTAGAAAAGGTCAAACAACGGTCTGCAGACTAAGTTTGGTCCGTTTGTACGTTCGTTTCCATTGAAATTTGAATAGTTTTTGCACTTATAAAAACATAAAGAGCATAACTATATTCAACATCCGGATTTTTATAATATTTCTAATTTTATTATGATATTTTTGTAGTGGTAACGCACATGTTTATATATTGAATAAAAATCGTAAGGTTCATTTAAAAGTAATTTGCAATATTAAAAAATAAATAAAAAAATGATAAATAATTAAAATTTATTATTTCAATATTATCAAGTAAATTTTCATGGAAGTCTAAAATTTTTCAATTTAATTTTAATACAAATTTGATAAGTTTTATATACAAAGAAAGAAGCTGATTTAAAGCGTTTAAAAAAATTAAACATTGATATAATTTAACTTTAAGGATATTTTATATTTGTTCATAATACATACAATTTTATTGCGATTATTTAATCATAATAAATATATAATGTAAATTAGAATTTTATATCAATATTTGTTTCGCCAATGAAATAAAATTCATTCAGATCTTTATAAATCAAATATTAGTTTATTTTATAGAATTTTCTACGACTCAGTTTACTGTTGGCGTATAATGAAAAATTGAATTTTCCATTTTAAACTTTAAATGTCTCCAGGGATCGACATGTGAAATCTATTTCTGATTTCGATATTTTACCAGTAATATAATATTAGAACGCGAGAAAACTTTTCGATTTTATATTCAGAAGCGGAAACGGAAAATTAATTCAGTTATACAAAATAATTCTGTGGCAAAAAGGCAAAGATTTTCACAAAGTTTCCATATTTTTAGGAGAAAAATATGAATATTTTTTATTAAGTAAAAATATTATTATTTTTTATATTAAATAGATGAAACATTAAGATTATATTTAAAGCATTTATTTTATTTTATATATAGAATTTTTAAAAAAATGTAAAAATGAATATTTTTTTCCACAAATTTTCACATTTTGCTAAATTTTACGTTATATTTTATTTATAATTTACGGATGAAAAAAATAAAATAAAAAATACGCATAAGATATGAGAAAAACATCTGTGCGTGATTTTAACATGACTGAAATATTCGGATTTAATTACACTTAGCGGATTAAAAATTTGCGATGTTTCGTTTTTGACAGACTAAATGTAAAAATAAAAAAGAGACGTCATTCATTCATTCATTTACAAAATAATAATGAAAAAAAAAATGTATGCGAATAATATAAATTTGTATTGAAAAAAATATTTTTCACAGAATTAAAAGCAGGTAGGCGATTTGTGTCACTTTTATTTTGAAATTATATGTATTTATTTGATATAAAAATTTATAGAAAGAATAGTATTATATAAATATTTTATTATTTAACCTATATATGGAAGATTGCTTCTGGATCACTTAGCGTAATTGAATAAATTACACGATATTACGTGGAAAAAAAGGACATTCACGAGAAAATATTCTAAAAAAAATAATCGTATGGACATAAAATATATAGAATCGAATATAAGAAGGATGTTTTATCTTTGCGAAAAGCGAAGATCGATCGCCAAAAGGGGAAAATTCGTTATAAATAAAGCGCACGAAGTCACGTTCGCCATATAAACACATTGCGTTTTTCTATACCCAAAAAACAAAAAAAATAAAAAAACTCGTCCTATTGTAAATATCTTTACCGATAACACAATAAAAAGCTTATAAATATGATATAAGATAATAATAATATATATATATATATATATATATATATATATATATATATATTTACGTACATAAAATCCAAATAGGAAACGTCCGGTAGTCCATCAGGCCATACTAGGATGCATGCGGTGTTGACACCGCTTCTAGTCCTGAAAATTTAATACATCTTAGACGTGATACGATAGAATAGTGTTAGAAAAAAAAGTTTGTATATAATGCATATATGTCGGTTCGAATGGAATATTCAATAAAACTACTCTTTTTTATACGTATATATATCTGGTATATGGGAAAAAAAACGTCTGTGAAAATAAAGAGGAAAATGTGTTGGAAAAAAAAAACGGAGATCGAAACGTGCAAAAACTGTCTTATTGTGTATATATTGTAGCGAAATAGTGTTTTTTTTTATACGTTTATATATAGTTTTTGTAGTATTTTATGTAATGTAATAAATACGACTTTACGTTTTTTTTTTATTAAATTTTGTATTATTTTATATGTAGATTTTGTGTCAAAATCTCAGATTTTTTTTTAGCATGGATTTGTGATGTTTTGATGTTGATTTTTCCTATATATATATATATATATATATATATATATATATATATATATATATATATATATATATATATATATGATGAATGTATACTATTTGACGTTTTGTAAATAGAGTTTGGATTTTTCTGTGTGATATATTGTGTTTTTAGTTGTTTCTTTATAGTTGAAGGTGAGCTTTAGTTGTTTCCAATAAAGCTTTTTTTATCCTCGTGTCTTCTTGGTTTTTCCAGACGATGTTCTTTTTTTGTTTTGATGTTTGTATCCATGTAACAATCGAAATAGAAATCCTTTCTTTGATTATAATACAAATATAGTTCTATATACTGGTCACACACATATTATATGTATATATATATATATATATATATATATATATATATATATATATATATATGTATATATATATATAGATATTGGATTTTATATTTTATATTAAATTTTGTATGAAATTGTAAAAATAAAGTAGCATTTTACGAAATAAAATACGACACCGGCGGCGGCGACGGCGTAATTTGTTCGGCGTTAGCATTTAATATATATATGATGATATAAAATTAAGGATAACAATTATATATTTATCGAAATAATAAATTATATTAAATTTATGAATTATCAAATGTTTCAAAGATCGAAATTAAATAGATATTAATATATTTAATTAATACAGATTAATTTTCAGAATTTTTTAAATAAAAAAATTAAATATTGCGAAAATATTTTTTTCTACCGATCACTTATTTGCATACGCAGAATTAAATTAAGATTTTGAAAAATATGTAAATAATAATCTTTTTTATTTTTTTCCCCAATTGAATATTTTACAAATAAAATTTTTATTACACAGACAACTGTGTAATGTGCGCTTAATGTATTCATACATGTAAATTCAGTTTCTCTACTGTATTTTATTGAAAGCGTCCTCAGGCTTTATTAAATCAATTTTGATTATGTAAATATATATATATATATATATATATATATATATATATATATATTATATTTTTTAAAAATCGTATTTTTGCAATTTGTATAAAAATTTAAAATTCACATTTTTTTTAACTAAGTAAGTGCGAGTCTTTTTTTAAGAAAATTTAATTAAAATTCTGATAAAAATAAAATGTATTATTTTAATATATTTTTTAAATAACGATCTATCAATTTTAACTATTGAAAGCTATAAAAAAAATGTAAAACTTATGTAAATATGTAAAAACAGAAAATTTATCGCAATGTATTATAAATTTATAAACCGAATTTAAAAATGTTTTTCCCCTAAAGAAAATCGTTACAAAATGTTAATTAATGGATGTTACTCGTTATTATTAAAATAAATGTATATCCGAAAATTTTGCGGTTTTTCCGCTTTTGATTTAGCGTTGAATAAACAACGAGAATAATGTCGTTAATTAATAATATAAACATTAAGGATGCCGTTTAATTGGGCTGCGTAAATAAGACAAAGGATTAAAAAATGTAAATATAAAAATATAATACACGAAACGTCACAATAATATGTTGTTAATGATTATATAATAATAATTGTATATCATTAGATAATATTTATTATAAATGATAAAGTTCAATAATACGAATTAAATTAATATTTTTGTAGTTTAACATAAAATAAAGTAAATTTATCATGACTTTTTTTCAAAGATTCATAGCAAAAGAAATGTTTCACTGTACATTTTCCTGCATAAAGATAATATATTAAATTAATACAAATTAGCGTTGAGAATTTCTCGAAAGCTATCTCTATTTCGCTTTTAACCGATTTAATTCAGAGCAAATAAATTGCTATGCATATAGCTTTGAAATATCTATAAATCATTAATTAATTACGACCTTTTAACGTCGGATGCAAAAAGCAACAAATTAGATTTATGTAAAAGTATAGGGAAGAAATAGAATATATATATATATATATATATATATATATATATATATATATATATATATATATATATATATAGAATTAATTGTGCGTCGCAAAAATACTTTTCTGCCCCGTTTAATAAATCGTATCATTTCTTCCACTTTGTTTGACGTTCGAAAGACGATCGACGATAAAGTAGAAAAAAAAATATCTCGGAAAATTTATATCATAAAAAAGACGCTATTATACGGGAAAATACTTTATTTTTAACTGGATAGCGTCGGCGGAAAAATCGTACTTTTTAAAATAAAATACAGAAGTTAAAGCTTTCGAAAAACACTTACATCGATTGTAAATCATTTAACTTTGAGAGTTTTTCAACGGAATTATTATATAGAAATGGTGGTTTTTTATGATATAAAAACTCCATAAATTACAAATATAAATATACAAGGTTTTTATATAATTATTATATCATATTGTTTCATCTAATAAAAATATTTTTGTTATATAATATTGAAGAAAAATTTTAAATTAAATCAATTGGAAACTATCGAGTTTCGTATATAAAAAATATAATTGTAAGAGTATTAAATGAAAATATATTCATGTACTTTTTACGTTTTTGAGCTTTTTACTTTGTTTTAAATTTTTATATGTATTATTATTTTATTAGATTTAGTATTAAGGGTGAGTTTCTAGTTTAACAATCGATAAATCATCAAGTAAAAAACATGTCAAAGCCGTATGATTGAAGATTGAAAAAGAGGCTTTTTATTAGGTATTTGAAAAAAATATGACTTTGAATACGTCTTTACTTATTTCAAATATTTCGATAACTCTTTAAAATTCCGTCCGATATCTGAAAATTTGAATATATATGACCCTTTCATATTGGAAAAACTCCGGATATATCCGCTGAAAAAATGTTTTTTTTTCACATTTCAGCACTAGAATTTATATAAATACGAATTAAATATACAAAATGTAAGGTCCGATCCTTATAAATATTCCGACACGCGGCCGACTGAAAATTTCGAATAAGCGTATGAAAAGTTTTCTATTTATTTTTTTTTTCACCCTCTGGCAATTTATAAATTTTATTTACGAGCTAAACGAGCGTTTAAATCTAAAGATTTGTGTAAAAATAAAAAAGAAAAACGTATAAAATTATATATACGTGTACAAAAAAAAGTAAAAAAAAAATGGGGAAGAAATAATATCGAAGCGTTAAAACTTGGATACGAACGAACGCGCTGAATTATTAAGCTTTGATAATAAAATATGTATAAAAAAAAGAATATATATATAAATAAACGTAAAAAATATGGTCGATTAAGGAAAGAGTATATAGTACGTGGGAAGATTTTCAGTGGAATTTCATCTTGAGGAGTGAAATTGCCCTACTATATTCCCTAAGGATCATAGGAAAAGTTGCAATACTCTCAATGACAGTATAAGTGACATATTTCATTATTATAGTGAAAACATAATAATGAAATTTTTATTTTCATAGATTGCATTTCATATTTATATAGTTTTGATATCTTATTTATATGTATGTTTAAAAATTGATTTTATATTTCAATCAAAAATGATATTTTTATTATATATGATAAATTTTGAAATTTATTTATATTTTAATATATGAATTTTAAATTGTCAATAGATTGCATGTATTTGATTGATCAGGGGTTGTCAATATATAGCGCATTGTATTCTATAGATAATATTGATTTGTTTCAGAAACTCCATTTTTTTGATGAAAATTTTCAAAATATCTATCTAAACTAAAAAATGATAAAAATTTTATGCTAAATTTGAATTTCAATTTAAAGAAATTGGTACATGAGAAACAAAAAATTAGCTACCCCTGTGATATATGATATATTTCGTAAAAGACGTTCAGAATTAAAATATTGTATTTTGATTTAAAATAGTATATATAATATTTAAATAAAAAATATTATAAAGAAGGTATGAAATATATAAATATAAATATGTACGAAAATACAACAATTAAATCATTAGATTATTTTGAAAATTATCAATTTCAAATGGTAAAATTCAATAGTTGTATCGAATTTTTCAAACGACCCTCTCAGAACAACAACAAGGGTAGTTTTGTTAAGGGAAAGTGATAAATATGGGGTAGTGTAAGTCAAAATGCAAAACGGACTTTATCGCACATGATACTCGTGACTGTGAAATGCGAGCGTGATATTTCAGCAAAATGAAAAGGATAGCTGAAACTAATAGAGCTTTTGTTCGAACGACGTATAAAAGATTGACGTCGACCTTCTGAAACGCGATTCAACAACCTCTGAAATTTCGAAAGTAACGCCGTAGCACGAAAGCACAGTTTCTCAAACTGTACAATTTTTAGTATTATATTATAATTTAATATATCGATCATTTTTTTTTATATAGTCTGATTTGAATATTTTAATAAAATTGATTGAATTAAATACATATTATATAGTTTTTATTATAAATTTACATCTATATTATAGAATATTTTATTTTATCGTATCATATTTAATCGACTAAGTATTTAAGATGCTCAGATTTGCAAAATTCACGTATGAGTGACTTGCTGAAATTTTGTTACATTTAGAAAGAAAGCGATTATCTATTTTCAGATTCTTAAAATATTTATATAAAAGAATAAAATATGACTCTTATATATTTATTCTTTAATTTAATTGTTATTTTAACAAAAAATTTCTTTTTAAAATTATTAAATATGTACTGAATTTTATATTCATATATTTAATATCATAAAGATGTATAATAATATTATGATTATATAGTATAAAAATATTTATATATATATATATATATATATATATATATGGTATATATATATATATATATATATATATGGTATATATATATATATATATATATATATATATATATATATATATGGTATATATATATATATATATATATATATATATATATATATATATATATATCATAACGGAAATTGTGTATTCAATAGTAGCACATTGTTATTGTATATATTAACGTCGTTTTCACATCTGTTGAATTCACAGTCCAATTAAAATCTTTAACATTGTAAAGTGTAGATTTGTATTATGTAATATAATATTACGTATATATTACGTTGAAATAATTACTTGTAAGTGATGGTCGACGAATATAATAGACAGGGTACGGCCAATGCCATTCCAGTTAACCAGATAACTCCTATCATTACCAAAGAACACGTTTTAGACATTCTGGGTTTCATCGGCCAAACGATTGCTTGATATCTGAAACAATAAATTATATTATCAATTTTAATCTTTATGTGTTTATATAGTGAAATAGGATGGGAAAATTGTTCGGGAAAATTGTGATTTCAGACGACGTTTAGTGAAGTCGAAGGTTCATTTTAAATCGTTTACGTTTATATTACAGTTCTCATATATGATATATATATATATATATATATATATATATATATATATATATATATATATATAATAATTTAGAATATTTTTTAATAATTTATCGATATATAAAAATTAAAATATCATTAAAAAATATTAAAGGGTAGTATGAAAGTATTTAAAGTAGAAGATTTATTTATTTAATGAATTTTATATACAAAAATTTTCAATATAATATTTTACATTAAACTTTTCAACTATGATACCTCGTTTAAAATCGGTTACTTGTAATAAATTTATCATTAAAGATATTTTACTTTATAAATCAAATGGCTTTTAGTATGAAATACTTTATAGGAAATTTTAAAATATTAATATATATATATATCGAAAGAAAAAATTAATAAATAAATTTAAAGTTTTGGCCCGTCCGTATAATTTAATGGAAACGCTAAACGAATTATAATGTACAGTTTTTAAGCTCTTCAATTAAAAGAAAGTTTAAAGAGTATCGTAAATTCATTAAAATTGACATCATATAGATATGTATTACGTTTTTTAGATGAGTTAAAAAATATTATAAATCTGTAATTATTTTTATTGTATATAGATAAGTTTTTTTTAAAAAAAAGCTTTCTTTTTAAGTTACTTTAATGAATTATTGTGATATTGATTTTTTTTTCTAGAAATATGAGAAGTCATTAAAATATAAAAAAAATAAACGGAAGTATCATAGAAATGTTGCGCAATGCGACTTGGGTTCATTAAATATATTTTTAATCGATAAATATACTATATATATTATATATGTATATTTATTTTATTTTTAAGATGTTTTGTAAAAAATACTATTTCATAGTTGAGTATAAGTAATATATTTTTATGTTATTAAAAAAAAAATATTAATACGAAATATGAAAATTTATGAACAAACCGTAGTTTTATTTATATTTCTAATTTTAGATAACGCTGAAGTTATGTGGAATAATTTTAAATTTAACTTTATAAAATATTAATAAAATTATTGGTGTTATAGGAGACGAAATATTGTTGATTGATTTTATAAATAAATAAAATCTACCAGAATAAAATTTAGATGATTGAAAAGAAAAATTTTGAGAGGAATTGTAACATAATAATAAAAAAATAACAATACTAATTACGATGAAATTAATTCTCGGAAAAATCAGAAATTTAATATTTTTGCATGGAAATGCTTCGAAATTTTATTAATTAATTTCAAATTTTATTTTTCATGAGAAATTTTAAGGAAAATCACTCGAAAAAAATATACAATATTCATTAAATAAAAATATTCAACAATGAAATGTTCTGCATTTTCATTATATTTTTTTTAATATATTATTATTTAATATATTATATAAGATAAAAAAGAGTCATATAATTGATGTTTTGAATGCCTATTGAAAAAAGAAAACTATTATAATTTATGATAAAAAAAATAAAAATAGAGATAAAGTTATGATAAAAAAAAACATTTTATAATCATGTTTAATGAATAAAAAATGTTTTAATAAATAGTAATTAAACATTATATTACATTATATTTAAAAGTGATTATTATGCAAAAATTGATATATTTATTTTATGATAATTTCATAAATTAAGTTATCTCGAATTGAATTATTATGAAAAAAATTGAAATGTAATATTTTGTAGAAAACAAAGAAAATATTTTTTTTATAATATTTAACTTTTATTGAATTATAATATATTTTTATATATAATATTAGTATAAATGTTGAAACGATTGATATTTACTTTAGAGGGTTATTATAAGTTTTAATAATATAAATAGAATTATTTGAGTTTCATTTTATTAAGTTCAACAATATGATTTATTTTCTTTTCAATAATGGAAAATATAAAAGTAAATCCGTCTGTAAATATTAAAGAAATCAATAAGAAATTTAATTTTATCTTCAGCAAACACATTTTCAAGCAGTTATACATCAAATTATGAGAATGATTTAATATATATATATTTAATATAATTATTTTTATTTGATTTAAATACAAAATATTAAATATTAAAAAATGAGGGGGGGCGATAGATAGTATTTAAGCGAATATAGACTTTTGTACCGAAAATCACATGGTGTTTCACGGATTATTCGGAAATCAATGAATCGGAAAAGGGATTCGGACCTTTTCGTTTTTACCCTTTTTTCCCCCCTTTCCCGTTCAATTTTCAATATATATATATATATATATATATATATATATATTATAGTTTAGAGGGCATTTTCTTATACGAAACGACGAAAGAAAATTCCATTCCAACATATTGTGGTGGTAGATTTTGGGGGGTAATATTTGTCAATTCCGCTCGCTTTCATCCCTTCACGTGTATAAAATTGACAATACAGTACATTTTTATATAGTACTGGCTTTTATCGTTATAATTCGAAGACATTATAATCTGTTCTATTTATTTCTGATACAATTCGAATATATATATTAATTCACTATATTTCGATATATAAATAAATATTTTTCGTATAATCAAAATTACGCTAAAATTATTCTGAAATATATCGTAGAACATTAATAATATTATAGTAAATCAACAAACATATAAACGTTTTATTTTATATATTTCTTTATAACATTCAAACAAACATGCGTAGATAAGATATTTGATGCGGTATAAAAAGTGAAACCTTTTCCCGCTCTGTCAGTTTTATGAGGGATGATTTTTTTCTTCTTTCTTTTTTGCTTTTTATGAGGTCACATAGTCATTTAATACATGTCCAATCTTCAGCTTTTGTTGACAGTTTTTCACATTTCGTTGCATTTTCATAATAAAAAAAAAATATGTGTCGCGTAATGAAAATTACTATGGCACCTTCAAATTTCCAATTTCGGTCTTAAAATATCGAAAATTCATTTTCAAAGTTCATAAAAATTAATTTAATATAAATTTTTGAATATATATATATATATATATATATATATATATATATATATATATATATTAAAAAATAGTTAAATATTATCTTTAGTTTTTTTTATTATTTAGCTAGTTTCATATATTTTAGTTAACGTGAATGTGTTATATGATATAATGTATAGATATCAAGTTTCAGAGAAATTTGCTACTTTTTGCTGAAGGCTTTTATTTCAGATGACAGAGTCTAACAATATTTTTTTACATTTATCTATATTTTCTGACATATATATTAATCAATATAAGAAAAATATATTTATTAAGATGAATTGGTTGATATTGATCACCAAAATGTATTTCAAATAGTCGATGTATTAATATGATATTAGACTACGTTTGATTATCATATTATATCCTTAAATAATATAATTAAACGGATAAATTGACGAAATATTAAGGATGTATTTGTGTTCAAATATAATAATTTAACGGATCTTTGATCATTGTTCCAAATAGTCGAATGTGTGGCGCAAATAATTTATATTACTATTCTATTTTAAAGCTTTTTTTTTTCAGAAAAAATTCATTTTAAAGAAAATCAAAATTAAATATAATTTTATCGTTTTTAACACACAAAACTTTACTGTAAACTGGAAAACTTTTTTTGATACGCATTTTTTAAAATCTCGTTTGAGAAGGACTTTGGCTGTTTATTTTGTTTGAAAATATTGGATGTTCTTGACATTAAAGTTTTCTGTATTTCATTATTTTCTTTGTTAAAGAGATATATATATATATATATATATATATATATATATATATATATACAAATGGTATTTCATTTAAAGATGACATTAACAGATTTCATTATTACAATATTAACATCGTTTTTACAATTGTTTAAGACAAATAATATATAAGTAAGAAATTTCAAATAAATTTGATTATTTCAAATATATTAGAAATAATAATAATAATTTTATGACTTAATCAATTTCAAATAAATTTGATTAAGTCATAATTAAATCAATTCTTTTAGAGTAAATATTTTTCAATTATCATAGCGTTGATTAATTATTTTACATAATAAAGTCGTTAACTATTAATCGACTTTATATATAATTATACAATGTGACATATCCGTATATTTAACATATTTGTAAGCAAATTAAACCATTGAAATGTCACACGATATTTACATAATCAAAATAATTTATATAAACGTATGTAACGTCGTTTCGAATGATTAAAGGATATACCGCGATAAAGTTCGGTCTCTTCGACCGGATGAAACGAAGGGATTAATTCGGCTCAAATTCAACCAATACAAAATGGCTTAAAATATATACGACTAGGCGAATATTCATCATCAAGGTTTACCTGTCGAATGAAATTCCTGTAAGGGTGAAAACGCTTGCTGAAACCGTCACGTTCGCTATGAAGTTGCTCAGTTTACAGTAACGCAATCCGAATATCCAGTCGCTGAAACAAAAAATAAAATATAAATATATAAATATACAAAATTTACATATATTTTTTGCTTGTTAGACATCTTGGATTTAAGCTAAAGTGACATATTTGAGTTTGAAGTCGATGTCTTGACGACTTTATCCGTTCATTTCACGTTAAAACGAGCAATAGATTTTGTATTAAAATATATACTGTATATATATTTATAAAAAAAAATATTCTTCATATTTTGCATACATTATTTAAAAAAATATGCTTTGAATTTCAAAAATAAAATAAAATCATAAAAACTTCTTGTTTACGAAAGAAAAACTTATATCACACATGTCAGAGTCAATAAAAATATTAGAGTCCAACCATTTACTTTTTCGGTCAGTCACAGTAATAATAATAAAAAAAAAACAAAACTGAAAAGATGAAAGCAATATAAACCGAAAACAAAGATAACAATAATGATAATAATCGAGAAGCAGGAGCAATCTGCGATGTCGGTTTGTTAGTCGAAAAGTTTAAAAAAGTTGAACCTCACGCCGGATAGTCGTGTTAAATTTAACTTTTGCAAAAGTGGACGTTGACATTAGGAGAAAAAAGTTTTTCTTCTTCATAATATAATATATAATATTGCTTTCGTAGTTATTAAATATTTTTTTTAGAAATCAAAACCTTTATATGGATATTATATATTTATATTATTTATTTTTATAATAAAAAAAATATTATTTCATACGCGAAACTTAATTAAATATAAAAATAATATCCAATTCTTATTTTATAACATATATATATATATATATATATATATATATATATATGTAATTTGTAATAATGTTTATATATAATATCGATTATATATATTATTTAATATTAATGATTATTATATTTAGAATGAGTTCTGAGAACCATAAACTATATATGTAATGTAAAAGTTAACATTGTTAGTTCTATGTTGGTTAATAATTCGTAATAATTATGATATTAATTAATTAAATGAAGATAGATATCATGTTTCAATTTGAAATATATCATAATTGCAATTATATGCGTTGTTTTTTTTTCAGATAAAAATAATCTCTGAAGCCTAAATGTAGAGCTGATGACTCAGTCTTGTAAAAATGAAGTATATGTCTTAAATTTATATAAATCTTAAATTAAAGTAATAATTGCAAATGAATTAAAGAAGAGAAATATTAATGAAAAAATTCCACAATAATTGATAAAATAAACACATCCTTATTCACTGACAAGAAATGTAATCAATTCAAGCTTCATCGATTTTTAATCTCACTTAATTTTTCAACACTCAAACAAACAAGAAATAAAGCAAAATGGAAAAAATGGTAAACGATCAATTTAAACACTAATTCGGCCTTCGTCTATTTTTATTTCCTCTCGCGCGTCGAAAGGAAAATTCCTTTTTCCACTAATTCTCGACGATTTTTCTTCGTATATTTTTTTTTGTTATTCTCGTACGGAAAAATCAAACCGACGCACGGAAAAAAGAATACGTTCATTTTTACACGAAACCTTTAGAAGAAAAAAAGACCGTTTGTTTTATATATTCGTTTTTCATGTTTTCTTTTTCTACGTCTGATAACTAAAATCCGATTACTCATTCTTCTTAAAAAATGTATTTTACGATTTTTAAAAAAAAATTTCCGGATACGTGTCTTTAAAGAATACATTTGCGCCGCTTTCAGAATGCCCACATTTCAGATTTTCAGCATCGTATATAAGCTGAAACGTCAACGCATTGTGGCGTAGAATAATTTGTTATATGAAAAGACTTTATTATCGCCCGAATGAGTTTTAAGAATAGTCACTGGAAAATAATGAAAGAAAAAAAACTCTAAATCTACATAATTTTTGTGACAAATCTTTTATTTTTTTTTTGATGGCGCAATGAATTTTTTTTTTCAATTTTATTTATGAAAGAAATATTCGTCTCAAAATCTGAAAAAAAAGATTTGTGAAATAAATAATATTAAATAAGATTTTTAATATATATTATAGATTATTTATATTGTGTATAGAATGAGAAAAAAAATATTTCTTAAAAATCGCAAACCGAATGAAGCATTTTGGCAAACTTTTTATCGAACGAATGTAAAGCTTTGAAAGCGTCTATTGAAGGCTTGATAATAATGGCTCAAATGAAAGAAATGAATGTAAATTTTTTTTTGCGATTTCAATTTATTTTGATTATTGAAATACAATATTTGAATATGAATTTATATTAAAAATGTTACATTTGTATACTTTGAGTTATATATCGATTAAAAGTCTCAAAGAAAATGTTTGAACTTTTGAAGCGTGTTTTTTTTTTAATAATAACAAGAGTAAAATTTATATTATTTTTATTGATTCGTAAAAAATATTTCTTAGTAATTAAAATGTGTTAAAACTTTATATTAAAAATAATTTTAATTTCTAATTTAAACATGAATAAAATAGATTCAATATTGAATTTATTTTATATATGTAGAGAATTGTAAAAAAATAATTTTAATACGCACGAGAAGAAAGCGAATTTTTTGATAGAAAATTAAATTGATATATGAACTTCAAAATAATGAATTAAATCTGTAAATCATAATTTTTATTTACTATAAAATTGAATTAGAGTAAATATTTTAAAGAACCATTGAATTAACTTTATAAAACTTAAAATTGGAAGTCCGCATATGCGGATTATTTTTTAACAATTACTTTATAACGTATTAGGAGATAATGGGAAATACCACATTGAGCATTTTTTTTTATTCGGCAATATTTATTCGATTAATATTCTGCACATGCAAGAAATCGTGCGAAAAGCCAAAAAAAAAAAAAGAATTACTCGGAAAAATTCTAAAAAAGTCACGTTTATGCCTGCCTAGGTTTTCACGTATGTATGCGAAAAATTTTCCAAAGTTATTTATAACGGTATTTATGTATATTGCTCTCGATGCATTTTAAAATATATTTTTTTTAATATTGTATATATATTTGAATGAAAAAATTATACGTAAAAGTGGGATTTATCTTTATTATGTTGAAAACATACTTTGATAGAATGTTTGCTTATCGATGTGGAAAATTATGGATTTGAATTTTCGTTATATTTGCATTCATTCATTCGGTAAGCTTTTAAATATTATGATGAAAAATGAAATTCTATAGATTGATTTAATTTTGTATGAAAAAAATAAATAAATAACATGAAATATAAAATGATTGATTCAATTCACAAGGGAGATGTCAGTCTATTTATTTATCGAGTATTTCGATTTATGTTTTGGGTATTTTTGTTATTTGGTTATTTTTGAGAGGAATAAACTTAAGTTTTATATGTAAAATTATTTTATATATATATATATATATATATATATATATATATATATATATATAAATCAATAACCGAAAAAAAATATAAGGATTGCGAAGACTTAGTTTCAAAATTGTTTGTTTTTCCATCAAGATTCACCAATACGTAAATGAAAAATTAAAAAAAAATATTAAAAATATATAATATAGAATTATTTATATTATTTTAGAATCTTTAAACACATTTACATTTTTACTAAATATATAGCAATACTTTTGCTATATATTTATCATAGTTTTAATTATATTTGTTACATATAATAACAAAAATCATAGTTTTAATTATATTTGTTATATATACGATTTTTTAATTTAATATTTTTTTTTATAATTATGTTAAAAAAGTGGTTTTATTTGCATTATTCGAAATTTATTATATATTCTCCTTTATTGGCAAAAGATATATTTTCAATATTAAATAAAAAAATATTATTACTTTGTATTAATAAAAACAAAAAGCTATTACAAAATTGCACGTAAACAATATATTAATTACGCATGATGTTTATTATTATAAAGTTAATTCGATATTTTAATACGGTATAAAGAAGAAAAGATATTTTATAGTAAAAATTTTAAAATATATTTGTAGTGTATATTTTTTCCACATAAAATATTTTGCGTTGTAAAAACTGATACACGAATTTATATAGTGAAAAAGCATGAAAAGTGTTCGGAAAATGTTGTCATGCTTTTGAGGATTTATACGTATGAAGACACTGCAATTTATTTAATCGACTGAATTTTCAAAATATATTTAAACTTAATTTATATAACAAAATCGCTTATATTATATAGGAACCTTGAATTTTGAAAATGGATTATCTTAATATGTTAAAATCACATCATAATGATTAACACTATTTTCAGAAGTTAACGTATAACTATATTTTGATATATAATATAATGTGAAAATTAAAGGGTGTTGTAAGACGGGATTAGTTCAGTTTATATATAGAGATTATAATATAGATTAAGAGATATGAACAAAGCTAAATATGTTTAATAGAATCTATTTGATGTAATCAATAATTCTATAGAATATAATTTAGATATATTAGAAATAGTTTAATCAAATTTTAATTAACCGTTTTTGATTTTTTATGTAAATATATATTGTATATATTATCAGAATTCGTTTTTGTATTTAAAATTAAAAATACATATCTAGAGCAGTTAGATAAAAGAGCAACATTTGTAAATTTCAGCTGAAAAATCTCAATATGGAAAACAGATAAATATTGATGAATTGAAAAAAAAACGAAACCAATGGAAATTCTTTGACGCAATAACGCTGATGGAAAACCCTGTTCTGCTTCGTTTATTTTTTTTTCAGCTTCTACTTGTCGGTTTTTCCCGATATGAAAAAAAAAAATCTGAAAAATAGATATCGATCGTGACATTTCAACGATACTCTGGGGTGCGATGAAATTCATGAATAATTACGTTCCACATCCCCTCATTCATTTTCGACGCTTTATTATTTGAGAATTGGTAAAAAATATATCATTTTCATTAAAAATTATATTTTATAATGTGAAAAATCGCTATTAAAATTGCATACAAATACATAATTCACGTAAAACGAAGACATTATATGAAGAGTATGAAAGGTCAAAATTTAATTTCGGCCGTAAAAAGACGTTTAAATTTCATAACTGTCATATTCAGAATATTATATAAAATCTATTAATATTATATAAGGGATGATAACTTTTTATTTTTGATTTATATATAATATATACATATATAATCAGCGATCAATTATGCAATTTGTTGTATTATGACAGATTAAGCCGAATGTCAATTAAATTGTACATTTAGGAAGTTATGATATGTAATTTATATTATATAAATAATGAAATTTGTACTACACGCAAACAAGATTATATGATAAATATATTTATAGTATAATAAAATATTTAGTTTTAAGTCAATTTCGTTACATTAGTAGCTGTCAATAATATAAAGATTAACGATTTTCATACAAATCTATATTCATTTGAGATGTAGTTTATTTATATTATAAAGATTATTCATAATATATGACATGACACACACACACACATACATATATATATATATATATATATATATCATTATACTTCTTTCTTAGCTTTTTGTGAGACCATTAGGTCTTGTTTGATTTTAATTATTTTTCCAGATATGAAAAACCATCTACTTTATATAGTTCTTTAAGTACTCATTCTTATATTCAAGTTTTCTTTCGTAGTTTTCAAGCACCATTATACTAATTAAATTTATTCGAAATTATGCCTATAAATATTTATGAACCACAACAATATTATAATGTACTTCTTAATAGATATTATGGAAATATTTTCAGACTTCGATCGTTTACGTTGTATTTTCAGGAGAAAATCAAAACAGTTTCAGAAATCGTATTACAGTTAAAATACGATTAAAAGTTATACAATTTAGACCGAAGATTTTGTCTGTTTGCCATCTCGTTTATCGTCAATCGTATGAAATTAATTGCGGCTTTTTGATCGTTAAGCCGCAATTGTTCGCAGAATATCTCATTTTGCAAATCTATTTAGATTTTCATCGTTGTCTATTTTAAGATTGAACGTTGATATTTTCTAAATATTATTTGTAGATTTTTAGAAAAATATAATTTTTATATTTATTTTATATATTACATTTTTTATATGTGAATTTAAAAATGAAATATTAATTATTTTTCGCACGTGTAATAAATTATATATATATGAACGAAATATTTTGCATATCACGTGTTACGTAATTGAACTTTCGACTTTCAATCAAAATTCAAATTAATAAAATCCTGTCGATTAATTTGAAGTACACACTCAATTCAATCTCATAAACCCAATTTAACCCAAACCGGCGTTCAAAGTGGCTTAATATAATACATAATTTAATTTGGATCATGTGTTTAATAAAGTTATACGATATTTTATATGAAATATAATATTAAATACTGTTAGAGCGCATCGATATCGTGTTTTTCACTTCAATATTTTGATTAAAATTCAATAATAATATTGATGTGTCGTTTTAATATTTTCATATTAATTTTAACACAGTTTGATATTCTTTGTGTCACAATAAAAATTAATTAATATTACATTCGCGTTTCGCAAACAAACGATATATATCACGCATATTATATATATATATATATATATATATATATATATATATATATATATATATATATATATCACAGTATTGTAGACCAGTAATAAAAGTACAATTAAACTTGAACCATCGTCAATCGATAACGGACATGATCGTCTGTCGTGTCGAACAGTACGAACGTCACAATAACCGATATGTATATCGCAATGATAATTTATTGTTTTGTATTGGCATCGATTACACAATCGTATAGAATCAAACCGAAAATTAATCCGAAAGGACCTTTGGTAACGCACCATGCCGTCAGTTGTCTTTTGTCTATTGTCGATAATTTTTTTCCTACGTCTAGTCTCATAGTTTTGACACATTCATATAACATGACGTCTCCCGGTGCTGATATTGAAGCTTTATTCGTTGAAGAATTACATTCGCTTACTAAATGGTCTGTAATGGTTGTTGGACAAAACGACGAAAATCGTACGACACAACATTCTTTATCGTATTTATTCGCGGAAAAAGCTGATTATTACGTTATAGTTGTTGATAGTGAAGAATTGTTCAAAAAGAAAATTAAAAAATTGTCAACATTAAACTCTTGGAATCCACGAGCATATATTGTAGTTATGTGTACATTGAGATTTTCTAGTGAAATAGAGATGAAAGCTCATTCTCAAGAGATGTTGGAATATTTGTGGTCTTTCTATATATTGTACGCCGTTATTCTACTGCAAGATGTCAAAGTTAAAACGACGTTTCAGGTGTTTTCATGGAACCCTTACGATCCTCCGAGACGTTGCGGTCTGAAAAGTGACAACACAACGGATACAAGTAAAATTTACGACACTTGTGCAACGGGACATCTGTCTAAAGGCACCAACTTGTTCAGTAATAAATTACCTTTGAACATGCGTGGATGTAAAATGAATGTACTAGCCGTGATTATGCCACCGTTTATAAATAATATAGACGATGATAGTCCAGGAATTGAAAGAAAATTATTGAACACGATCGGATTAAAGTTGAACGTTGATATTATGTTCAATTATAATAGTACAGCAAGAGGCGATAGAACAATCGATGGTGAATGGACAGATATGATAGGAAGATTGGTGAATGGAGAAGGTGATTTAGCGATCGGTGGAATATATACTGATAATACGATTCATGAATATTTCGATGCGAGTACGTCTTATCTTCAGGATTCATACACGTGGGTCGTTCCACGAGCTCTATTATTACCGAGATGGTTAGCTTTATTCATAATTTTCGAAGGAGACGTATGGTTATCAGCAGGTGTAATCTATATAATATGTACTATTGTTTGGTTGATTTTGGGGAAATTGAGTAAAGAGCCTCATATTCATTCGTCTCTAGATCATTGCGCTTTGAATAATTGGGTAATGAACATCGGAGGAGTGGCTTACAGTCAGCCAACTCATCAAGTCTTGAGGATTTTCTTCGGATTTCTATGTATATATAACGTCGTTCTAGTTACCGCCTATCAGACAAAATTGATTACGGTACTTACTGAACCTAGCTACGAAAGGCAAATAAATTCGTTGGAGGAAATTTTGCAACAAGGTTTAAGTTTGGGCGGTGGTGAAGAATTCAAAGATATAATAAATGATGCGGATGAAGAATTGTATAGAAGAGTTAGTAAAATGTATCTAGCGGTGCAAAATACGGAAGAAATTCTTCATAATGTTATAGTGCATAGAAATTTTTCTTTGTTAGCTAGTCGAATGTTTCTTAATGACGTATCATCAAAAAAGGTCGAATTTACTGATAATTACGGAGATCCCAATTATCACGAACTGACTAGTAATGTTTTTTCGACACCAGTGGAAATAATCAGCAGAAAAGGATACCCTTTCATTGTGCCGCTCAGCACTCTTATAAATTTGACAAAATCAAATGGTCTCATGAGCAAATGGGTCAGGGACTATGTTATAGAATGTAAAAGAAAATCGGCTGAAGTTAAAAGAAAAGCCTCATCCGAGCTTCGAGGTCAGGATGATGGGATAAACGTCAGTCTATCTCTGGAACATTTGGAAGGTGGATTTTGTGTATTGGGTTTTGGATATGTCTTAGGAACGATCGTTTTTCTGATTGAAATAATAATAAAATCGAAAACATACATTAAATTAAAAAAAAGGATCTGTACTGTAATAATATATAATATTTACAATAAAATTGTCAAAGTGTGTAAAAAGAAATGATGTTGAATATAACGAATGAAATTGAATTGAATTGATCAAAAGATATATATGCATGGAATTGTAATTGAACTCGATGAAAAATATTCAATTTAGAAATGAATTTCTTTATACTGATATCTCTTTTCTCGGTTTGAAATACTTTTATAAGCTTTCGAATTGCGCTTTTCGCGTGAAAATATCGTAGTTTATTCAATATATAAGGTTTGTTTGTTTGTTTGTTCGATGCAAACGTTCGTAATTGTTGTAACAAAGTTGGTTTATTCGCCAAATGGAAACTAGAAAACTATTATGTAATATTATATTTATGAAACATTTCACGTGCACCCGTTTTTGCTTTGCTTTGTTGTTATATGTTTACAATGTTGGCCTTTTGAATATTAGAAAACGCTTTGTATATAAATATATAACGCAAAAAGAATAAATTTACTTTGAGCTGCATTAATCCATATCCGTATCCGTAAATATTAAATCCATACTTATTCAATAGAAAAGTGATTAAAATATTAAAAATCTGATATAATTTATAAAGAAATATCAATTGTGTATTGTTATATTATATAAACTAAATACTGTATTTAGTCATTTTAAGAAAATATAAGAAAATATTGGATTAAATTTTGTAATGTAAACAATTTCATTTCATTCTACCTGAACAAAAATATCATGAGTTTTTCACGGAAAAGCTTTACTTTTCATGTACGCTGTAATAATCTGAAAAGGTGGTAATGTGATGGCGTAAGATTTGGTGAATAGGGTGGATGAGATAGAAGTTCAAATATTAATTTCTAGAAAAAATCTTGTGTTTATAGAAAGAATATGCTTGTGACTTATTTTTTTTATATAATATAATGCATATTATTTTTAAAATATTGACGTAAAATGTATTGTAAAAAAAAATATTATATAAAGAAAAATGTAATCCAAATATAACGAATAAGAAAAGTTGAATATAAATTACTGTATAAATTGGAATATTTTTTAATATTGGACGAAAATGTTTATCTCTTTCATTTCTAGGTATGCTAAAAAAATTATACAATTTTTATGATTATATTAAATATGCATTAAAATATCACTTCCCTCTTTGTCTCTCTTTCCCTCTCTTATATATATATATATATATATATATATATATATATATATATATATATATATATATATAATTCCGTGATAATTGAGTATAATAAACCATTTTTTTTATCAAATTCAAAATTCAAAAAAAGTTTATGAAATAAAATAAAAAAATAAATATTTCATAATTGTTTCAATACTCGAATTAATAAATAATCAAATGATGCGGCATGAAATTTCGATATATTTTCACACACGTCAAGAATTTTCGGAATAATAAACGGTAATACGGGATTTATCTAAATTGGGGGAGGGGAAAATTTCATTAAATGCGGGCATGCTTCGTTTATATTGTAAATCTTGAACTGGAAATTAATATTCGTACACGGTTAAACGATAAATTGACATCGGTATCCCCCCTATTTCTGCATTTTCTGCTCCTCCCCCCCTGTTCCTGAATAAATTTCGGCATATTAAATTTTCCACGAATATTTCCTATCGTATCGACGCACTTTGAAGTATCGCACTCGTATGAAAGCGAATTTATTGAAAAAAATATATATGTATATAATATATATATATATATATATATATATATATATATATATATATATATATATATATATATATATTGCGTACGGTTGATAAAGTGTTAAATTCGATATCCGTATATTTTCGCTTTGAGTTGAAATAAAATTAGATCTTATGGAAGATTCTTGTGAAAATTTGAATTTTCAAATTTCAAATTGATGAATTGAATAATTGACAGATGAAATATTTATTAGATACTATTTATTATTTTATTTATTATAATAAATAGTTCGCAGCTGAAGATGATTCAAATACATATAAATTTCAAAGAAAATATTTTAAAATTTATGATAAATGTTATAAAATATATTTTTGAAAATAGATGAAAAACTATTTTTTGTGTTATTTCTAAGTATTACTATTTTTTAATGTATAAAATTACAATGTAGTAATTTTTAAATTAAATTAAATTTTTTAACGGGGAAAAAATTGAATTTTAGTGGAATATTTATTTTTTAAACACGAAATGGATTATTAAGGAATTCTTAATTTTTATAATTTTTAATATTAAAAATTTTTTTTCTTATTGAAAATTGTGTTATATTTCATCTTTATATTTTTTATACGATGAATATAAAAATATTTATTTCTTTAAAAAAAGTATATTTTCTAAAATTATTTTATTTTTTAAAATAAAATATACTATATTAAATTATTTTTTCTAAATCAAAAAAAAATTAACTTGTTAATTGACAAGTTAAAATTTAATTTAACGCACGGATGTCGTGTTCGGAATAAATTATGTAAAATAAAGCACGCCACAAACACATTATTCCGGTGACAATGCGGAATTTTTTTTTATTAATCACATTCCACAGCTTCTAAAATTGTTATTTATTACGTGAATATCGATTAAAATTTAATATAATTTTTGAACAATTTTTTTTCAACCTTTTATTGAAAAACGTGCTCGGGAATGAAAACGGTGTAATTAATTACTAAATTCTATACAAAATAATAAATAAATAAATATCGCTATTTTAGTACAAAAAATATAAAATTTCATATATTTACTTTAAATTTGAAAATTGATATTACCGATAATTATACCTGTAAAGTTTTCAGGTAAATTTTAAGCAACAACCTTTTCATTATTTACTAACGAGCGTCGGTTTAGCGAAAGTTACTGCGACAAATTAAGCTCTTTCGATTACAAAGTGATAGATGAGAAATGTTTGAGATAAACTTTTATCCTTTAATCCCGAGAGTGGACTTTTCATCGAATCCAAAAATAACGGTCATTAGATAAATGCTACCTATTGATACGGTATTATAAGGGCGAATTTAATTGTTTTATCCGTGTTTTCAAAATAGATTATTTTATGCTGTAACAATTTAATCTTTAGTTTATACCTTTTACACCTGTCATATGTAAATTTAAATATTTATATAGTTATTATATATTTCTAATTATATAAAATACCTGTGTAACATATAGATAAAATTGAAGAGACAGTTCAGAACAGCCATTAGAAGATCTGCGACGCTTAGATTGACCAGAAAATAATTTGTTACTGATCTCATTCTTCTATGAGCTGAAACAAAATTTAAAGTATTTTATATAAAATTAATTCTTATTTATAATAAAAATATAAAATAAAATTCGATAAACTTTTATAAATTATAATATTGTAAATTAAAAGAAAAATTACGGTGAACGGCGTATTATATAGGGTGACCAACTTTTTACAATATAAAAGTAGAACATTAAAAAAATACTTTTATTGATTTGAAAAGTTTTACAACGAATAAAATATGAAAATTTATAAAAAAAGAAAACATTTTTTAAAAGACGACATAATTTAAAAAAGGAAGACTGTCCTGCCAAAAGGAAGACAGTTGGTCACCTTATATATGTATGTAAAAGAATATAAATTTCGATATATAATAATGGTAATAATAATAATAATACACAAAATAAAGTCCAAATAATCAAGTGCGTTACGCACAAACGAACAGACAAAGGTACATTTCGCGCTATATAATAAATTTGGTCACACGTAATGTTTACACATAAAACAATACAATTCGAAAATTCAGCACCTTTTCATTTTTGTTCAAACAATGAAATAAACAAAGCCTTAATCATAAATAAATAAATAAATATAACAACATATATATATACATATAAATCTGACTTTATATAAAATAATTTATTATATTAAATATTATCGTCTCAATATGTTTTTGAAGAAGTTGTATAATAATAATAATATTTCAGATTTTTATTTATAATATATATGTTTTAATATATAAACAATATTCTAGGCTTTAATTAAAGATCAGCAGCATATTAAACGGGAATGTTACTCGCACAATACGTGTTCGTTTTGAAATTCCAAAATTCAAATTGAACCGAAGGTGAATTTGATAGAAAGCTCCACATAATATTTTATATATATATATATAGTATACTATATATGAGTACGATTTTTCGAAAAATCAATCACTTAAATTGTAGGATAGTCCGATATAAAATACTCGTAATCGAAAGGATATCCGAAGTTCAGTTAAAAGAAATAAAAAAGAAAGGCAATAAAAAAGATTAATTTGATGTACAATGGAACCTTCTAAATACTAAAGTTCATCCAGTTCGATAAATCTTGAACATATATATATATATATATATATATATATATATATATATATATATATATATATTTATTTATTTATTTATTTATTTATTATTTTTTATAGCATGCAGAATTTTTATTTTATTTTATTTTTCGTACAATTTATAAAGTAAAAAAATATATTACATAAATTAAACGATTGCAAATATTATTTTATAAAGTTAAAAGATGTAAACGAAACCTCGCGGAAAATACGCTCGACTGAACTAAAAAAAAGATTCTTTCGCTTTATAATTACTATATTGATGAAAATTTTTCTTCGCCGACAAAAATTATAAAAAAAAAAAATGGAAAAGGCGTATACAAAGTAAGAAAAAAAAGGGCTCGATCGAGAGAAGCGAGTTTTTCATTTTTCGTTCGGTTGAAAAGAAAAATGACGAGGAAAGTTTCGACTCGATCGAGTTTTATTGTCGTTTTTTCTTCCGCGTAGAAAAACGGTTAAACAGATTGTTATCAAAGGAACATTTGTTGCAGAAATTTTCTGTTTTCGAGATACGACGCTATAATATTTTTATATATTATATTATATAAAGACAATAGTCAAGAAACGCGCAGACTTCATATTTGTAGAAAGTTAAATTAATAATTGTATTAATTTAATTGAGGATAATTTATATAAATAAATCGATTTTTAAAAATATATATATATCTCGAAATATATTAAATACGAATCTAAAATGATAAATCATTTATATTTTTTTAATTTATATATATATATACCATAGACATACTTGAATTTTCAATTATATATAATATTAGATATATTTAAGTCGATTTCGAGGAAAATTTATTAACAATTGGAATGTAAATAAATTTTTACAGCATTTGTGTTGTAAACATGAATTTTAATAATTAGTATATTGATGAAATATTACAGTATACCATATTTAATTAAATAAAGTATTTTTTAATAAAAAAAATAATTTTTAGAAATTGAATAAAGTTTTTATTTTTTTTTTAATTTTGAATGAATATTATTAAAATATAAATAATGGAAATAGAACACTAAAGCTTTCATGTAATATAATATTTTAAACAAAAATAATTCAATATAAAAATACTTATAGTCTGTCAACAATACTGTTACGTAATTTATTATTCTATATTGGAATAAATATCGATGATGAAAAATACAGGTATATGTAAAATAGTATTGCTACGAGAAATAAATATATGAATTTTTGATACGTTTCGTTGTCAACAACATAATATTAAAATCCTATCATAAATATTTATTTTGCGAAATATATTAAAATATATACTATTTCAAGAATTCATTTATCAAAAAAAAAATAATAATAATATACGGAAAGAATATATTGTATTAACTATCAAGATTGTCGAATCTGCAAATATTTATCAAAAAGAAAAACTTACATAATATAAATATCAAAAAATATTAAAGAACGATAATATTTTAAGTTTTTTTTTTGTTATTAATGCAATAATATTTTTATAAAATTAGTAACACACATAATATTTACATATTAAAAATGTCAATCATACAAAATACGTGTATAAAATATACTTTAGGACACATTTTCTCGCTTTTGCCATAATATTTTATTTTGCCGAAACGCTTTTGATAACTTCGCTTAGAATGAAAGACGTGATTTGTTTTCATCGTGGCTAATGAGAAATATAACGCACTTTCGTCCTTCCGGGAAAAACACAGGAAAACGACCGTCGCATATGTGTAATGAAAATTCAATGACTCGAACGCCGAAAATATTTCGCATTGAATGGGGTAAAGGAAAAAAAATTGTTTCCTCGGAAAAACTCGCACATTAGAAATTATACGCGGTTTCACCCAATTTTGTCTATATATAGAGTCGATAGATTTCTTTTGATGGTTTCAACCTGTCTTTTCGGTATATTGGTTTTGGTTTTTATTGCTTTGAGGTTGACTTCGTATTACATTTTTGGTTTGATGTGATTTTTTTCACATATTTTTATATAAATTATAAGAAAACTAAGATACAAAAAAAAATCATGTTTTGATTAATATATGAAAAATATTTTCAATTGAATTCTTAATTATATTATTTAAACAATTTCTCAAATATCAATTTAATGAAATTACTTGTCATTGAAATATTATATTCAATGATAAAGGAATTCTGAGAAATAGTAATCCGATGCTAATTGTCTTATTTATTTATTTTTTTATTTGTTTTCATACATTAATTGGTTCTTATTAAGAATTCCAAGATGTCTTTGTTGTAGAAAAGGTATTGCGTTTCAGCGATTTTTATTTATTTTATGACAAAGATTTTAATTAATATATATTTTTTAAGAAAACTAATTAATAATCTTTATATGCTGGCGTTTTTTTTTCTACTAGCAAATTCAATCAAATCGACTAATATTTTACAATTTTTCATAGAAAATTTCCGTTTTCATTTCGGAAAATGCAATTTTCCGTGCAAAAAAAACATCACAACTTTGCCAAAAATCTACGATTTGAAAACAACTTTCAGAATATGATTCTTCTCATCAATACTATGTGATAATGATAGATTTCTGAAAAAAAAATTATTTAATTGATGTTTAAAATAATTATTTCTTTGCTGAAATAGTTAATTCTTAATAACTTTATTGTAATTAATTTCCTTAGTAAAATTATATTAATAAGGGAAATTTTACATTGTTATTAAACATTAGATAATTAAAAAAAAAGTATTTTCCTCTTTGAAGTATATATTTTTAGAATTATATCGTAGTTTTTTTTATTTGAAATAGTATATTTAAGATATAAAATTAAATTATTATTATTATTTAAGAATTATAAATATTTTTAAGTATAAACAAACAATGCCTATTATTTAATATCATTCAACATAATTGTATAATTATAGAAATTTCGTTTTAATTTATGTGTAAAAATATTTTTTTATTACGCAAATAAAACAAGACAACAACAAATCCGTTCTTACATTTATTTTTATGAAACCGTTTTTTTACGACACACCAAAAACAAAAAAAATGCGGAAAATTAAACAATAATCTACACGCGGTCACAATAATAATAAAGCACCGGACCTTTTCACAACCCTTATTGTTCAATAGCGAACATTATATTTTTAATATTACATATATATATATAATATTGCGAAACGATCGATTTATTTAAAATTTATATTATATGTCGTTTTTAACGAACGTTAATAAAGTTTTACGACGATTTGTATCGTTTGTTCCGTTTTCAATGCGTCGCAAACAAATCACGACGAAGTCCGCGTGAAAAGTGTTAAGCGTAATTATGTAAGATTGAACTTTTTGTCAGATTTAAGATCGTAATTACAACTTGTAAAACTAACTTTTCACTTTATAAACTTACTTTTTTTGGTATTGTTTTTTTTTTTTTTTTTTTTGTTAAGCGTCCCTTCCGCATTTGCTCTCCATTACTTCCGTAGGTTTTTGCAGGGTCTTTTCTTTTGACCTTTATAAGTGTTCAAGGTATGTTTACCGAAAGTTAATTCGGTATTACGAATTCGGGTAAATCTTCATTCATGTTTTTGACTTTGTATTTTCGTTTAGTGCGTATTTTATATACATATATATCTCTATATACGAATATACTTAATTACGAATACGTCACGCGAGTTTAAAGCAGTGCTTTTCAATCTTCATTAAGTCTAATATATATATATATATATATATATATATTCTGTGTTTTGTACGTTGAGTCAATATTCTTAAGAACAAGGTGCAAATTTAGAATATATATATATATATATATATATATATATATATATATATATATATATATATATATATATATATATATATATATATATATATATATATAATATAGCACACTATTTTTTATTATTTTAAATAAATTATAAAATATATAAAATAATAGAATAAATTTTATTCAAACTTTATAATTGCTAAAAAAAAGGTATTTAATAAACGAGTGTTAAATGAGCAATTATTTTTTTTCTTCATAGATATTTTTAATTAGAGCGGCAACAAATAAAAATAAAATAAAATAAACAATACCAGTATTTTTCTATGCGAGCTAAAAGGGAAATAATTATAAATTATAATTATTTCCCTTTATAATTAATAATTACAAAGTGAAATATCATAATTATAAAAAATATAGCAAAAATTCTGCTACCAGGTCAATTACCTTAAATTTCGTTATACATTAATTTAAAATTGATGGTAGTTTAAGTTCAAAAATTTCCTATAAAAATAAATAATATAATTTGAAATATTTCATGCTATAAAATAATAATTTATAAACATTTTCAGAAAATAAATTCAGGATTTGTATATTTTAAAATTAAATAGTATTTCGTTAAAACCGATTCAATATGATTTATTGAAATTTATTTTCGATTAATTTAATTAACATAAAACTCATTAATTTTAACATAAGCTCTAAAATAGTTCAAAATTAATTAATAGAGATTTCATGTTTTTTTTCACGATAAAATATTCTATTTTGTTTTTGTATGTTATCAATATATTTTATAAAGGTATGATATAATAACAATAATTAATAATACCACAGCGAGTATTTTATATGCATAACGTTATATTAAATTAATTATAAATATGTTTTGCTTAAAAAATAGTTTCATATTAAACTTTTTTTTTTAAATAAAATTTTAATATTTTAAAATATTTTTTTTATTTTAAGAAAAAAAAATATCTTTAATAAAAGTTATTTTTATAACGACTATTGTTAGGAAAAAATTTCACATTGGTTAAGGGAAAAATAAAAATACACAAAACTTATGTAAAAAAATATGATGTATTCAACGATCGCTTAACGTGACAAGTAACATGTAACATTTTTCATCCTTCGGGAAAAAGAAAAAAATCCAGGGTGTGGAAAAAAGGAAAATATTCCGTGTTAGCACATTTTCAACCCTATTGAAGAATCGAACCGTTTATACACATTTTTTTTGTATATATATATATATATATATATATATATATATATATATATATTTATATATATATATATATTTAATAATAATATTTAATACTTGAAATACTTCACATTTCTCGATTTAATATGCGTTAATATTGCGTGAAATTTTCTCGAGCAAAAACGAAACGATTCAAATATCGCAATATTAAGAACGATATACTGTATTTTATATCGGTTCATATACATGTTATAGGCAATCTGAGAGATCGCTTTAAATTTACGAGCCTCGGAATCCGAACGATGAATGCTAAATTAAGGCTTCGACGCTAAATTTTCTCGTGCAATTTTAAACGTTATTCAAATTCGTCGCAACGTCGAACAATTTATAAACAATATATCTTGTTTTAAGTTAAGCTTCTTACTGCGTCTTAAATTAAATTAATTTTATATATATATATATATATATATATATATATATATATATATATATATATATATATTTGATAATATAAGTTGAAGAATTTTTAATCTTTTCGAATTTTTTGAATGAATAATTTAGAAATAACGATTTGTGATGCGTTAATTTAAATCAAATAATTAAAATTATTTACAATATAAAGAAGAAAGTCGTTTTAATCCAAAATATATATTTTTTTATTTTTTAAATTAAAAATAATTCAAGTTAAAAATATTTACAAATTTATTGAATTCATCATTTAATATCGTAAAAGTTTAATGTGAAATATTTCATATATTTATGAAAATATTTTTATAAATTATAAATATTGCATTTTATATATTATCTTCTTCTTTGAGCTTTATATATTTTTTAAGTACAATTTTATTATCAAATTTAATATTTTATAACTTATAAAAATGTATGATTAGATTTTTACCCTTTAAAGTCCTATAAAATCATTTAATGGATAATTTAAACTGATCTATTATTTTTAAAATGAGAATAATAATAATATAATATATTAAATCGCATTATAAAAATTCTTACTTAAACCGATATTGAGCTACTCTCTATATTAATCGAAAATAATTTAATTACAAAATTCAAATTTATATAACTAATCCTTATCAAAGAATTGCGTTAATTTCATTTTAAACTTTTTCTAAAAAAAAAATCAAAATCTGTATGACGTAATAAAATTTCGAGATTACGTCGGTGAATATGGAACGGTCGAAGGTCTTTTCAACATCTTGTATAATCGGAAGGTTGTATGATACATACGTAGAACCTTCGTTAACTTTATCGTGATACCGGTATTTCTTGATCTATTTACGTGAACGTTACTTACTATCCGACCCGTATATAGCAATGAGAAATTTTCAATGACAGATCACCTTCACTATCGGGTTAATTGGTTTCGGTCGGAATGAATTACGATTCAAACCCTCATCCCCTAATAAATCGTTATAATAATTGTTCAGATAGTTGTCAAAACAATTCAAAGTTCATAATATGTACATATATATATATATATATATATATATATATATATATATATATATATATATATATATATATATATATATATATATATTATGATATATACATATAAATTCAAAGGAAAATCGATAATGTTAAACGTTACTGCGGTATAACAAGATTTCGGTCACCGGGTTCAATATCTGGTTCATTGTTCGAATTTTTGAATGATAGTTTTCCGATTGTGCCCATTGTGTGAAAATATAGAAAAGAGCTACGTCAGATTTTCCTGTCGTTTTCTTTCGTTGACGGAAATGGCTTTTTCACGAGACGTTCGCGATTTAGAAATGCGTAAATGAGAACGGTGAATTTTTTTTTCTGTCCCTTATTCAAGAGTGAATAATTTTAAATCGATGTTTTTTTTTGATTTAGTCAATACAATTTTTAGTATTATACTTATATAAAAGTATTGTTATTTTTTTTGTAATAATAATTATATGTGAATTTTTTGCGTTATCATACGATGTAATTTCCACTTTTTCGGATCAATGATTTGTGAAAAGAATGTAATAAATGACATAAACCAATATTGGAAAAAAAATCTAGATGTCGAAATATGATTTATTCCTTTCTAAACCCCACTTAATCGATTCGGACGGTTAATTTTTTGTAAAGGGAATTTTTATATTTAATCAGAAAAAAATGCATTGCATTATATTAAATTGTCACATTTGATTGTGATTTTTATATATAATGATAAATCAAAGAATAATCTATATAATTTGTAAAAAAAAATCAAACTTTACTGATAAAATACATTATAACAGTATATTTTATATGTAGCATATGTACAAAGGGTACAAGTGTTCGTACTTACCAATGACAATCCACATGACAATAGAATTTCCACCGATAGCAACAAAAAGCATGCCAGTAAATAAAGTCACCCATCCGGCATGAGCCCAAGGAGGCATATTTGTTCCTGTGCTCGACGAAGGACTTTGAGTGCTCGAGAATGTGACCGTGGTGCCAAAAGGCGGGTCGGGGCCCAGAAAAGGTCCCACCGATCCGCCAACGAGAAATCTGCTGCTATTGAAGTCCAATTCCCACGGGGATATCACCTGAAAAATCGACAGCAGTTTTGTAATATGTAACAATTTTTAATTTAAATTCAACATCATTCAATATTGTATTAGAAATACATGGTGTATTCAAAAGTAAATAAATTTATTATTTTTTTTTTGAAAAAAAAAATAAATGTGTTAAATTCAAAAAGTCTTTCATTTAGTCGTATATTATTTTCTTTTATCATTGTGTTTAAAAAGTAACAGAAATCATGAATTTTAATATTAAAAAAAAACAACACTATAAAGATACTTCAGTCTCCATATTCGCCAGAAATGATCCCGTGGGTATAATTAAGAGATAAAATAGAAAACTTTGAAGTGTTGTCCAAGCATATATGAGATTAAAGTATGAAAGAATTGAAAGCCATTCTAAAAATCAACTTCCACATATATATAGATGATTACTAGATACATTTGTATAAGTGTAATAATATATTATATAATGAAGACTATTTTGAATGGAATAATTAAATTAATAATATTAATTATAATTGAAACTCATATATATATTGTAATGTATTGAAAGAATTTATAAGTAAGATATATTTCAGACATTCGTTGAATAATTTACATTTAACACGAATAAACCTTGAATAATGAATCTCGTACATTTTTCTTCTTTCTATAAAAAGTATCATTACTCTGTTCAAAGCTGCGGAAAAATTACTAAGGCTCATCCGGTACTTCTATATAAAACGTACTAAAAAAAAAACACTTACGCTGCATCCGGGAAAATCAACGAAATATTTTCCCGGATTTTAACGCCTGACGTTGCGAAAATTCAAAACGTTTAAAATCGGTCGCGAAATAAATATCATTAGCCTAATTTCTCTAGAGGGAGGAAAAACACCAGCGTTTCTCAAAATTTGTTCATAATCCGATTTCACGCTTCGGGATCGTCGTAATCGATTCGTCCGTTATTAGATTTAATCGAATTGATTATTTTTCGCAGTGATAAAAAACATTTTATTTTAAATAAAATTTTTTTTTTTGTAAAATTTCAAAATATTTTATTTATATATATATATATTTCAACGTCGCGTTTTCTTTCAACTT
The DNA here is from genome assembly GCA_024500535.1 of Leptonema lineaticorne. Classification (NCBI taxonomy): domain Eukaryota; kingdom Metazoa; phylum Arthropoda; class Insecta; order Trichoptera; family Hydropsychidae; genus Leptonema; species Leptonema lineaticorne. Next base: position 4,583,000 of record JANIJI010000009.1, read on the forward strand.
ATATAATTACTGATTATTCGTCGTCGACAGACGTTTTATTTTTTTTCCTTTGATCGAACAAAAAGCCTGAAAAATAAAGAGTGACGTTGGAAAAAAAACGAGAGTTTTTCACAGCGAAATCGCAAGAAAACAATAGGAATAGAACAATAAAATGCAAAAAACAAAAGATTTTTGTACTCGATTTAGAGAGAAATGGAACAAAAATATACTAGGTTCGAATGAAAAAAAAAGAAATATATATATATATATATATATATATATATATATATATATATTCAAAAAAAAGAAGCCATGGTGCAATGTGAAGTAATTAAAAAATACTTTGTTTTTGTCGTTAAATCGTATTTTTATTAAATATCGTTCGTACATTTTTTTTATATACAAATTTTATATTTAGACTTAAATTATAGGCGTTTTGTGTTGTTTCTGTTGAAAACAGTAAAATTAACGTTTGTAGATAAATTTTATGCTAGTCAGATCCACTAACCACATAACCACAATGAATTCGTGAATAAAAGCAAACTCAAATATCTAGTTAAAAGTGGTCTAATTTTATTATTCTCGAACATTAAAGATAGTTGTTTAAGTTTTAAGTGTTTCTGTAGTTTTAGGCTTTAGTTTATTTTAATTTTGTTAGTGAATTCTGTTTTTTTTATTATTTTATTTTAAATCTATTTAATTCGTATAATAGAATTATATTATTAAATGATAATTTTAATTATCGTGATACGATATGAATAGATGTGAAATATATGTAAATATGTAAAAGTTATTAAACGAAATTATTCACGTACCCTTAAAAATATATGTAATATTATATATAAATTTTATTTTTGAATACGATAGATTAATATCGTGCACATCTGCCGTCGAAATTCGGGATTAAATTAATTTGTGTCGGTTTTGTTGTGTTTCTTCTGAAAGGGGATGAGAAAATCAAAAACTAATTTATTCAAAGGGCAAACATTTTACGGGATAAAAGGGGCAATAAAACGGCGTTTTCGAGGGCAATTTTTCTTTTTTTTTTCTTTTGGATAATTAACGGACCATTTTTAAACGTGCGCAAATTGAGAACTCGTGAATGTGTAATTTTCGACAAAAAAAAAAAGACAAGATTATATATAATTTAGCATTATTAATATAAACCGCTAAATATAATAATCGTATTATTTTTAATCAAATTTTAAGTAATTAAGTGTTTTCACTATTATTACGAATATTTTCGATTTTTTGTCACATTTTTTAAACTATAATTGAATAAATGAGTTACGCTCTAACTTTTCGAGTTTAAATTTAATTTATTCCTATACACGATAAATTGATTATATATTTCGAAACAATTTTTTTTTAATTAATTGAAAAAAAATATATACAATATTCGTTCGTATTGTAAGCGAAATAAAATATTTAAACGTAACTTCAGACAGTTTGTGGATATTTATAATGTTCAAAAGATAAAATAGCCGTTTATATTCATGATGATTTAGAGTTTCAGGCAGTTTCAGGCAGTTTTAGAATGCTAACACTTCCCATAGTATTACGTTATACTTATCAACACTATAAAGTTAACTTAGATAACATCTGGGACGAATATTATTTAGTCATGAATTTTGACCTTTCTCACTTAACAGAGGGTTGTCATTTAATTAAAAATTTACTACGGCTTAAAAAAAGCTATATTTTAAAGAATAAACTGACGTGTTTAACATTTTACAATGTCTCTGTGGAATTTGTTCGATTAAATTAAATTGCAATTGCGGAAAAATTGTGTTATATATTTTTCATATATAATTTGTTTTCATTTTTTTTTGTATAAATATATTATTTAATTTATTAGAAATATTATATTTTAAATATATTCGATATTAAAATATAATTAATTGATTGCATTGATATAGAAGAATGATATATAACATTGATATAAAAAGTAACTAAAGGCCACATTTAGACTTTAAATGTCTCAAATTTTTATATTTGTGTCAATATATATATATATTTTATATATGAAAGACTAAAAAAAAATCATATTATATAAATATATTTGATGTATTGTATATATATAATAATTATATAGTTTAAAAAAATAAATTATTTCAGTAATATTTGATCTAATTTTCCTTTTTCTAATGTTAACAGCCATTATTATGTAAATTTCAAAATGAATAGGCAAAATCATCATTAGCTTTCGATTAATAATGCTTTAAATAAATGTAAAAATATTTTCAATAAAATATCAGAGTTGATTAAGCATTCGAAAATCAATTTTTATAAATTTTATTTGACACATAATTTAGGACATTTTCATCTAATTTACTATATTTTTACGCTATAAAAGGGAAAAACAGACATTAGGATGGTAATTAGCATAATCGATTAGACAAGCAACGTCAATTTATTTCCACATCGTTTGCACGATCATGACTAAATAAAGGTCGTCGAAGATTTTGTTTGATTCGTAGCCAAATTTGTAATGAAAAATAGTGTAAAAACAAGCCAAAAAGGAAAACACAAGGTCAAAATGGCAATTTAGAACACGTGTATGTTCATTAATCAGCATCCTTTATATGTCAACATATCGACTGGTTAAAAGGGTATATTAAATGTTTATATTGTACAAAATTACAGGTTTATATTCTGATATATGATGACTAATTAGTGTGATTTTGTGTTATATTTCAATTTTGTGTACAGCAAACATTTCAAAGCGTTTCACGATCTAGAATAATGTCGTTAATTGATTTTATACAATTTTATATAGAAAAATGTTATTTTGACACATTAGAAAAAATTAAGTATATTTTATTTAAAAAATATTTTTATTCGGTTTTTCTTACGAATGAAAAAGAAAACACCTCCATTAAGAAATATAAGTAATTCCCAGTCGATTTCTTTAGCAGATTCAGAATTATAATATTGAATTTTTATATAAATTTTTCGATGAAAACGCTTCCTTTGAATGTCGTTTCGTTTGATGATTATTTTTTTTCGAGTATTTATATAAAAGTAAAATAATTTTCAAGTCGTCGATGCCTTATTATATAAAAAAAAAGTGTAAACGAAATCGTAAAATTAACCGATTTTTTTGGAATAAATATATTTGGCTTCGTATTTATATCGGATATTTATTTTAGACTTTTGACATTTTGAAATATCTAAAAATATTTTTTAATATCTCTCAATAAACATGTGAGAGAATTTTTTTTCTCTTTTACAGAAAACGATACTTTTCTCTAAAACGATATTTTAGAGAAAAAATAGGCAAAAGTTCTCGCAACTCAAGTTTATATAAAATGTTTTAAAACGACGAAGTAAAACATATCTCAGAATAGGATTTAATTTGTAGTCTTGTAATGAAAATTATGAAAGCCACCAGATTTTCATTTGCATATTTTAAAATGAAAAGTTTTTCGACGCCCGTAATAATAATTTAGTTGGTAATATCATTTTTCAATGTGCATTAAGTCCGAGGTTTGAATTCTAAGGAAACAATTTGCATATTTTAATTTTTCATGTATTGTTTTTTTCCTATTAAATATATATATATATATATATATATATATATATATATATGCAATGAAAAATTAGATATAAAAATCATAGATCAATTTGAAATGTATGTTCACTAATTCGTTTTGAAACATCAAAGACGTTCCTTTTTATATTCGCAATCGTCAAAAAGATAAAATTAATAGAATGAATCGCGAAAAAAAGTTGAATAATGCCTATCAGAAAAAATCGTTGAAGGTTGAAGAGGAATTTTAACGACTGAAACGACGTAAAATGTCTTGGATTTAGGCCAAATACTTAATTCACGCAATACAAAATATATATATATATATATATATATATATATATATATATAATATAGAATTCAAAAAAAAATATTCTTAAATTTGTAAAAATTGAATTCACGAGAAAAAGAGGACATTGATGGAATTGTGTATTTTATTTAAAATTCTTTTATCTCGGCGGAAAGGTCCAAATAAGATTCTAACGGCATCGGTGATATAAAATTTCATTAGCGAAATATACTTGTATCTTATATATATAGGATGAGTCAAATTTTAATATATATTTTTAATAAAAAATATTTATAATATTAATTGTAACGATAAAAAATTACATTTTAAAAAGTAATAAAAAATTCGAAATATTCTTAAGATAATTGTATTACAATTTCTATAGATCAGGGATAGTCAACATGTGACGCATCACACGATTACAAGCGGTGCATTATATACTCTAGAAATTATAGCGATATGATATAGAAATCCTTTATATTTTTCGGAAAAATCTTCAAAATATCAATTTAAACTAAAAAATCTTATAGAAATGTTATGCAAAAGCAAAAGTTAATCCACTTCATCATATTAAAATTTTTATTTCTAACATTTTCATAATTTTATATGATTTTTTTTATAATTAAAAACGAAATTTAATTTTTTACTCAACTGAATCTATTTTAAATAGTAAAAGTACACGTTCATCTATCTTAATATATATTACAATGTATTCAGAATGTATGTAGAAAAAAATTAAAATATGGTCTTATACGAAAGACGTCCATTCATACATATGTAAATATTTCACCCGTTCATATATTTTCACGCATTTTCATATATTTTCTCGGCGTCGCTTTGTTATTCAGTACATGTCGCATTTTATCTATATACGAAAAATACGACTTGTTTTTCCGTCAAAATAAAAATATATCTTATATATTTTTATTCACTCGTTGATAAAAAGAAAAAGCGTCAAGTGTTAGTGGAGAATTTTTACGTTTGCCATAATTTGGCATTTAAACCATTACGGCATTAATAAAAGTGATTTTCATAAGTGCCTTTTGTCTTTTAGTGCCGTCGGAAAATCGATAATGTACATTTTTTGTGAAGAATTTTTCGAACGATATTTGAATATCGTATAGCTTATTTTCTTTATTGTTTTATTTATTTTTTAAAGGTCTCATAAAATTTACTCGAGTTTTATATTAATATAATTTAATAATATCTGTGTCAAAAAACTCGACTAAAATACGATTTGTTCTTTTACAGAGATGATTGATTTTATTTTTTACATTTTATTTAATGTCAGTTAGTCTATTTTTTATTATTTATTAAATTTTGATTAAAATTATACATGATTAAATTATAATAACGAATATTATATTATTTTTATTGTTAACTTGTATATATATAAATATATTATAATATCTATTTATATTATTTAAGAATCCTTATAAGTAAGAAAATCAACAAGGCGAACTGTCGAAAGTTTTCATAGAGTTTCTCGAAAGTTTTATCGGAAAATTATTACTTTTTTTTTCTTCACCGCGAAAGCGTCAAAAAGTTTTTCGAGTAACTTTGAATTTTAACCGTCGATTTATAAAATGACGATTGAAGACATTCGTAATTCGAAAAAATAATGAAGTTTAAAAGTCAATCAACACTATTGACTTTTTCCAATTATTTCACTGAATAATGTATTATTTAAAAATTATATTATTAATTAATTCATTATAAGTTTAGAGATAAATAACTTGTAATATTTTTTACAAAGATATACAAAGTTAACGATTCTAGGATATTGCAAAAGTTATATTCCTTCCTTTCTCTATATTATCTTACATTTTCAATATAAAACATTATATAATAGAATAAATATAATGATAATTATCATCGCTCTTAGTAGTCATGGTTAATATAATGGTTGATTAGAAAATTTTCCGATATTTCTGAATATGTTTTGTTATTATATAATACAATATATAATAATTTTAAATGATAAAGTGGTTCTTTTTGCTGAAAAAAAGACCTTTATTATAATTATCTATTATACTATAATATTTTTGCAAAAGAGACTGATTATAATATGATTCTATATAATAAAAAAATCATATATATATATATATATATATATATATATATATATATATATATATATATTACAAGTAAATTAAATCTTAAGTTATTATTAATATATAAGAAAAACAATTATAGAAATTTCAAATTTAATTTAATTATTTAGTCTTAAAATAATTAGCTCAACTAAATATTTTCATTAAATTTTAACCTTTCTTCATTTGTAAGCTGATTAAGTGTGAAATATAATTAATCCAAAATAGAGAATAAATTTCATTTCTATAAAGGCGATTAAATTATATAACATTGTATTAATTGACTTTATATTCCATAAATGATAAGACGATAATTCCATAATGACAACGACATTTCATTGAAACGTCACAAAGGTTTAATATATAATATTGAAAATATTTTATTTTAATTTGACCACAACATATAAAATTTTAATAATATATATTTATATAGATGAATATAAACGCTTAAAAATAAAATGAAATCTAAGTATAAAATTTCAGGATGAACGTATAAATAATATATATTTTTTTAGTAAAATAACGTATATATTTTTAGAGAAAATTTTTCGCTGAAAAAATATATTTGTAATTTATTTCTTGACAGTGATACACGATTGCGTCTGCAGTTCAAAATAATAATTATATATCACGTAATATAATATAATTTTGTATAGAATATAAATAATTTACTATATATATTTTTGCAACAAAGACTCTCTGAATTTCGTAATTTATTAAAAATTATTGTTTAATCATAATTTTTTTTATCATTATCCTAAAATTTGATGAGCGAAGACTATTGTCTTATTTTACGTTTAACCTTGATACATTTATTTATGAAGGAAAAATATATTATTAAAATTTTCTTATAAAGAACAATATAAATTATATTCATATGTGTAATATGAAAGACTTGCTTTCATTAAATATCATAATTTTCCAGTAAAAACTGGACTAAAATATTCTAATTCATCTGTATGTGATCTAAATTAAAATATATTATACACGAAAATGTAATTTATATTATATATGATGAATTATAAAATGAAAACAAATTAATTTCAAAGCATATATATGAAAGCAATCAAAAAAACTTGTAAATATTTTTCCGCTGTGGAAAATTCATTTTTAGCGTGTGTTTTTTTTTAACAATTTTCAATTTGTCAATCAAATTCAATCCGTGGGATCGTTTATGTGTTTGTATTTATTTAATATTATTGTTGAATTTATACGGAAAGAAAGTATTATAAATCATTTTGAAAACGTATTTTATGACAGGAAAATGCGCAGATGTACTCTAAATTTTATTATTATTTTTTTTCCTATCTAAACATTTAATTTATATAAATTTATTGTTAACAAACATAGCGGAATATTTTTTAATTAAATTTGCACTTTTCATATAATAATAATAATTATTATTATTATTTATTTCGAAATATTGATATATAAAAATTATGTTCAAAGTATAATTAAATATATATTTATTTATTTATTAATGAGAATACTGTTAATTAATTCAAAAAATGTATCTGTGATCTGATTTATTTTCATTGAATCGAATTATCAAAATATATGTTTAATCTTCAAATTATATTCGTTAATGAAGGACTTAATTAATTAATATATAAGTAATTCATACATCGATCTTTCATTTTCTACTATATATAAAATATATATATTTGAATAATATAAGTTTTTATTGATAAGAACCATAGAAATACCTTAATATAATATGTATGTAATTTTAGACGTATAAATTTATATTAAATGTAATTAATATACACATATAGAAAATTATTTTCATAAATATATATTAATTTTATTCCAAGATATTGTATTATATTTCATATATGATTGATGTTGTGTATTAATATAACTATAAATACTGTTTAAAGATATATCATTATAATTATTCTTTGATGTAATATATATTATTTAAAATATATGTTTATTATTTAATTAATGATATCGAAATATATGGTAGTATCTAAGTGGAAAATTCAAATAATCTTTCATCTGTTGTGAAAACTTCGACATTAAAGTTTTCATACGATATTGAAATTGTTTATTATTTCAATGTCGAAATTTTTATGACATGCCAAAACGACGTTGAAAATTAATAATAGATTGAAATAATGCCTGTCAAAATTTTGTTCCTGAAAATTTATCATAAATAGATATTTCAATAAGTAATTGTTCAAGAAAAATATATACGTAAATATAAATTTAATTTGCAGATGTACGATGAATAAATGTATTATGTAGAAAATATTTTCAATTTATATATTAAATATTATAAATGGAATTTTTTTTTTTAATATTTTAAAATCACTTGACTCTATTTTTGTTCAAAAAAAGTATAATACGGTTTTATATAATAAAATTGTTCTCACGCAGGGAACACGTTTCCTTTTTTATTTCCTCAGTCCTATTATTCATGCCATTTTTCCAGGATGGTGGATTTTTTTTTATATTAAATAATACTCGGTTTTTATGTGACTAAAGTAACGCAATTTTAAAATATTTTTTTTTCATAGAAAAAAATATATACTGAAAATATTAAAAAAATTCGATTCATATGACAAAATTATTAAGAAAATTTAATGTATTAATAAAATATTAAGTATATGAATTACATCTTAATATAATAGCATGATTTTGTATTCAGATTTAAATAATTACGAATGATTATAGGTACTATTTCTAACTGTTTATTATTATAAATTATTACTTGATATCGTATAAAATTTAAATTTTTATATTAGATCAATTTTGGATAATAATAATAGATACTATTTCTAACGAATTATATGAATAATAACTGTGACTCAATTATAATATATATAATTGAATAAAAAAATATTGTATTATTATTATTAATATAACACTGATCAAAAAGTAAGGTGAATTTATTTATCAAATATATTTTTTTATTTATTTATTCTTCCAAATCAATTTCATCCCCTTCAAAGTAATTCCTGTACAATAAAATGCACTTTTGCCAACCCTTTTTTCCAGTTTTCGAAACAGTTGGAATATTCTTTTTTCGGTATAGCCTTCTTCGATTCAATTTTCATCTTTTTAATCGTATTAAAACGGCGTTCCGGTATTGGCCTTTTGAGCTTGCTGAATAGCCAAAAGTTGCACGGAGCCAAATCAGGCGAATACGGTTGTTGCGGAACAATAAGTTGAGTTTTTGGCAAAAAAGTCACGAAGAACCAACGCAGTCTAAAATTCCTTCCTTCCTAATTGATCGGAAGTTTAAATGACAATTTCACCTTACTTTTCGATCACAGTAGTATATTATTATTAGTATTACATATAAAACAAAACGTTTAAATCGAGACGTTTGCCAAATTGGAAAATAATTAAACGGTTCCGAGATCAAAATTTCAGTTCTAATTAAAATGTTGTCGAATTGAAAGATCGTACTCAAAGTCGAAATAGATTAATTCGAAATGCAGTATTTGAATAACCTTTTCTTTCCGGTCAAAGATTCGAAAAGCTCTTTGTAAAAGCATCCGATTGGAAAAATCGCTGTGTTCATTTCGATTTCTAATGAAAAATCTATTTTTTTTTCTGTGCGTAGTAAAACCTACAAATGTAACATATATAAAAGTATATCAATTGAAGTCTATAATTATAATATAAATTTTATTAATAGTCGTAAAATCAAAGGTTTCGAATTTGTACATTTATTATTCATGTTGATATTCAATGTAAATATAATTTATGAAGATTTCTGAACATATTATTATTCTAGTCAAATGGTTTTCAAATAGTATTTGTGAAACAATGTAATTTTGTATGCTTGTCACGAATATTCTGAAGGAAGTATTAAATTGAATATCAACGACTTCAACGTGAAAAATTCCAAATATATATTTATAAAATATTGTATAATATTAAAATTATTTATTTTTATAGTAATAATAGAATTTTAAAATATCTATTATCGAATTGACGACCTCAAAGGTTATCAATTATATTATGTAATTTTATATGAAATATCGAAAATTCACACTCAAAACACAGACACAATCCGCAGAATTTCGATTTTATCATTTGATGTCAAACACGAATCGAATTTAACCCTATCTCTGCCACTCGATAAAATCGAAAGGGTTAAAACAATATTTAAACGAGTGACACTTTGAAAATTTTGTCGTTAAAACGTAGTGCGTTTAGAACATTAACGAGTTCGCAAGGGCGTCGTTATAACGCGAACGATAACGTCGCGTCGCAAGTGAAATACTTCACAGTGTATTATTTCACAGGGCAAAATTAAGAGAAAGGTGTTTTAATATATATATATATATATATATATATATATATATATATATATATATAATATAAAACGACGTTATTTCTATAGAAATAGTTGAGTTGTTGTTATAATTCATCTTGAGAGAGTTTCGTCAAATTCGAAATTTTCATTGTAAAATTCGAAGAATTTTCTTAATCGTGTGAATATTTGATATTTTTCATGCATTCGTAATTTGATTATTCGCCTTTTATTTTTTTCATATTTTTTATATTAATTAATAATAAAAAAAATATTTTAAATTATATCAATTTTGTTAAAAAAAAATTCTTTAAATAGAAGAAAAAGACAAATTACTGAAATGTCAAAGTGATTTTTTTTTAGAATAAAATAGAAATGGAAATAAATTGATACAATGTGAAAGTATTAAATAAGACAAATAGAGAAATGTCCTTGCGCCTTAAGTCCAATGACGATCGATGTCAACCTAGAGTTTTTCTTTTATTTTCTTTTCGTATCCTTTTGGGGGGGGGGGGAGAAATATAAAAAAAGCTATTAAAATCGACTCTATTTTTAAAGCGAAGCCAAAGTGATTTAAATCGTATGTGACGCAATATTATAAATATATAATAAAATGTTATATATTTAGATTGTTGTATATAAATATATATGTGTAAAATTTACATGTATCAAAGTACGTTTATATCGTTTTTTTATTCATTTTATAAATATATAATATAAAATATAAGAAATATTTATATATTGACATCAAAACTGTATAAATACTAAAAAAATTTCTTGGTTTGTATGAAATATTGAAAATTTTTTTCTATAATATCATGAAAAAATATTAATATTTGAAAAATGATCTGAATAAAATCGTTGTAAATCAGTATTTAAAAATAGTCAAAATTAAAACTAGATCGCGTTAATAAATAACAAATTTTCAAAACAATTTATATTAATAAATGTTTTTAATTAAATTTTCACGCCTTTAAGACAAAATAATAAAATAAAATAATATAATTGCCTTGAAAATATTCGATAATAATTTTTTTTTCATCTCGATAAATTCTCCGAATCGTTCATAATACGAGAATATCAATAATGATCCGTTTCAGACGATGTAAATTAACAAGGTATAAAATATACAACGGAAAATTTCATCGTATTAAAAAGAACTGTTTTGTAAACATTTTCGAAGGTTTCGATGCTTTTTCCGAAATTTTGATAAATTGACCCGCCCGGTGTTACAGGAATATTTTTCTAAACGAAATTCATTCCCGACACCTGTTTCATAATGACGATATTTTCGTCAAAATTATAATTTTGCTCGTTTATTATTCGGGCCCTTTTTGACTCGTTTCGATTTATTTTATTAATAATTTTAATATATATTATGTATATATATATATATATAATTCTTGATTTATGTACGATTTATGCCACGTGTAATAAATTAAGCCTTTTAATCAACGACAGCACAATCTTTTGAATATGAAATCGTTAATTTATATAATATAATGAATTGCTTGGATATTATTTATCATATCGAATATGTTATTTTAATATAAATGTCGACTAATTAATGTAATATGATATTTTTAATGCATTTTTAAATATTTTTGTAGCATTCTATTTATGACAGATAATTAATAAATAAAAAAACAGGTATACGTCGTTAGCCTTTTAAATACAATATAAAAATTTGTCTGAAAAACGTTTTCAATATAATATAAAGGTCGATAGCGTTTTCCATTCATCAAAATCTCATTTGACCTAATAGTATACAACCTTTCGAAAATAGTATACAAATATTACGATAATTCAATTTTAACGGAAGGAATTTTTCGATATATTTTTATTTATTTATTTTTTCTTTTATGAAAATATTCGGATGCAATATTTTTATATGAAAGCTTTTAAGGGAAAATCGATAGCTTTTGTGATGTTCAACGAGATAATTCGTCCATAAAAAAAAACATTTTTCATAAATTGGAGTTAATTTCATAGATGAACTGTATATCGGTATATTATTTAAAACTCTAGTAACAAAAAAAAACACATGTAATTTATTATATTTTATTTCTAAAATTTTTAATAGTATACGATTTTATATTATTTTAAATATTAATTATAATAGATGATAAAAATGAATAGTTTTTTTTTAATATTTTGACAATTTGAAAAAAGAATATAAAACTGTTCTCACATAGGAAACATTATCATTAAATATATTATTATTAAGCATGTCTGAAAACGTCTTTATTCTTTGCGAAAATTGCGCATGGTAAGAACGTCGGAAAAGTCTGAAAATGGTTTCAAAGATAAAAATGATCGAGAATATAATCAGCGTCACAATTATAATACATAAAAGGAGCCGCATGTGCGTCATAATATTTTCTAAATGTATAGACGTGCTTTTCGTAAAGAAGCATAAAGTGGATCGTTTCGGGAAAACTTTATTATCACATAGTACTTTGTGCGCGCGTGTTTTTCTGCACGCGGGAAAATCCCCCCCCCCACCACCACCACCTCTCCCGTGAAAAGCCGCAAGCTTTTGCTGCGGGGCAATTTTCCGGCGGCGCGGTTGAAAATTCGCGTCGCCATCTGCGGCTTTACACGTGTTGCGAACGAAGAGCCGCACTTTTTGTATTAGAATAAATCGCATTGTTTTCCGATCGCTGAGTCGAAACGGTTTTTGTTTTGTAACGGGGGGAAAAATTGAAAACGAAATGGAAAATATAAGGAAACGAGAGCGAATTCGTTCTCGATTATCGTACGTAAAAATTTCCACGACCTTCGGAATTAAATTGAATTTTTATTATTGCGATAGAAATTTTATTTTTAATAATAATGTTTATTTAAAAAAAATCAATATATATATATATATATATATATATATATATATATATAATTATTGTGTCATATTTTGACTAGAAAATTTAATAAAAAAAAAACTACATGGATTCCTAAATTTTAAAATATATATTTTTTCAGTAATTTCGCAGATCATACATTCTCATTACAGAAAATAAAGTGACATTTCAAGTCATTAGCGAAATAATTACGAATAAAACGTACGTCAGGTTTTTGTGAAGTTAGAAACGAAATAAAACCAGCGCTGTGAAACTCAAAATGTAGACAAGCCTATAAGAGGTTTAATTAATTTCGCGAAGGTCAAAGAAGTCAAAGAAAGTAAATTATTGTAATAATATATTTTTTAAATGAGATATTATTTCCATTATATTTATATAATATATAAAAAGATAATATATTATAATAAATTGAGACTACTTCTACATATATTTATATAATGTTTTTTTTTTTTGAATAATTTAATAATCTTGCTAATGATCTTTCAACATATTCCTAGTTCAAATTCTGAGAAATTTACTTAATTCTACATATTTATTTACAAAAGACGTTTTGAAAAACAACCTTTAATTATATTTACTTTTGAAATTTCGCAATAAAAATAAATATTGAAACATTACATTATGTTAACAACTGGAAAATCAAATAATATTTCGTTCATAAAAACCAATTATTACTTTAGTAATTTATAACGAAATGTTTTTAAATATTTTTACCGTAATAATAAAATAAATAAATACTGATAAAATGCTATTTATTTAATGAAATTATAGTAATAAGTATGTTTTTTCATTAAGATTATCGAAATTAATTTAAAAATATATAAATATTTTTTATTTTAATAAAAAAATAATTTTATTTTATAAATATACAAGTCATTTTTAAAAATGTAGAATAAATCTGAAAAAAATAAACAACATGATAAAATTATTCAAACAAGCGACCTTTTCAATTAAAAAGCTACTCGTTTTAAAAAATAAGAAAACCGAGAAAAACTTTGCACCTCATTTACTATATTCTATCGATATAAAATTGTGCGCGGTTTTTCCACTAATTATACGGCATTTCATCGAAGCTTTTTACGAAAGCCTTATTAACGCCTCCGGTTTATCGCATTTTATTTGTTTCGATTTGGAATTTTCGAAAATTTTTTAACGAGCGAAATAATTTATACCGTAATAAAACGAAGCATAAACTTTCCAATTACGCTTTCCAAGTTATTTTCATCTAGAAAATGCAAATCTGTTGGCGAATTTTCCGAACTTCTTACCGATTCGAATGTTTATTATCGAATGTTAATGAAGTTTCGCTGTTATGACTCTTTTTTTTTTCGCTCATAAATTTTAATTTTTTATTATTATTCTGATTTCATTGAAAATATACATTTTTTTTTATTCAAAATTTGTCTTTTTTATGCACGATCGGTGATTGTTTGTTTGTTTGTTTTATTTTGTTGATGTAATTCGCACGTTTTTTGCAATTTTAATATTCAAATATTTGTTTATAATCGAAAAAATAATTTCAACCTCACTTCATATTTGGTTGAAATAAAAAAAAATAAAATTGATTAAAAAACCATTATCGGTATCAATTCTGTTTCAGGAGGATTTTTTTGTACAAAAATACAAAATTATCATAGATAAAAATAATATATACAATATATATTATTTCGAGTTAAAATATGCTAATTGCGATAAGAAAGACCATATAAATTTAAAACATTATTTAAAAATTTCAAGCATTATTTATGAATAATATTAGTAAGTATTATATGTTATATTGAAGAAGAGTTCTATTTGTTCATTAAATAATAATAATTATAATTTAACAAAAATCACTATCAAATTATCATATTTTTTTAAATATCTGTATTATTTCTTAAAACTAAGGTCAAAATCTTAAAAAAAATTTTTTTCATCGGTCAAATGGTTTAAAATATATGAAAATTAAATAGATACTCATTCATTTTATATTTTATTTTTAAATTATAATTTTCACCTTGAATATAATATATATAATAATTATACGTATACTAAATAAAATATGCGGCTTTTCGCATATTTCGACGAATATTAAATTTTAGTTAATTATAGTTAAATTATTCAGTTCTCGACCGTCTTTCGTTTTTTTTCTACGGACTTCAAGTTAACGGCACTTCATTGCATGCTAATTACTTGGTTTAATTACAGTGTGAATACAAACGCTTTTACTTTGACGATCCGTAAGCGTCACTGTAATACCAATGAACATTGTTACTATATAAATTGTAGTATAGTAGTAGAATTATGAAAATTTAGACATAATATTTTTTAATATGAAATAATTAATAAAATTCAAATATTTTGTGAATTTGGAAATATTACAATTTTTTTTAATAATAAGCTGAAATAGTATAAAATTTATATATATATATATATATATATATATATATATATATATATATATATATATATATATATATATATATATATATAATATAAATTTATTTGAAAAATATATTTTTATGAAATATATTTTGTCGATTTGCAATATTTCGATTTTACTTTTTATATTATAAAAATAATTAAATTTATTGCCAATGATCAAAAAGCTTAATTCGTATTTATTGACTAATTTATTTAATAAATTATCTTTATTTTCAAAGCATAAAATTGGACAATTTATATGTGAAAACCTTATATCAAAAGAAAAACTAAAATCTTATTTTATATAAAATATTGTTAATTATTTTTTTTTAATAATAAAATTATTAAAAAACAATTTAATATCGAAAAGCAATTGTCAGTCTATTAAAAATATTATATTATATTAATAGCAGAACTCAAATTAGACTCAAATTTAATATTAATAATTATTACGTTCCATATTATTTCATAATATTCAATATATTTTGCGTATAAAATTCAAATGAATGATTTTCACCCATAATGCGTTTAATTTAATAAGCTAAATTGATTAACACGATTAATTTCAATTTCACTGATTTTGTAGAAAATGAAAGCTTTCAAGGTAACGTTCATTAAAAACTTTCGGAATATATATCGTCCTTAACTAAGCTTGTTTTCTATTGGAGACATTTAAAAGGATTATTTCTAACGGAAAACTTTAAAGCAGATTTCAATGTTAAATGGAAAAATAATGATTTCCTTCGATGACACAACGAAAATTAATCGAGAAAAAGGCGATCGAGAAAAATATATCTATATATATTTTTTTTTTAGTTCGTTCAACTTTTATCACATCGAAGAATTCTGTACGAGTCACTGTATTAATTACGAAAGTCTCTCGTTGAACATGAAAGGATTCTCATTTTGAAAATTAAATTACACGTATAGAAAATTTTAAACATGATTCGAGAATGTTTAAGTACTCGGTAAATGTGAATAATTTAAATTTCAAATATTCGAAAGCTGCATAACTTTTTCGATCAGACAAATGTATGAATTAATACTTATTCGAATCTGTATTATTTTCATTATTGAAAACAATTATATTTGTCAATTTAAGTAAAACCGTTTTAAACGGAAATATAAAAAATTAGCTGATTTGTTAATTTCGTTGCGAAAGAAAAATCACGTTCAAAGATTGAGTGTAAAATTGTTGATATGATCTCATAAAAAATGAATCAATGATTAAAATCTTGACAGACAAGTCTCTATAAAATTAAAAAAATAATGTATTATAATAAATTTTTATACGTCTCTTCCTCAAATAATTTCTATTATCAGAGTTTAAAAATAATGATATTCAAGACGATTCTATTAAAAAAAATAATGAGTTATTTTAAAAGTTTTTAATTTTCTAAGAAATCAGCGATATTGAAATGATAATTAAAAATAATTCATTTTTTTATATTTATAAATATATTAAAATCGATGAAAATACTGTATATATTATATATATATATATATATATATATATATATATATATATTAAATTAGCCAAAATACGAAGCTGCATATTATGGAATAATCTATTCGAAACTCGAGAACATTGAAGCAGATAAATTTATACTGCGAAATTCACTCGAATGAAAATACATATAATTTCATGCATATAAATATATTATGCATAACGAAATATAGATAATAATATATGAATATGAATATAAGAATTTTGAATTAATATTACAGCTGAAAATTTTACGGTTAATATATGATGAATATAAATTATATTGATTTGGTATATTGAATGAAATTATTAGAGACGTCACAATCTGGATGGACCTGAATTTCTTGATTAGCTTTATGTATTATTTTTTTATTTAGCTTTATGTATTATAAAGGCTGTAAAAGAGAAATAATTAAATAAATAATTGATGTATAAAAATAAATATTTTGATAATTTTTCTTTTAAAAATTAAAAGTAATTAAAAGCAATAGAAAATAAAAAAAATATATTTTAATTTCAAAGCAAATACAATTATTTATTATATTTATTTATTAAGAGAATATTAAGTCAAATAAATAATGATTTATACTCGTTTTTTGTTATTAAATAAAATATATAAATAAATGTTGAATCTAAATACTCTTTGTTTATTTATATTATGGAAACTTTTGTTCAAAGTAAATCGAAATAATTTCGTATCGAAAAGAAATTTCATTTATATTGGAGAAAATTGTATATTTATTTGTTTTTTTCTAGGAAATTATCAAAAAAAAATCAAAAGAAATATTAAAATTTTTATGAATAGTGAAAATTTTAAAATATAATCTAATTTATATATTGATTCATTTTTGACGAAATTAAGTCGTTAGCTTTATTATTAATTTTTAATCAATATTATTATTTTTAAATTATTGTATATTTTATTTTATTACATTATTAAATTAAATTAATTGTTTTTAAAAGCTCAATATTGGTAGATGAATTATAAATATAAAGCCATACATATACACATTATTTTATAATAATTTTATTAATATTACTATTAATAAAAGTAAAAGCGCATGTTAATATAATATAATTTATAAACATAATTATAAAATCAATTTTAAAATTAACCTCATTTTGAAATTGATTATCGTACATCAAACGAAAACTCAATTTGCTTTTGATGTATATAAATTCATGCATATATATTATATATAATATATATTATATAATAGAAAATAAATCAATGACGCTACATTTCTTAAAGGTTTGATCTTATGCCAAATCAAAATTTCTACATTTATTTCTTTTATTTATCTTCATTGAAAAGTAATATTAATATATATATATATGAAAATTATTAAAATATAATGGTAATGATTAATGTTCTTCGAATATCGAAATTCGAACTTATCAATTGACGCATAATATAATAAAACGCATTAAAAACTAATCTAACAAAAGTACTACTACATTATATATTGATTAAGAAAAAAAAAAGAAAAAGATCATACGGCTTTGTTTAAATTGAAGTAAATTATTCATGAGCACATTATGGTAATTTTATACGACGTAAACAAAACTTATGGGGTGTAAAAATAGCGAAAATTTCTTTAACCCTCACGGGAAATATGCACATTTACAATAAGGACTGTTTTCTAATTTTCACAAGTGTTTATTTGGTTGCGTGTTATTGTATATATATATATATATATATATATATATATACATACATACATATACATATATATATATATATATATGTGTGTGTGTGTGTGTGTGTGTGTGTGTATGAAATAAACTTTTACTTGTGAACTAATAGAAGTTTTACTTATATATCGTTTAAAAATATATTATGATAATGAAAATAATATTATGATATGTATATAAATTTATTTTAAATATATCAGTAAAATATAAAATAATAAAATTATATCAATAATTATAATATACATGAAAAATTACCTCCATGTTTCGGAAAGGATCAGTTTAAATCTCTCGTTCTGAACAACACAACACTATATAAATTTCGAATATTTTTATAAACTATCTACATAATCCATATTCGATTCATTGTTTTTTCAAAGCGAAAACTTTATGCGACTATAGTTTAAGAACTTTATAATAAAGTTTTCGTAAAATTTGTACAAACATTCATGTCGACAACCGGAAACGAGTGTTTTATACGAGTAAATAGAGAAGAAAATAAAAATGGAAAAACTTTTGCAAAATAATCGTTAAAGTATATATATATTTATATATATATATATATATATATATATATATATATATATATTCACTTTGAAACTTTACAGTTGAGCTTTGTCTGTTGCCGCTTCGGCGATGGCATAGAGAAAACTGAAAGCTTCGCGGCTGAAAGCTCTGGGGTGGTTTGACTAATGCGCAAACTCGACACCCTTACACTGGTTCTTTATTTTTTATTTTTTTGGTCAACACGTACAGCCGCATTTCAATCTGAAATAAGTTCTCAACAACGAAAGCACAAAGAAAAACAACGAGACTTTTCCACCATTGAAACCCTTTAATTTGTATATAATTGATATTTTGAACGAATTTTCCTGTATGACGCGTTAACAATACAAATAAAATATTATAAGTTTTTAATATTTTATATTATGAATATAATTTATAAATAAAAGCACATTTTTATACTAGTTTATTTGTGAACGATAAATTATTTATTTTGATCATTGAGGATTTCCAATATATATAATACAATTAATTTCTAAGAAAATCAATTTACTTGAATGAGATGTTTATTTTTTCAAAAGAACTTTTGTTTTGAAAATAGAATGTTGACATCTTGGATAATGACTTTTCCCAAGAAAAACACTTTAATGTTAAATTTATCTATTTTCAAATTGAGAAATCGTTCATAAAAATATATACATGTATTGCTATTGGTTATTATTATATATTTTATATATTAAATGAAATATATTTTTTGTCGCCTTAATATGAAAGGAAAATGAATGAATGAGGGACGAAAATCAACTATTATAAATTTTAGATCTTCAATCATGATAATAAAGAAATGAGAATTATTATCGTCAGATTGGCAAATGTCGATAAGAAATTTCAATTTCATCGTCGGTCAGAATTTACTCGGGTTTCATTTTTAATAACAGTAAAAAAAAATAATAAAACGAACAAATAGACTATATAAAATTATAACGATCGAGTAAACATATTTTTTTTTGTTAATTATAAAGATGAGGGTGCAAAAATGTTAATGTTTCGTTTTTACAATTATGGCAATTGTAATTATCTTCTGACGAATAATTATTTTTGTATACATTAAACACTTATAAAAAATAATTGTTTCTATTTTAGAATTTAAAATTATTTAGATATATTGACTTAAGATTGTATCACATTTTAATATTTTATTCGTATTCGAAACTTATATTAAAATTTATTTTTCGTATATTTTTTTTTAATTTTAGAAACTAAAATATGCATTTTCATAGATTTATTTTTTTAATTTTGTATAATAATATATTTTTAATAAATTTTTAACTTATTTAATATTATTTTTTACTTTATTTAAAATTTAGATAAATATTTTCAACAATATATTCTATATGAAGCACAAAATATAAATTCATAATTTACTGAACTAGAAATAATTTACTTCATGAAACTTTTCAAAATGTAGTCATATAAATAATTCAATTTTATATTAAATGGTTAAAAAAAATCACACTCAATATAAATTTTCAATATTATATTATAAATTTGAAAAATAAAATTATTATTTTTTATAGTTGTAAACATTAAAAATTTCCATTATAGTAAAAAAAACCATTTTAAACTCTCAATTCTTGTCATAAATACAATTTTATATCAATATCGAAAACGTAAATAAAATTATATGAACGATATTTTAAAGCATACTTATATAAATCTATATACTTTAAAATTGAATCATAAAATAAATATATATATTTTTTAAAATACAATATTTTTATAGCACTCAGTCAATAGATGTTACAATAATAACACGGATAATTTTATTAACAATATTAATCGATAAGAGAGACGACAGTTCTTTTTATATTATTCGCTCGATATATATCGACAACAATTCATTGTAATTATATCATTTTAATTAATATTTGAAGATTGAAAAAAAAATCCAATATTGATTATGAACTATTGTTATATTTTGTGATGTAGCGTTAATTAGGAAAACGCACATGTTCATAATGGAAAAGTCAATTTCAACATTAGATACTTCTGTTTTCGACGGTTGCTTACAAAAAAAATATATATTTTTATATGTATGTATGTCGATTTATATGTATATATATATATATATATTTTTTTTTTTTTTGGCTAACAATTTGTATGTCTGTATGTGTTTCGTTGTTCATTTATCAAAAGCTATGTCAGGAATTTTTTCATCTTTTCCCTTTTTGCAGTTGATGTATGTATGTTACATATTGTTTTCATTCTGAAAAAAAAATTGTATGCTTAATTGTGCGCATTTAACAAATTTAAAAGCGAATTTTCAGCATAATTTTCATTAATTCAGCATTTTTTCCATACATAATTTCAATTTCAAAATATATATATTCTACAATTATATATATATATATATATATATATATATATATATATATATATATATATATATATATATATATATAATATAATATTTTTTCGTGTATAATAATTATTTAGGCAGATCGGCAATTATTGATTTTTTTATTAAATTTATATGTAAAGTACAAACATAAATAGACGATAATTTTATTTAACCACGATAAAAGCTTTTACTGATATAAAACTAAAAAAGAAACGAAAGTCGTATAACAAGACAATTAATTCAATTCGTTTGTAAAAAAAAAACAGTACGACTAAAAATACATTTTAAGTGAAGATACGATGAGAAAAAAAAATAGAAAATATAATTATATTTTACATTTATCTAGTTAAGGTTACGATTATAATTGAATTGATCTATTTTTTTCTATTTTAATAGAAACTTGCGATATGTCGTGTTTATTTAATACTATTGTATTTACTATGTGAAATTAAATAGTTATAAAATAGAATATATATATATATATATTTTTTTTTCTTAATATAGAATGAAAATTTGTAATGGCCAATTAAATATTGAAAAATATTATTATCGTTGAAAGTTTTCTTCTTTCATCTTTTTTCAATACTAGAGAGCAATTTTCTTTACATATATTTAAAAAAGAGAGCTCACACTTTAACTGACTATTTTTAAATATATTAAATATATTAAATTAATATTATAATTTATTTTCTTATTATTATTTCTACTACTACTAAATTATATCTACATCGATGTGAAATTGTCATATTAAAAAGTATAATAAGAGACATTGATTTTTTGACAAGAAAATCATAATTTATATGATTAACACTTTTTTTGTTCATTTTTATACAAAAAATAATGATTTTTGTATATTTTTCTCATAAAGTTTTGTCATATAAAGAAAAAATATCTATGGAATTGTGATTTCTTTCTTTTAGTACAATAAAATTGCTATTTAGTTTGCATATTTTCTATTTTCAAATTCAGTTCAAACATTTTTATTTACATTTTAACATTTTAAACGAATGCATATTCATTGAAAAAGTTGATTTCAGAGATCCATTTAAACGTATTGTTTATTTCATAAAAATTTCTTTATATTTTTATATTGAATTATGATGAATATAAAATTTATATTCAGTCCAATGAATTCGTATGATAAATATCAGATAACATTAATATTAATATTATAATATTAAAATGTAAATGTTGAAAAAAAATACATGTAGATATATTATATATTTAAAATGGTCATAATTTTTTTTGGTAATATAAATCGGAATAAATAGAAAATTTGAAATTATTTAACGACGCATATATATATATATATATATATATATATATATATATATATTATGAATAAGATCGTTTTAAGATAAAATTATAGAAAGAATTCGATATCGTAAAAATTAATTGGGTATTTGGAACTAGAGAACTTTCTATACTATGGTTTCCTATGGGAACCTTTTTCGCCTACGTTCACTCCCTAATGAATAGTTTCCGTGTCGTGGATTTTGGAATTCCATTTTCGATTTGTAAGCCCTCTGTCCGAGTTCATATTGAAAATGAGACTCGAAAATAGATGCCAAGGTAAAGGTTTAAAGGTTTCGAAAAAAAAAATATAGTCGAAATTCAAACCGTTTTCAAACGAAAACTTTCGACTCGAACCGTACAATGGAATATTTTCGATTGCTGAAATTTCTTACCGATAATTATCGAAATAATTATATATATATATATATATATATATATATATATATATATATATATATATATATATATATATATATATATATATATATATATATATATATATATATATATATAATTTCATACAATAAATCAGATAGTTTTTGATTTATTAATCTAAATATAAATTTGATAAAAATTATAAAAATAAATTCAGTTATCTGTTTTTGTTTTAATTACTATATATACTATACTTTGAAGACAATAGATCTAAATTCTTCATATATAAAATTAATAAAATAAATATTGAATCTATTTTTAGTCTCTTGATTGAATTACGTCGCGTTCTAATTTTAACAATTTTTTTTAATGAATATATTATAAAATTTTATTAACAAAACTTTATGTTGATTGTATAATTTTCAATAATTTCATAAATTTACAATTTGTTCAAAAGTAAAACTTTGATATTGTAAATGAAAATTATTATATATTTAATTAAATAAACTGAACGTATTTGTATTTTCAAATTTATTTATTGTATTTGTTATTCCTGAAAGTTTAAATCGAATTTCATGCTTAAATATTCTAACTTACCATCCAGATAATTTAAGATTAATATTATTATAAACTGTTTATATATATTAAATAATTTCAATAACTTAACATTGAGTTTATTTTGTATATTATTAGTCAAATATTCATATCATATTAATATTACTTACTATATTTAATTATAATATCCTTTGTGAATTTGTTTATTTTTATATATATAAAATTTTCAGATATTAAATTCCGAATGAAAATATATATACTCAATTCTTTTTTTGCCTGAAGGATACATTCTTTGCAAACAAATATAAGAAAAAATAAAGTGAACTTATTAAAATATAAGTACTGATATCTAAAAAATATCGAATCGAACAAAAAAACATACATTTCTTAGAAGTAATATATAAATTTTCAGAAATTTCATTTTTTCATGTTTCATATAAAATTTAATTTTTCTATTTTAAAATAGTACAGAAAACCAATCGTGTATATATTTTTAAAGACGAAAAAATAATCAGTATTATCATAATTTTGATCACAAAAAGACTGAATTATCAGTAACAAGTGTAATATTTATTAATATTTTAAACGATAATTGTGTATTAATTTTTACGATATTCTCGTATATACTTACTATATTTAACGTTTCATATTTATAGTAATGCCGTTTTCTATCTTATCAATTATTTAATTCGTGTACACGAAGACGAGGTTTATTAATTCAATACCATTACCCTAATTACAGTTCAGTAACAGTGATAATAAAATATATAACGATCTATATCTTCTATGTACGTCTAGAAAATATTAATTACGAATATTGTTAAATAAAACATTGTTAAAATCCGTATCGATAAAATAAATTTATATTTTATCGCTGTGAAATAAATTAATTATAGAAATAATAATCTATTTAAAGCTTAGTTAGTAATTCACAAAATTAAAATTTAAATATAATGACGAAATGTATATTGAAAATTATTACAATAAAATTATATTAAAAATATATAAGACAAAAATGAAATGCGGTAGTGAATTTCATTTTCATAACTATTTCGGTTTAATTAATACGAATTACTTGAGTGCAAATTTATCCCTGTGAACAATGATCCTGTACTGTTTATGAAGGGTTTATCCCAAAAGTGGGGGTTAAGGGATGAATGAAAGGCATTCTGTTTCGAAACGGGTTCCATCTCGTAAATATCATTTAACCCTTTATCTGCCTCCGTTGGTAAAAGTAACCGCATATTTTATTCTTACTATTTGTCACTTTATTTTCATGTTACGTGTGACATTAAAAGTTCATAATATATATAAGTTCTATTTTATTTCATCAATGTGAATAAATCGCAGGCTTTCAAGTGTTATATAACTTTATATATTATTTTTTATATATTTTAATTTTTAATAATTATTTCAGTCGAATAAAATCTTATAATAAAATTTATTATATAAAATTCGTTAATAATGTAAGATTTAAAAATTACTTATTCATTTTAAACACAATAAAAATTATAAATATCTTCGATTGAATTATATTTAAAATTTTAAATATATATATATATATATATATATATATATATATATATATATATATATTTGTGAAAATTTGTGTAATATGAGAATTTAACGATGAAGCTGTCTGAATATAAGATTGAGATGATTACTGAAAAATAATGATTTAATTTAATTGAATGCTATTAAAATTATTCACGTCAAATTATATTTTGAAAAAAATATAGACAGATTTTACAAGTTTAGATTTTCTTAATGAAAAGTTTGATTCTAAATTATTTATGAATTTTACAATAATGTATATTGAATATATAATTTATATTTTGATATGAAATCTTTAATTATAAAAATTACCAATGCTTAAGAAAGATTTTTAATTTAATTATATTTTAATTTATTTCTTACTCTATTAACGGATTTGTAGCAAATTTTAATTATGGTTCTTCATATATTTTAATAAATTTTAAACTAAAACATTTCTATACATTGTTTATTATTTTTTGTCGTAAGAATATATAATATTAAATCATATTTTCACGCTCTTGTCTAATATTACAATGTCGTTTATTTTCTAATATTATACCTATATTAAAATTATATTTATCATTAATATTAATCAAACCCGCAATATGATTATATTGCGGGTTCGAATATTCAAACACAATTTAAATATGTTTATAAGCAAATTAATTTGAACATAATTCTTCATTAAAATTCTTCTCGTGATTTGAATCGATTTTTTATACAAATAAAAGTCATAATTATTTTTTTATTTGCATAATTTTTATTTTAACCAATAATGTTTGAAGTTATATAATGTTTTTTTTTATATTTTTTAAATGGCCACTTGAGATATCTCAACTCTTTTAACTAAAAAAAAATTAAATTGTTTGATTATATTTATGTATTATATATATATATATATATATATATATATATATATATATATATATATATATATATATATATATATATATATATATATATATATATATATATATATATATATATATATATATATATATAGAGAGAGAGAGAGAGAAAGAGAGGGAGAGAAAAAAAGAGGAGGGGGCCTGTTGAAATTTATTCTAAGAAAAATTTAATTCATCTATATTTAAGCCTCATCTATCAATCTAAAGTAAGAACAAGAAAAAAATTAAGCTAAGTAAAACTACACACACACACACACACACACACATATATATATATAAGTGTGTATATATTAATATATATATATATATATATACATGTGTGTGTGTGTGTGTGAAATTAAAATATATTATAAAATAATTTTAATTTGTTACTTGATGTAATTTAAATTTTCTACATTTATAATGTAGAAAATTAATTTTATGATATTCAGATAAAGAAATAAAAATAAAATAATATAATGGTTGTTTCAAAAACTTCATTAAAGTTAGTTTAAGTTCATTAAGAATTTCTTCGTTTAAAAAAAAATACTTTATATATATACCATTTTTATAATAGATTTTATTTATAGTTTTTAAACTAAGCTACAACATCAAAAAGTTTAAGAAACAGCGATACACTCTATGTAAATTTGTTTTCTTATGTATTTACAGAATAAACCTTTCGTTTGACGAATCGAGCGTTCGATCAAAAACGATAGAAAAAAAAAACATAGAAAACGAAAGAAAAGATCCACTTTTTTCTTTATGCAAAGTACGTGATGCGAAATATATTGCAAGTTTTCCCATGGAAATTCGCGTTCCACTTTCGAATTCTGTAAAACTTTCACTTCTACGAAACGCTAATTTATTCCAAACAAAATATTCCCCCTACTATAAAATCTTCGTTTCCAGTTTCGCCCTTCCATCACTTATTTCAAACGAGCGAGAAAGACTTATCACACGATCGATTTGAATACGTGCAATTATGTCGGGTTTTTCTTCAAAGAAATTTTGTATTTTTCCGAATTTGCACGGCAATTTCCGTGTTTTTCTTTCTTTCTTTTATTCTTTTTTTTTTTTATTCACGTCTTCGCCCTTCTTTCAATTATACGACCGGCGTAGAAAATTTCGCTCTACTAAACTCGGTCGGAAATGAGACCGAACACCTGGTTCTATGTATGAAAATAAGAATTTGTGTATTTTGTAATATACGTGAATTTAGTTTGTAGACGTTTCTTTAACAATTCCGCGTTAGCATTTCAAACGTATATTTTATTGCTTCAAATTCAATTATGTCTGAAAATCTAATGAATAATACGAAATAAACGTGTATTTCTTTCATTTTAAATTATCGACTATTTCACGTTGAATAGCTTGAAGAAGTCAAATTACTATATACATATATATGAAATAAATAAAAATTATTTTGATGTTTATTTTTTTTTTAATAGAACAAGTAAACCTTAAATTAAAATAAAATTAGCAATTCATTGATCTCAATAAATGAAACGTAAACCGTTTATAACAACAGAAGCCATAATTTGAATTTATTGAATAAATTATATATATAATTAATAAAATTGAGGGTGTAATAACGATGATTGATTTACTGTAGACATTTTTCGTATAATTATTAAATTACATCGTAAAAAGCGATAATTTTACAACAAATTAATATTATTAAAATACGGAAAAATTATACTTAATATTTTAATGTAAATATTTTGCCGTTCACCGGTTATTAAATTTGTAGTTTTAATACAAATGCGAAAATGTAATTAGCGAAAGATGTCTCTTTAATAAGCAATTATTACGATAAAATAATTTTGTGTACTTGTATTATATAGTCATATTTTTTTAAAATACACATATATAATATTAAATAAAATTCAACTTAAAAAAAAAACGCAAATTTCACATACTTAAATATATATAGAAAACTAATTATTGTAGAAAATTAAATTCACACTAATTACAACACACAAATATTTAATATCATATAAATATATAATCTAATACGTTATCATAATTTCATACATTCACGTAAAAATTACTTCAAACAGCCTTTTATGGTTTCGTTGCTTTATAATATACGTGTTATTTAAAGCACACTCAGTAACCTAATTACTTCAAAATGGAGCTAAGTTACTTCCAAACATCATATTTTATACCGGTTATCTATATATATATATATATATATATATATATATATATATATATATATATATATATATATATATATATATGCGTGTTATATATAATAGAAAATCGTATATGTATATAAAGTTTTTCAAATGTTAATCGCACCCGAGAAAATTACCGCAACAACTCGAAAAGACAAACACACACTTAACTGCGATACGGAAGAGCGAAACGGTTTGTTATCGCTATAACTTTGAACATTTTGCACCTGTAATTTTTCGACATACATTTTACATACGATAAATCGCACGAATTTTCTTCGAAAGGTTAGCGAAAAAGTAAAAAAAAAAAGGGAGAAATCTTTGATCTTGGAACTTCGAAAAGGTCGCGTTTCAAAGGTGCGGTTTTACAACACAAAATAAACATTATTATATTGAACGAAGACGAAAGTTTGTTTTGCGGTCATAATTTATGGTCAAAGTTTACAATATGTGGGTGCAGCGTGAAAATATTGTCGGGAGCTTTTATTTTTTATTTTTTTAATAGACAGATTTATCGTTTGTTGTAAACTATGTGTGTTTTTCCGTATATTTTCGCGCGAAAACGTTTATATTTATGAACGTAATATATTACAAAAAGATCACTTTATCATATATTAAACTGTTACTTTAAATCTATAGTTTAAAAATAGGATTATTATCATAAATGTTATAATAAAATAAAATTATAAATATAAAAATTATTGCACTATATAATAATTTAAATGTTTATATATTATTAATTTTTATTGTGTTATATAAATGTAAAATATAAAAAGTTAACGACTAATGTTTTTTTTTCGAATTAAATACGTAATAAAAATAAATGTTATCATCGATTCGTATTTTATTTTTCTAAAAATGAAAAAGATTTTTTTTCTGACAATAAAGCTTAATTTTATCTAACAAATGATTCTGTATATAAAAAAAACATAGATTTTAAAGACAAATATTATGGAATAAAATAGCGATTTTTCAGATGAATATTTCTTTTAAATGATTCGACAATAAAAATATATATTGCAAGAGAATATTTTATTATATTTCTTGGAAATGACGATCTAAGTTCGAAGTGAATCGTGTTTTCTTTGTATTTTTTTTTAATCGAAATATAATATTTGAAGTTTGCATATTTTTTATTAAATATATAATACAAATGAAAATAATGTTTCTTTTTTCCTATTTAAATAATTTTATGATTTATTTTAAGGAAAAATATTAATTATGATTTTTTTCTTTGTAATTTTGTGATTTGTTAGATCAAAGAATGACTTCTATCTTTTTCGCAATATATCTCAAAAATTTTCACTTCAAAGTGATTCTCCATTATTTTTCACGAATTGAGAATATATATCACATTTTTTCAAGTAGTCTTTATCCACTTATATAGAATGAATTCGTGAATTGAAACGAATTTCATTTTCGAAAAAGTGATTCTTGAAATAAAACATAATAGAATAGCGAATATGTTTTGTATTTTTCTGTCTAAAAATTTATTTTCTACAATGTTACTTTCAAAATATGATATAATTTAATTTTTAATATTATTTGATGTATTTTTTATATCTTATCAAATCTTATTACATTTAAAGTTATAAGGTTGACATTAAATTTTATTTTTATGAATAAAAAAAATATATATTTTTCTATGTAATATTGTAAATTTGTTCCGAACATATTAATGGAACAATTTTCAAATGCGTGTTTTAAGCTCGTTTATGAACTTTATTTAAAGCTCAGCGATTACAAAGGGGAAATCGTTTTCACCGGAGGTCGCAAAATTTAAAACTACATTTCAACTTCAATTCCTAAAATCACCTGCACATAATTATTTACACGGTTTTTTTTTCTTCTTCCCTATATTTCCACAAACACATGTCGGTTAAATTAAAATCAAACAAGTAAAGTGAAAATGAAAATAGTCGGCGTCGCACAACTATATATTTATCAGTTTCGAAAATCGCCTCTTCTGCTCAAAGTTTTGAGCTTTTTGAAATTCAGCATGCCCGACATAATAATGCCTCGAATTAGAAATTAGATCCGATAAAGCCTTCACAATGGAACAATGAGGGTCCTCAGATTAGAGGCCACGTAAGCTTGAACCGTTAATTTTATCAAAAAGCCACGATAACGTACACCGTTAATATGCAAACTATGTGGACTTGTTCCCGAATTCGACAAAAATAATGTGTATTAAGGTGAGAATACATTCGACTTACTGATTTTATTACCTGTTCGTGATTTTAGAAATTTTCCGATATTTTATACGAACGATTTGTATTTTCCGCTATTTGTGATAAAACAGCAACAAAGTTGCATATTAATTAACGTTTTTAAGTGATAAAATATTTTAGTTAATATAATTAAAATATATTTTTACTATGTATATATAATATAAATATATATGATTTTTTAAATTAAAACTAGTTTATTATTCATTGATGAAAAATATTGAATATGAATTTTAAAATAAGAAAAAAATAAAAATGAACTATTATACATATATATATATATATATATATATATATATATATATATATATATTTTTTTTTTTTTTTGATCACAGTAAATTGTAAAATAAATAATATCGTTATCTTTTTTATATTTAAACAAAGTCTATTTTAAAATCATTATTAATTATTATCTTTCCTGATGATATTTTTTATATAATAATGAAAATCGTTTTTAATCATTTCTTTTTTAATCGAAAATTTTAAAATCTCCATCATAAAAATTTAAACAAATCGAATGTTAATTAAGAATTTAATGAAAAAAAATATTCAACCTTGAATTATAAAATTAAAAATCATTTTATGAAATCGTTATTAGAATATTCTCGATTCAAATATTGAAATCGAAGCGTCAGATAAAAACTAAATTATAGCACTTGAATAATAAGGTTTTTCGATGTTACATTATATTAAACATTCCTAGTTTCCCCTTTTAAAATGGGTCAATCGCTTTCACTGAACCGACTTGCCCTTCGAAACTTGTATAAATACATATTTTTCATCGTAATAGAGAAAGTTTCATTTCAAAATCGAATTTTGCACAAAGTCGTTGTACTGAAGGACAAAAATGAAAGAAAATGGGAGATTGTTTTAATTACGTAAGTCTACTTTTTTTTTTAAAACAGTCATAAACAGAATTTTTAATAAGGGCGAAATTGTGAATAGATTAAATATTTGAGAATGCGAATTCGTTGAGACTTTGATATCGGTTTAACTTTGACATTTCGAATGGAGAAAATTTATTAATATCTCGACGTTTAATATGATGACATTAAGAATAATGTATTTTTTTACTTGTAAATAATATCCATTTATAATTTTATATTAAAAAATATTAACATTGTTTTATATTTGCATACAAAAGGTTTTTCACTTTATATTCTATTATATCAGATTATTAGAGTCAAATACAATTATTAATTAAATTAAAATTTAACTAAATAATATCAGATAAAAATATAAAAAAAGTTTGAGAATCACATTAGTCATGAATAAAACAAAAGACGTAAGACTATATTACGATAATATGAAGGTTTTGTAAGGAAACAACAAAAAGTCTGTCGCACAAATAGTCTTAAATTAAGACCTTAAAGTAGAAAATCCCGAGAAAAATAAGAAAAATACTGAAATTAGATACGATAAGAACGATTTAAGAGTTACTGAAGACGATGTTAAAGAATGAAATATCACGGAGGCTTTCATGCAGATAAGTAGATTTTTCAGCACGTAATAAATGTTAGAAAGAAAATGATTAAATAATAGCATTATATACTTTGAAAAAGCTGATTAAAATTCCAGAAATTACTAATATATAATATACATATGTTTATGATGATAAAATCATGAACATATATATATATATATATATATATATATATATATATTAATATCAAATTGAGGGTTTATTTACACGATAAACGCATCTCGATTCGCTCTCTACTTTGCCTTAATGTTGAAATTTGCTCCATATTCAAATTTGAATGCAAAAATATTCACATTTTACGCATCGTTTAAAAATCGGATCACGTCTAACGATTGTCACGATATTGAAGGGGTTAAAAATCTTTTCACTCTTTCCATACACTTTTCCTTCAGTGAAACCTCTCAAATGTCCCTCGGATTCGCGCTTTCGAGAAAAGATCGCATTTTTCGCGTCAACAGATTTTTCACTTATTCAAATTTTCAATATGGTATAAGAAGCGCGATTTATCTAATATTACGTGAAAAGCCGTGAAAATCGCCAACAAAAATCATTGATATTTTCATATTTTAATCATAGTTTTTATGTAAAGAAAATGGAATTATATAATTGAATATCCGATTTCAAAGAATCGATCTCGAACTAAAGACTATTGAACGGCTTTCTTTAATTTATAATAGCGTTATTAATTATTTTAGCAATTAAATTCGATAGACATATTTACAAATTCGATTAAATCGATCGTAATAAGGACACTCGAAATAAAACGGAGGCTTTATTAAATAAGCACTTCAATCAACAAAGCGATGCGACGTATTCCCGATTTATGATTTTATTATATATGTTATAAAAATAATATGTTATATAAATTTTATACCGTTTTATAATACTATATAAGGTATTGCATTGAAAAAGCTCAAAAAAAAAAGATTATATTGAATATAAATAAAATTTTATTACTCTGCAAATTCTATTATATAGCATATATAATAATAGAAATATAAAAAATCTTAATTACACAATTTTAATAATCTTTGAAAATGATTAAAACTTTATTGTTGATGAAATTTTATAAAAATATAATAGCCTATTGAAATTTTTAGTTTAATTTTGTTTTAAAGCCCTGCAAAATTTCAGAAATAAATACTTTTATGCTATCCATACATATTTAATAAAAAAATGTCTAAAGCTACGTTGTTTTCTTTTTTCATATTAAAATATATGATTTTCGTTTGTCGTATAAAAACCAGAAAAGAAACTTATATTATGAGAAAATTGCTCGCCTCTTCATTAATATCATAATAAATAATTTTTGTCTCATTATTCGGTAAATTATGAATATATAGCCTGTGTAACAAGTATATAATTTTATATTTTATACGCATAATAAAAAATTATAAATAATTTTATATTATGATATATTTTGATACATTATTATAAGAAAAAAATTGCATTTTGCAATGTCATCATACGTGTAATTTATCAATAAAAATTGTCAATATTGAATTTTATATGAATGACGATAATGATGCTATTTATCTTAATTTTTATAGGAAAAATGTCTATCATGGTGAGAACTTGTGATTTTTCAAAATAAATTCTATCAAATAATAACTAATTTGTATTAAACTTTAGAAATTGCACTTTTATATAAAAGCTGTAGAGTTAAATACAATTTATTAATTTAAATTAAAAAAAAATATATATATATATTTTTCTATAATATATAATTATTCAAAATATTATTATAATATAAAATAATTGTTTACCTAAATTAATTATATTGAAAAATGTGTTTAAATAAAATCATAGATACAATTTTAAAATATATAAAATTATTTTTTCGATTATTTTAAAAATCAAATTAAAATATATTATTTCAAAATGGAAAATAAAATTAAAGTTTAAAAAAAATATTGGAAATTAATTATATAAAACATTATTTTGTATTTATTATGATAAAAAAATATAAATTAAAAACAAATAATTTCTAAATGAAAGGATATTTAGTTATCGTAAATATTATTATATAGTGTTTTATATAAAATTATCGATTATAAAATCATTAATGATCACTATTATTATAGTGTTTGAATATGATGTAATAACAGAAGTTGTTTACGGACTTTTTCATCTGTCTGTATAAGATTTTTTTTGTTATCAGTGTATTATGTTTTTCGAGTATTAAAATGATAAGTTTCAGAAGACCGGTGTCAGTGAAAGGATAATAATTCACAATGATATAACGTTATATTGTGTGACATTTTCTCGCTTTTCACGTCTATTTAATTATATATATGTGTATGTGTGTGTGTGTGTGTGTGTGTATTGAAAATATTATAATATTTTTTTAATTTAGAAAATCTATTAAATTCAAAATAATTATTCATATTATTTTTATTTATTAATCATATTTTAAATATTTAGAGTAAATTTTAATAGTACTATAAATCGATTATTATTGACATGGAATGAATTTAAAAATTAAAAAACAAATACTTTAAAAATAAAGTAGAAAAAAATATTACATTTGAAAATCGCGTGTAAAAAATGTATAAGGTCACGTAAAATATCGTATCTTGAGAGGTCAGTTGTCAAAATCGAAAAAAATCAAAGCGAAATTGGATCGTAAAATGCTTATATATTTTACACGAAAACGTATAGTAATAAATTGAACACCGACATGTCGATGATGTATATTTTGAATTGTAAAGATCATTTAACATCAAATTATAAAAATAAGATAGCATTCGAGCGTGACACCATCGACGCGCGTCGTCGTATTTGCGCTACAAAAATAAACTATATTAGAATTGAATAAATGGAAAAAAAAATTTTTTTTTAATTTAATTTCGCGTACCACAGATTGAAAACCGTAGTCCTAGTAAACGCATTATACTTGTATATTTCTTACGTAAAACCTTTCTTTTTATTCCTTTGCGGCTTGACGGCGTTCGTCACTGACAAACTACACTTTATCATCTCTCATTTGTCACGTAGTTGGCAACCCTGCAGACGATTAATTTCCGGATTGTTCGAGTGTTGGTAACGCCCATTGTTTCCGCGTGAAGACCCGTCGTTTTTGTCACATAGCCTTCTTTCGCATCGCGTTCAACGCCTAACAACGGAAAAATCAATTAATTCACAATTGAAGTAAATTTGAAATTTTGTAGAGTAATTTCAAAATTGTCATAACGACATATATAAAAAAAATATAACAATAAAACTGATAAAGTATTTTTTTTAATAATAAAAAGTTATATAAAATATAAAAGAGACTTTATTGTTTAATGTTGTTATGTTATAATAATTTACAAAGTTAAATGAAATTTATAATTTCTTCGCTTTCATACTTAAAGTGAATTTTCTTGTTGACGTATTTTTCTTAATAATAATAATTCTTTTTATTTTATTTCAAATAAAATATGGAATTGCTAAAATTTTTAAAGTTTATTTCAGTATCGAAAATAATAATTATTCAATGAATAAAAATAATTTTGTATTAAATTATTGTGTAAAATGTTACAAAATGGTGTTAAATTTCTTATTCATATATATATTAATTTTGAAAATATTGTTTTTATCATATCTTGTAATTTAGAATAACTGAATAGTTACATTTTAATTTTTAAAAATGAAAATATATCTTAATATAATATAAATGAAAATTTTAATTAATCACAACAATATGTAACGCGTTGTAATTATCTAAAATTATAAACATTTTATAATAATCAAAATGTTTTATAACGAAATATTATATAATACAAATTAATTATTATATTTGTTAAATAATGAAAATTTTTCAAAACGTCGTATTTTTTCCGACAACTTCTTTTTATTAACATTTTCATCTTTTATACTACATATTATTTATCTTAATTTTGTCTAAAATCTTCCATTTAAACGGTTCAATCATAATATTTTCAATTATTAAATTGAATAAAATTACGATTTTTATATAAAATTTATTTCACTAATTAATATTGTATTTTTTTATAATTTATTTTCATGACTATTTTCAATTTCTATAATATATACATAATAAAGACTTTTTTTATAGATTTTATCAAATTTCTGTTGTCAATTTTCGTGCCTTTTTTTATCAATTTTTCAATCATATAGATTTTATGTCATTCTTATTTAAAATAAAAAAGCAAAATACAGAAAAAAGGATTTGGGACTTTGCGTTTTATTAAATTTTTTCACACAAATCGCCAATATGAGAAATCTTTTTATGTGTGCTAAAAGAGAATCGCAAAACGAAGGCTTTTAAATCAAAATACGCATTTCAATTTGGCAAAAACTCAAAACAACACAGATAAATAAATAAAAATACGCAAAGATCTACATAAGATATTCCTTTATGAGGCTTCAAAACATATAAAAAATACCCTTTGCTATAATTTCTCCGATAAATATTATAAATCAATATTTTTTTCGCTTGCAATTGGAGAAAAATATATGTTTAATTCATCAAAATTTTTTTAAAGATGTTTGATAAAATCATGTAGCATATTTTTTATACAAATAAAAAATATGCTATTTAATCTAATGTAATATTCAGTATGATAAATAAATATTTTTTCGGTAAACATGTGACGAATTTCGTATATGATATTATATAATTAAATTTATTTACTGTAATATAATAAACATACGATTCTTATTTAAAATATTTAACCACGATAAAATAAAAAAAACATGTGTATTTATTATTAATTTATTTTATACAAATATACCTACCAAATAATTATTTTATCGGTATATTCGTATATAAATTCTTATAATTTTATTTTTTTTAATTTATATAGTTAGTTTTTATTATTGCGATTTAAAAAAAATGTTCATTACTGAAGTTCGATACAATACTTACCTTTAGAAATATATAATTTTTATATAATGCGTTGAATATTACTAGAAATAAATAAAATAATATTACTTGCTTTAAATCTAACTATTTATTCAGTTGAAAATTAAATTAGTTTTTAAAAATGGAAAAAAATATTGCTAATTTTAATAAGTTATATACGAAATATCCTTATTAACACAATAAAAAGAACATATTCGTATTTTATCAGGTTCATAAAACATAATAAATATATGACATTTTTTTATATATTCAAGTAAAAAAAGGTTATTTCACTTTTATTACGCTTTAATAACTTTTTCAAGCGAGATAATCTTCATAAATATTACACTTGTATAGAAAAAAAAAATGAGAATCCGAATTTTCATATTTTATAACATAAATATAAAAACAGACTTTTGAATAATTTTATCGAAACTTTTGCGGCAACGATCGTTTAAATCGTCACGGTTTATGTTGCGACATTGAAAAGTTTTCCCATCGCGGAAAACGAATTTTCCCGAATTAAATCAAAAATAACATCGCAAAAATATATGTTTAAAAAACGTGGCCTCAAAATACGCGCATCATCATTAATTTGCGCGGGGAAATTCGATAATCTAAAAATAAGTTTTTAAAATTGCCGCAAAATTTATTTATGGATTGAAACCACGCAAAACCGCAATGTCACGCCGGTGAATATCGTAAAAAGAAAAATATTTTTAAATACGATCTCGTGTATATTTTACGAGTTCGATTATTTTCCGAGTGTCATAAAAAGTGAGAGTAAAACGCCGAAGGAAAACTGGGGTCGTGTCGCAGTTGCGGTATTATTACCGCAATTGACGACGGACGGTTCTAAAACTTTCTCATGTAAAATATCAGATTTTATTATTTATCAGATGGAAAATAAATTTTCATTCGATTACCAAGCTATCTAATAAAATTTTTATTAATATTATTGTTCTAATGTCGATGATATTAATTAAATAATAAAATTTTCTATAAATTTAATATTACTCATTTTACATCTAAAATATGATCATAAATTGATTTTTTTTTAATAAAATATATATTTAAAGATCTCATGAAAAATAAATCCTCGCTACGTAACTCTGAAAATATTTCAGCTATAAAAAAATTGTATCACCAAATATGCTTTTCATTTACAAACAAGTGATAAATATATTTATCTGAGAGATTTTTGAAAAAAAAATAAATATTATAATACAAACATCTTTACAATTTATTAACGTGTTTAAAACCTTATTATCTGAAAATAAATTAATTTCTAGGTTACAACTAAAATTCTTAAAATATATGTTTCCATGATATTTTAAGTGTGTTAATTCTGGCCTTGTAACCATATTTCAGTTAAATTTTAATTATTTTGTATTACAAAAAAAAGAGATATTCATGTCTATGAGTTGCATACGTGGTTTCCCATGAGTGACCCAATTTTTCATTTTATTATTATTATATATTGCGGTACTTGTTTTACATTTTTAGTTTACGCTGATAAATGACATATATTTTTTATGTTATTTGGTCACGAATTCTCATTTTACATAATTTTATATCATTCTGAAAATAGAAAATCTTCCTATTTATAACACATATGATATATATATATATATATATATATATATATATATATATATATATATATATATATATATATATATATATATATATATATATATATATATATATATATATATATATATATATATATATATATATATATATATATATATATATATATATATATATATTTATAGGTTTATTTTTATAACTATGAGGTGAATAGATGAGTTTAAATATGATTTATATTATTGAAAAAATAAGATATATACTATTTGATTAGGTTAAAAGTTTAAATATCTTATTACTTCTTACTTTTCTTTTACTTTATTCAATATGTTCTTCATGAAAGACCATTGCTGAAAAGTGGTCTTTAAAAATAAAATGGTTCGTTATTTAAAAGAATCTAAATGTTAATGAAAATGATATTTAAAAGTTATACGTGAATTTTTTTTCTCGTTTCTATTGAAAATTCGGTATTAAAAAGTTCGAAATATATAATTAAAAAATATATAATAAAACTACGTTTTATATTAATTATTATATTTTTTATTGTCCTACAAAAATTAAAAGAATAAAATTACATTGAGAAAAAAATCGATATTCGACAAATTTTGATTATTATTTATTTTGCTTGGTTTTTATGAAATATTTCATTAGAAGAACAAAATGTGTAATAATTATAATATTGTGATGAATATTTGAACTCGTCGTCGATTTGGTATAGTTTCATTAAATGTTAATATTATTTTTGGTTTTAATAAATTAAAAAAAAATCCAATTATCTACAATACAAAGGGCAGAGTGGTTGGAAAAAAAAAGACGAAAATTTCGTCTTTTCAAATCACCCTGTATATGAATATAAAATTTTATCGAATAAATTAACATATTCAAGCATATTATACAGATAAAATTTTCGTTTTGATTTCGATCATTAAATGTAATAAAAGTTTCGTTTCGTATTTATATGTTACAATATATTTATATATATATATATATATATATATATATATATATATATATATATATATATATATTAAATATAATATATACACTCACTTTTCTAAAATAAAATCTATATACATTATTTATATATATATACGAAAATAAAATATGTGCACATTTTAATTAATAATTTGTGATTTTTAAAAGACTAAAAATTTATTGCTGAAATACGTTTATAGTTCATCTTTACATCATTTCTCGCTTAGAAATTCTGAGACTAGAACCGCGTATTCGTATTTTATCTTTGCACTCGTATTTTTCACGACGAATTTTTTTATTATTATTATTTTTTCAGACTTTTTCACCGCTCAAATTGGAAACGTTATAATAGGAATGATCCGGAAATCTTTCCAATTCTATATAATCAGTTTCAGTCATTAATAATTTTTCCAAAAGTGTAACACATTCGCTGAAAGTCGGTCTCTCGTTCGGATCTTTATCCCAACAATAGAACATTATATTGTATAATTCTCGTCGACAATGTTCCGGTTTTTCCAAACGATAACCGTCTCTGACCTAAAATAAAAATATTTTTTTATTAATAAAAATACATTTATAATAAATAAAATTATTTTATTTTACGATATTATCAATCACATTGACCAAAAAAAAGATCAATGAAAATTTATCTTTCTTCAATTTAACTATATATATATATATATATATATATATATATATATATCGTCGTTATCATCTCCATCGCTCTCTTTACAAATAATCCTATAGAGTACAAAGGGCAAAATTCGAGATTAAAATAATAATGGGCGCATTTACAAGAGTTTAAAAGTAATTAGGCCTCAAATTGGCGAAGAACAATCGCATAATAGCGGTTAATTCGGTAGCCGCAAAACGACTCACAAAAGCGATGTAAATTGCGGCAAATTTAAAAACCATAATCGAAAAAAAAAACGCTAAAAAATATATATTATAAACACGTTTTATATATATTTTTTAATCCTATACTAGTAATTTGATTTA
Organism: Leptonema lineaticorne; assembly: GCA_024500535.1. Taxonomy (NCBI): domain Eukaryota; kingdom Metazoa; phylum Arthropoda; class Insecta; order Trichoptera; family Hydropsychidae; genus Leptonema; species Leptonema lineaticorne. The sequence continues at coordinate 4,623,463 of JANIJI010000009.1, forward strand.
AAAACGGATCGAATAATTTCAATATATTATCAATCTGAAATGATTAGTTACTCGAATATAAAATATTAATGCAATTCATACAATAATTCGTATATTAGATAATATTAGGATATTAATTATAGTACATTATTACAGCATGCTATAATTACATTCCGGTTAGTTTCAATTAATTAATTAGATTGTATTACAATATATATGGATTTATCACTTTAAATATAATATATAGAATATATATGGAAAAAATATATAATTTAGCTTGAATTTTTCAGACTATATGTGGCAAAAATTCAAACATGTCTTTATAAAATATTCAACGTATATTGTTCGTGTTGTCGAAAATATGAACATAAAACAAGTTTTATGTTATTGCGTGAAAAAAAAACTCACTTTTTTCATCACGTCTCCTGCCGAAAGTCCTGGATATGGAGTCGATCCTAAAGTTACAATCTCCCATATTAAAACACCAAAACTCCAAACGTCCGATTTGACTGAAAAAATATTATCGTATAGCGATTCTGGAGCCATCCATCTGCAATTAAAAAAAAATAAAAATAAAATTAATGAAATCGATAAAAATTCAATCAACTTTGAATAGTTCATTAGTAGAATTTCACATTGTTTCCAATGAAAATTTTTGCAATTTTTCTAAATGGCGACTGTGAACCGGATACGTAATTTAATAGTCATATATCTACATTGGAATAGTTAGTTTTCATTTAAATTTAATTGTTTTTCACCTTATAGGTAGACGACCTTCGCTTTTTCTCTCGTAAACAAGGGATGTGATTACGTCTCTGGCAAAACCGAAATCAGCCACCTTGCAAATGTGTTCATTCGTAATTAAAATATTCCTAGCTGCCAAATCCCTGTGAATAATCTGAAAAAAAATATATAAAATAACGTTCAATATATAACGACTATTTTTAAAATAAAAATGTATTTATAATATACAAAAAAAAATAAAATAATAAAAGGAATGGCAATAAATCCCTTTTAAAATAAAGCCGGTTTAATTTTTCACCTCTTGACATTAAAAGAGTTGGGTTTTGAAGCAAGATTAAATATTCTCGTGGGAAAATTTATGTAATGAGATTTTCAGCTAGAACAGCATATCTGAAAAATCAGCACACACAGTGTGCGTATATTAAGACAGTAAAAGCTTGTTGCTGAAAAACTTGATAAATGACCTTTGAGTAATAAAAAGAAAAATAGGGAAGGAAATATTTTTTCTTTCTTTATTAAAAAAGTTCTTTTATGAAAAGAGATAATGTAATATATATTCGATATATTATATTATGATTTTGATACGTCGAACAAAAAGAGTTTTAAATTTTATATATTCTTTAAATAAATCATATTACATTATCTGGAATAAGAAATATAATGCTATTTTTTTTAATAATAAAAGGAAAGAAAAAAATTCAACATATTGAAATTTTTATAATGTATATGTTGTGTAAAAAATTTGAAAAGGCAAATCCACATGGAATTTTAGCACTCTAGTTTTTCATATATATATATATAAACAGAAAGAACAATATCTTTATTTTTTTCATAAAATATCAACGTTTTTTTTATTTCGTACTGTAAAAAATAAAATGTTCGTAAAAACATGAAAATTTTTGATACTTCAAAAAAATATTTCTGATATAAAATACTGATTTTTTAATATATATTTTATATGTAACGTTTTCATAAGTAACTGTTTTTAAATCGTGATTACGTGAAATATTATATATAAAGGGATGAAAACGAATTTAAAAATATGTGTCCGAAAGAACGATAAATATTCGTAAATTAGTAGCCATTAGTATTTTTTTTAATTTCAAGTTTGTCATCGTTTTCGAATTAAAAAATAATTATAAACGAGATTATAAATTTATGAAAAAAAAAATATTACGAATAAAATGTAATATAAAAATATAGTATATACAATAATTTTGTTATGATTTCATCTCGAATGTATATTTTTTTTATTAATCATACTCTTTATAATTAAGTGTGAATATATTTATTGATAAAATATCGATATTTATATGAAATATTTACCCCTTTTGACGTTAGGAATTCCATCCCTTTGGCGACTTGATAGGCAAAGGAAGTGAGATCTCTCGAAGTTAAAGTTTCGCTTCCGGCGTGAACGTTTCCATAATGTCTTTCAGCTCTGGACTCCCTCAGAAAAGCTTGAAGCTTTCCCAAACTTATATATTCCATTATGACGAAAATCGGCTCCTAGTAAATTGTCAACATACACTATTAGTTCATTTTACTTCAATATTAATTCTCTATATTTCTCTAAAAATATAAGTAAAATTTTGATACAACTGAAATATTTTATCTGTATTTATATTCAACGACTTGTAAACGTCTCTCAAAATATAATATATAGGTTTCTTTGATATAGAAAATATTCAAAAAGATAAACCTTATCCGTGCAGCAGGCTAAAAGACGTACGACGTTTGGATGCGGATCCAAGTTTTTCATTACTTGAAGTTCAGATAAGAGATCGCTTTTTTCTTTTTCGTTTGCATTCTCTTTCAGTGTCTTTACTGCGACCGTTGTGGGTCCAATTATTCCTGAAAAATGAATAAAAATAAAAATTTGCATACACGGAATTGACTTAGAATCTGGATAAAAGTATAAAAGCAGGCTTATATTGCATGTCTACATATAAAATATGTTGATATATAAAACGTACGTTAATATTTTTTATAAAATATATAAAATTAAAAAAAAAATTTTTTTTAACATTTATTATAATATATTTAAACAAAATTGTCTGCAAACAATAAAAACTAAAATAATATATTAAACAAATAAAATTTATTATATTTTCAGTTTATATATTACGGATAAAGCCTTTTACTGTGGCTCTATTTGCATATATCAGGATATTTATCAATTTTATTCACGTAAATTGAGTTTACTTTTCTCTTTCGAAGTCGACTTCCTTGCAAAGCAAAGAAGAAAAAAAGGGTACAAACACGAAATTGACCTATAATTTTCATTGCGGTTCTCGTTTGTATGCGAAGAGTTCTTTTTCCGGTCGGATCGTTTGTTACATTTCCGGTCGTAATATACGAAATATTCTATGGTTAATATAAGAATTTTTTGGATTAGATATGAATAAAGCAATCACTTGACGAATAATATAATAATACTGTTGACATGGATCGATGTTTCTCAATACGATGAAAATTTCATTAATATTTATTAAAATATTATTATTAATATATAAACTGTAATAGATCGAAAAAAAAATAATTTCAAATATGAATGAGCTTTTATATAAATACTTAGTAAGGTTTATTATGGAATACGTTATTTTGAAAGAAATCTAATGAAAATTCAAAGAAAATATTCCTTTATATATAAATTGGTCTTTTCTAGTCCTTAATCTTATTTATGGATGTGATTTAAAATCAAAGGAAGATGTATTATGTAGCTGTTTTTAAACAAAAACGGAATTGTTTGTCATTTTATATAATATTTTTAAATAAAGTTTACTTTTTTTTTTAATTTAGTGACGTTATAATTGTCATTTTTTATTATTTTCAATATTTTTCAGATATGACGAAAAACAATGAAAAGTCGAGAAATGTTTGAAATACTAAGATGAATATAATTTGTTATTTTTAATAATAATATGTGAATATTTGTGGATTCTTTCATTTATGTTATGAGATGAATAATATATATTTTGGATAATGAATATATAAATTATCATATCTGCTATATTATTATATAGAGAATTTCGAGTATTTTTAGATATTTTCTAATTATGTTATATATTGAATATCAATATTTTTGGAATTTATTGTTTTGTATATTCATTCGATATATTAAATTTCATATTTTATTTCAATTGTACGAGATATTCTATATAAAAAACCTTTGAAAAATTGTTTAATATCTTATATAAGGAAAAACATAACGATATAATAGAACAAATGTAAATAAAATTATTGAATATATGCAGAACAAGTGTATTATGAATTTTATAATATTAATAAAAGAATATATTCAAAGATTTGAGCATAATAATAAGATCTTATTTAACTTAATGAATTTCGTATATATATAATATTTTTTATATAGAAATATTTCATTTTCTTCATTGAAATTTATTTTGTATATATATATATATATATATATATATATATATATATATATTATTTTATATGTAGAAAAATGATATTTTTCAGACGGAAATTCAATCGACTAAATCACGTGAAAGTGTTTGCAGATTGTCGTCTTAAAGAAAACGTATTTGCGAACGATGACTCCTTTTGATATTCAAACCTTTGATTTGACTCTGAAAATCGTTCGTTTCAGAGGCTATGCCATGAATTCAGTCACGCTGAAAAAAAATACTCAAAACGTGAGAAAATATATCGAGATAAGCCCGCTGAAATATGACAAGTTGAACTTGATGGGGAAAAAAATGACATCGAATAAATGGAAATTCATTATTCATTGGAAAAAAAAGATAAAAGTAGATTTTGAATAATATGAATAATGAAGATGAAAAGTTTTATAATATTCTTTGATTAGTGTGTAAAATTGTGAAATTACGTGTGTATTTTTAATTCATAATAAAATTCCAATAAAGGTGTATTCGATATCAATTTTCCATATACACGTGTAATAACACGATAAAAATGAATATTTAAAAATTATATATTTGTACCCTTTTTCACAATTAGTCGAATAAGATTTTAATGGATATTTATGTAACCATTCAAAAATTTCAAAATACAATTACTAACTATATTTATTTATCAATCTAGAAAATTTTAAATTAATTCGTTTACAATAGCCATTAATTAATGTAACGTAATAGAATTTCAACATTGTCATTCTATACTTTTAAACGAGAGAATAAACGAATTTTATGCGTCGTAAAATTCGCGAATTTTATAATAAATAATCCGGTGAATCGATCCGAAATTAAAACGTTTCAAATGAACAGATTGAATATTTAATTAATACTTATTGTTTAAATAATTAAACGGACCCACGTAACGAGATCACTTTATAAATAAAACGAATATTACGATTCATTTTTATCGTAATAATAATAAATATATATATGTATATATATTTTCATCTATCGAACGTAAATGTACAGGTAAATAAATAAATATATTATTATATGAAACGTAAAAATCCTACAATAAAATATTTGAATAAGAGAATAGAAAAAGGTCGGCAACGTAATCTAGTTTATAAAAATGATATTGTTTTTTTTTTCGAATATTTGCTTCTATAATATAACAAAACGGTTTGTTACAAGAAAAGAAAATCTCGTATTACTCGAATAACAGAAAACGTCCGAGTAGATTACTTGTATTATTTTTACGGCAATAAAAATATTAATGGAAAAATACGTCGACATTTGTAATGCTTGGATAATAATAAAAAATATGATATAAATAATAAATTGATAAATTTTTATATATTATACAAAATATTTTTTTTTTATATAAGAATAGTTATAATTTAAAAAATTTTATTTTTACTTTAATATTGATATATATATATATATATATATATATATATATATATATATATATATATATATATGAATAAAGTTTTGAATAAATAAAAATTATATACCGTCTATATCGGTGGCTTCGCATCTCCAAACTTGACCAAAAGCACCTTCTCCAAGTATATCGAAAACTTTTAGACGATGTCGAGGAAATTCCCATCTATCCACAGGAACTTTGGTATCCGAATTAACCGAAGAAGTCTGGAAAAATAAATATTTAATCTTGAAACTAAATTAAAGGGAAAGTAAGTTTTCATGTTTGCAAAATTTCGTATAACACTTCAATAAATATGTTTATCAATTATAAAAAATGTTTATATTTACAATTTAAAATTGCTTATTAAATATATTCATTTTATATATAAATATTGATAAATGTAAAACTTTACGTTTTTATTAAATATATAGTATTTATTATAGAATAAGTTTACTATTTCAGATATGAAAATAAAAATGATACAATAATGCATTGAAATGAACATAAATTATTTCAAATTTTATATATAAATATAATAAATATTTATTATAGAATATGAAATTCTAAGAGTTGTATCGATAGCATTTCAATATTAAATAAATTTGATATCTTCTATAATGGACGATACGTAATTAATACTAATTCTACATCTGTAAAATTTTATTTAATATATATTTTTATGAGTTTGTATTTGTTTATATATAAATATATATATATAAACAAAATATGCATATAAAATATTTATGTTTATAACTCGAAAAAATCACATGGTTTATGATTCGTATTTCGCATATAAACTTATATCGTCATTGTCGAGATTCTGAACAGATTTATTTCCTTCAACAATTTCCCTCCTTCGCGCATTTTCATTTTTCTTTTCGGAGCATACGAGAATCATATTTTATTTTTTCGTCGACATGGCGAAATATATTGTGTTTCTTTCGTGTTATATTCCTTTTTTTTTCGATTTAAAATTGGAATTTTGCTTTGCTCCATCTGCTTTTGGTGCGAAAAAAAAATGGGTAATTCCGCACGAAATCCACTTACAGCATTCGTTGAATACGATTTGCAAGTAAATGAATACTTTCAGGTGAAAAGTTTCGATTAATTTTTATTTTTCAGTAATACAATTAGAGAATGTACATAGTACGATTTTGTGCTCGTAGAATATAAAAAATATACATAATAGCTTCGTTAGAGCGACTAAAATGCAAATTTAATTAGTGTTGAGGAGAAAATTAAAAATAATCAGAAAAATATTACAATGGCATTGATAATCAGAATTGTGTTTCAATTTACATGTAAATTAATTATTAATCTTTTATCGTTTATTTTTGATAATATATAATAATGTTTTTTTTATAGCATTCTAAAATTTAAACTAGACAAACTTGAAGGTAAACGAAAAAACATACCTGAAAATAGTTGGCATTTTCACTATTCGGTTCATATCGATTGCTGAAAGCTCTCGGTCCTCTCCAACCCTGTAAAGCTAAAGACGGAGCTTCTTGAAGAACTATTCCACCGTTTGGATCTTTGCTCTGAAAAGCAAAAATTACATTTAAGATTTCACAAATTAAATAACTTTAATATATTCGTATGAATCGAAAAGTTCAATATTAAACTTTTATAAAAAAGTAATTTAGATATAAAATATTAATTAAGTATATTATTTTTTATAATAATCACCGTTTCACAGATGTACACCGCACATGCAATAAAATTATCAATTAAAACATTATCAAAGTCGATCTTCATTTAATTTAATTAAATTTTAAACGATGTAAATATACAAACAACAATTATAAAAGCCAACTGTTATCCATTTCATTAACATTTCCATTATAAACCTTTTATTACATTAAACATTAGGCCGTTTTAACCTCAAATTAGTTTGAAATTTATAAGACAGAATTATTTTCGATATACAGTTCGTTTTTTTTTATATATATATTTTAACCGCCGACAATACGTAAAATTATCTAGTCGAGGTAACTAATGCGATTTACGATTAGATAATTCTTTCTTTTTGTAAGTAAGATTTATATATGATTCGCGGAAAAAAAGCTACCGGACGTTACGCACGCACAAACACTCGAACGAGCCGACGTGCGAGTATATTGGGGAAATTTACGTTGAAAGTTTATTTGCCAAATCGAAGCGAAAAATCACCGCTTTCACGTGAAGCTCACGATTTATTACCGGAGCTTTAAGTCTTTCCAAAATTAACTGGATACGGTGTATTTGTTATATATATATATATAAGTTTGGGTAAAAGTATATAAATTTTAGAAGAAAATGAACCTACTTAACTAATTATTAATGATCAAATAATTACTTATTATTCTGTAATGTTGAATTAATACGCAAAATTAAATTTTAATGTCAATTTATATTATATTATAATAATGTTATTTAACTTAAAATTTGGTAATATATTATATTTATTAATAATAAAAACAATAATATTTTCGATATTTATTGCAATTTCAATTTTCAAACGGGAAGATTCAATTTAATTTCAGGGTAAAATTGCAAAGTAAAATTTTTGACTTTGACAACAATTAATTTGTAGAAAATGGAACAAAGCGTTTGAAGAGTTTGTTTGAAGAAAATTTTAATACTCGATATTAATCTGAACGAAATATAAATATTTATATATAGGTATTAAGTAATATAATACAAGAATTATAAAATATTCAATTAACATTAATTTGAATTATTTCATTTTGATACAAATGCGACGATGAAGATAAAAAATAATACATTTTATATCTCGATTTTTAAATAGAATAATGTAAATGTAAATTTAATATTTTTCTTCGTATTTATTTTTTACTTTTTTTTTAATATAATAATATGCATTGAAATTGAATATTTTGAGATTCTTTCATGTTTTTATTATTACTTAGATTATTAGGGAATTATAATACATATATATATATATATATATATATATATATATATATACATATGAATCTAAAAATATTATTTATGCTTTTTTATTCAAGAAATAATAAAAAATATCGAAAATTCAGTTAACACAATTTTGCAGAATAATGATCAAAAATTTTATATGAAATGTATATAGAAGTATAACTCCTATAGGAATATTGATTTCCTTTTATATTTAATATTATAAAAGTGTATCGAATTATTTTTATTTGAAAAGAAATTTACTCCTCCTTTAAACCGTGCTTTTTTAAAAATTGAAAATGTCATTTTTTTATTTTGATAGCGACATAAATCCAATTATAGCCATTAAAAACGTATTATTTATTAAATAATATTAATTATTCTAATTGTAAAAGTAAATTTTAAAGTTTTAAAAATTTAGAAATACTACTATACTACTTTAGACCTCAAAATCATTAACAGCGACACGACATTGTTTTAATAAATTAAAACAATGATTTTTTTAAATATAAATTTATAGAAAAAAAAACAAATTACCAGATCGGCCTTCTTCGAGCTGGATCTCGTCGGGCATATTTTCTTTCTGAAGATGACCGCGGAGACGCCGACGCCGATGATGACAACGCATATTAAAATCGCCGGTATTATTGTCAAAGTCAATTCAGACACTGGCCTCGCATCATTATCAGTAATATTTCCTAATTTTCTATCGACCAAAGGCGATTCGTCCACACGATTAGTGTCCACTTCCGTTCTGACGCCGGCCGGATAATCGAATTTCGACGGTGTCGTCGTCGTCGTCGTCGTCGTTGACGATATAATCGTCGTGTCGTTCGATTCCAATTTATTATCAACGTTCACCGGTGAAACGTCGTCTTCTATATAGGTTTTCGTCTGTACTCGTCTGGGTTTGTCGCTCGGTGGTTGTGTAACGGTCACTATTGGCACTTGGTTGCCATTATTGACGGGTATGTAACCCAAATTTGCCGGTATGAAAGGTTGTCCGGGTCTTTGAAAACCCAAAAATCCCCTATTGTTCGGAAAATATCCGCTCTGTTTCGATGGATTCTTGTTTGCAGGATCTATTATTTGCACCCATACTTCAATCTTTGACGGTACTTTACCGTCAGTTACCGTAACATATATCAGTAGATTTTTTCCGATCTGAAATATATATGAAAAAAAACGTATATCAGTTCAAAATCGATAAACATATATATGAGTATGACATAGATAAATTGAAAATCAATTATGAAAGGTTCTGAACGAGTCTACGAAATTGGATAATATAGATTGACTAGTAATAGTATTTGGATAACACAATGTATCGTCTATAATAAAATTTTCTGTCAATTTTTAAACGACATATTATCAGGAAATTCATTAAAAATATCGTTATTATGACAATATTATTAATATAACGTTTCAAATATTTTTTAATAAAAATAATTGGAGAATTTCCCATATATTATATTATTAATAGAAAACGTATTTTATTTACGTAAAAATAAACAAGAAACACATAATGTGCATCAAAAATATTTGAAAGAAAATCGTATAAAATACAACTGCGGAAAAGATTTCTATTTTGATAAAAGAACATAAATAAAAATGAAAAACAGATTCCGCTTCATATATAATATATTATATAAATCATATATAAAATTTTTTGAAAATTATTTTATCGAAAACGATTTCTGTGTCGATAAATATTTTATATTTCTATACAGAAAAGAAGACAATATATCAAATATGACATTAAAATTATTATGATATTAAATGAAAAATTGTCTCGATTGATTCATTCAGAAGGAAAAACAAATCGAACATTGAATTTAACGGTGTATCAATAATGATATTTTAGTATTATTTTTTAGTTAAAAACTATTAAAACAATATATAAAAATTTTACTGGAGATTTTTTTGATCAATATTCAACCAGAATATTAAATTAAAACAATTTATCAAAAATATATTGAGCTGCATTTAATATATAAATATATTTCATTGCATTTTTTAAAATTAATAGTAATTTTTTATCTTATTTAATAAAATCTGATATAAATGGTAAATATTATGATTAATTCAATATTATTAAATGATATAGTTTGAATTTTAGTGTACTTGATATTATTATAATATCGCATATATAAAATTATAGCACCTGCGTAAGGTTAGTGGTGGTGTAGCATTTTTTTTTTCGTTAAATACTACTTTATTATCAAAATTTAATGTTAAATTATCATTACAATTCATAATATAATAATATTTCAGCATTTACGATACAAAATTTACTTCGAATTGTCTTCAATTTTGACGGTTATAAATGCGATATATCATACTTTTCGCTTGAACGACTTTAATGCAACAAAACAATACTATAATTATATATATATATGTATATATACTACTTTAAATTTAATTTTTTTTTTCTTTAATTGTTATTTTAATTAATTTATATTTATTATTTATTTGTTTTTTTTTTAATTAATATCGATAAAATTTGAAAATGACCGACATATGGTCATCGAAAATTTCTTATATACGCGTAATAAATACTAACGGAAAACGCTAGATAATTTCCCGAAAACACGTGTCGAGGACGAAAAGGATAAGCAAAATTGAATTTTCTAAACGTTCGTGTCCATTTAGCAAAGTGAATTATACCTTGTCTTTGAGACTTTCATTCAGGTACACGTAGCCGGTTGTGCTGTTGATGACGAACGGCAACCATTCGTCATCGTTGCCCAAAGGGTCCCTGTTAATGGGTTCCAAACTGAAAACCAGTGGATCGTTGTCGTTGTCCCTGGCGGTGATCCTGGCTATGACTGTTCCAACCGGTTCGTCGTATGATATAGTCCATAATCGATTAGACAGTTCTATTATTGGCGGTGAATTGTTGCTATCTTGACATATTACTGAAAATATAATAAAAAAAAATATATATATATATTTATATCGATTGTACATTTAAAATAATTTACATATATATATATATATATATATATATATATATATATATATATATATATATATATATATATATATATATATATATATTTAAAAAAATAATTTGATGAATCTTAATTTTTAATATTTAATTTTTCGTTTCGTAATTCTTATAAATCATTAAAGTTCACTTTTATCAGATATTTTTCTTCCCGGAATTAATGTAATATTAATAAAATTGTGAATTAATTAATTTTAACAAGATTGATATATAAAATAATAAGAAATTATTTCGTGGAACATTTGACATAAATTTAAATATATTTTATAAATATTTTCAGATCATCATATATTATATACATATGATAGAAATAAATAATATTGGAAAAAATATTTACGTATTCCCTTCCGTTACTAAGAAAATGAGGATCGTTATTAAAATTATAATATCATATTTAAATATTTCGTTTTGAATATTTATTCAGTTAAGAAAATAAAATTTATTTTCCTTAAGAAATTTGATATTTTATAAAACTTATACGGAAATATTTTTGTTAATTCGACGAATATGCGAGATAACGAATTCCTTCAAAAATAAAAAAAAATAATATAAATTAAATACAAAATTTTAGTGTGATTTCGACGATGATAAATAAGAAAAAATACGTCTATCAACTGAATAAGCTTGAATATGAACTAAAATTGAAATGCGTTTCAAAATGAAAGAATCTTTTATAATACATTTGCATAATAAAATTCGCTAGTCATTTTTCAACAGAAAATAGAAAAGAAAAGTGAAAGAAAATCCTTTCTACTTTAAAATCAAACGAAAATCATTGAAAATTAAAAAAATATCATGTTACTAAATTATATCATTGCTATTACTATATAAATTTAATATTAATGTTTTTTTTATTTCTATAAAATGACGTCTTTTAAAAGTGATATCAAAAACAATGCATCTTATCTATATATTATATATAATTTTATTATTTGATTTTTATAAATATGATATCTGAAATTATTTTATTAAAATATATAATTTAAGTATATATATATGAAAATATATTTTCACAATTTTCGTTCATATATGTGAAAGATAAAAGTAAATTTATATGTTTTCGTGTTTTGAGAACATAACTGTGAATGGAAAAATGTTGCACTCCGATATATAATAAAGATTCACAGAGAAATAATTCTACCGAATCTTATTACACACAAACAAACACACATACACATACTAAATAAATATATATATATAATTATTTTAAATACGATTAATTTGACACGTGTCACATATTAATATTTCTAATCTTTCATTTGATGTCATTAAATAATTGAAAACAAAATTATTCATATACCATATATATATATATATATATATATATATATATATATATATACATATATATATATATATATATATATATATATATATATTGAATTAATAAATTTTAAACATTAATAGATATATTTCTCCATTTTATTTTCTAGACCAATAATATTAATTTAAAATAATAATTTTCGATATCATTTTTCATATCATAATATCAATAAAATATATCGAATTTTCAATAAGAACACATCTCATTTTCACTATACGAATTTTCATTCTGTGAAAATGTAAAATGAAAATTCAATTTTCATCGTCAAATGCTACGGGAACATTTAATTAAATATAACGACTCGCTTCGTTATTATTATAATTTAATTTGATATTAATATATATATTCGAAATATATTCATCGATTAAAAATAAATTAATAATTAATAATAATTATTAAAAAATCGTTTACATTTTATCGGGAATAATATTTTTTTTTATATCAAAACTTTAACAATATTCTGTATTTTTAAGGAATATTTATATTATGTACAAAAAAATATTTGAAATTAATATATAAATATTCAATATTATATTTAATATTAATATACGAATATATAAATTATAATTTCACAATATATATATATATATATATATATATATATATATATATATATATAAATATATATATATATATATATATATATATATAAATATATATATATATATATATATATATATATATATAAATATATATATATATATATATATATATATATATATATAAATATATATATATATATATATATATATATATATATATATAAATATATATATATATATATATATATAAATATATATATATATATATATATATATATATATATATATATATATATCATTATAAAATATATTCATCTAAAAAAATAATCAAATTTATAATAATTATTAAAATGGTATATATTAAGCGTAAAAAATTCGTCAAGAATAATATTTTTTATATTAAAATTAATATCAATATTTTAAGAAATATTATATATTTTGCATTATTTTCAAAAAGGAAGATTTGTATTTCGTATTTGAAAATTTTTAAATTGATCTATAAATTTTCAATGTACTTATATAAACGTATATAAATTATAATTTAATTTAATTTATTTATATATATATATATATATATATATATATATATATATATATATATATATGCGTCTGTGTGTAAATTATATACGTAAAACATAATCAAATAAAATATATATATAATTGAAAAATCACAGAATTTTATTTTTACTCATTTCTATTTCATGCCTATTTTTCTATTATTCTATATTTATTTTTTTATACAATTTTTAAAAATAAACCTCGTAATTTCATTCATATAGAAACATCTTTCTATATTGAAATTTTTTATTTATACGAAAATTCGCTATATTTTTTTTTATTATTCATATTATTAAAAAAATATGATATTTTAATATATATATATATATATATATATATATATATATATATATATATATATATATATATATATAATGTTTATTTATATAATTAAAATATATAAACAATAAATATTAAAATATACACGTAATAATCATCACATGTCAAAAATAATATGTTCATGTTGATGACAACGATAAAAAGAATCATAATAATAATAATAGTCGAATAAACGTGTATGCGTCTCGTCTATTCCTTTCCTACAAACATCACAGACATTAGACGATGTTAGAAAGTATCAGGGCAGCAGAAGAACGCAGGAGATATATAAAATACATACAACGGACGACTCGTCCCGGTTTTGCTTCGTAACAACATACACACACATACAACATGTATATATATATATATATATATATATAGACTTATATATATTTATAAATGTGTATATATGTATGTGAGCACGTGTGCGAGAACACACGCATGTTGCGTCTCCCTCGCTTCCGTTTAATAGCGCATATAAAAGAACGGGATGCAGATAATAGAGTAAGTTTCACCTGTTCTCTCATCGCCGTAGATCCTCATATATGCATATATAGACTTGGTATATATATATATATATATATATATATATATATATATGTATGTGCTTCTCTCGTGCGACCATTTTCTACTTATATTATACATGTTAAAGGCAATTTTAAGTATACTATTCTCTTAGATTTGATCTAAACAATCTGATATTTAACCATTATTAAGAAATGAAAATATCGTAGCGATTTGTTTTTTATTTGTTATAAAGCCGTATATATAAATTATATATAGAAAATATTATAACCTCTTACCGCATATATTTATATTTTTTATTTTAATAAAGAAATGATTATTTTTTTTATTCTTATATAAAAAAAATATTTTTCATTTAGAAAATTAAAAAAAGCTTCTCGGTCCATATATGATAATAAAAATGATGTAAAATTATTTTAGATAATATACGATCTACTAGGCGGTAAGGGAATAAATGAATTGTAAATATAATAAATATGAATGTAAATGTAATTTTTTATTTGATTATAACATTTTATATAAAAATTAAAAAACTTTATAAAGGAATATTATGATATATCAATAAAAAATCAAATCAACATTTTATATAATATCTTGAAAGAAAAGCTGTGATCCGAAATGGTCGTATAATATATTGTTATAAATATAGTTTTATACAAATATATATATATATATATATATATATATATATATATATATATATATCTTTTATTTTTTTAATATTATTATTAAATAGTTATTTTTTATCTAAACACAGAAATATGATTAATTTTAATAAATTATTGCGTATTCAAAGGTAATTCCTAATATTAAATTCATATAGTTATTTTTTCTAATCATCCAAATACGGATGATATTTGCCAATAACGTATATACTTCTGTTTAGTTATTAAAGATAGATGTATTCATATATATATATATATATATATATATATATATATATATATATATATATATATATATATATATATATATAAATATATATATATATATATAAATGTATAGTGTGCACGTGCATGCTTTGATCTTTAGCACAACCATGGTTAAGGATAATATCATATACATGTGCAAGTAAGTTTACACGCCACGCTTGAAAGCTCGCAGCAAATGCTAAGAGGTAAATATGCACATTTACCTACAACTTCCTGTCGTTTCAGTACTTAACCATTTGACATGTTCCTGTATATTTCATAACTACTTCATATTATAAAAAGCAATCGTTGAAACACGCCATTTTAAATAGGCATACACTTGAAACGTGCCAAATGAAACTTCACTTACTACATTATTATATATGTGTACAACGGAATCGTTGTTTTTTTTTTTCCTTCTTTTAACTAACTAACGGCCGTATTTAACTGACACAGTTAAACGCTAAGTAACGTGAAAAAATATCGAGTTAAACCGCAAATTATTCGATGTTTGACGGTTATAGGCATTGAATGTAGTACGTATTAATTATTGTACAATACAATAATAGTTGAGAATTGTTATTAGAATATTGTCGTTTAATTTAATATTTAACATCTTTTTAAACGTTAGACAGTTTAAAAAAAATTTTTCAATTATTTTTCACTATATATATATATATATATATATATATATATATATATATATATATATATATATATATATATATATATATATATATATATATATATATATATATATATATATATATATATATATATATATATATATATATATATATATATATATATTCGACGAAGAAAATCGATTATATAATTCGAAATTCGAACGCAAGTACATATTTTATAAACCCCTAAAATTAATAATTTATGAAAATGTAGATAGCACGATAATTTCCCTTCACAGTCATATTTATGGTCTTATTCAAGTCATAATTTAATGAACAAAATTCGCCGATATTGCGTTTAAAATATTTTATCAACTAGCAAATATCATATTTACTACATAACATTTTATATTATTATATAATATTTAATTCGTTTTATTAAAAATAATCTTAAAATATTTATATATATACCATATATGACGATTTATGATTTCAATTCTCTCCATTATATTTTGCTTCGAACACTTGAAATATTACATAGTCAGGGATTTTTTTTATTATAGTTATTACCTGAATTTTCATCTATTCACATTCTATTCAACACACTTTTGCTAAAATATGTGTGTGTGTGAGTATGTGAAAATATTTATTATTTGAAATATTTGCATCGCATCGGTGAACTTCAGATTGCGGCTCATCGAGCCTTTTACTGCGGCCCATTTAGCACTTTTTTTAGTCATGTTGAATTCATCTTCTTTCAGTTCACATCATATGTCATCTGTATTATATATAAATAAATTATAAAATATAATATACGAAATTTTAATGCAGAAAAATCATCTGGAAAACCGCATTTTCCTATTACACTTATAAAGCATACCACGTTTATAAATTATATAATGTGATTTCAGATAAATATTGATAATTTATATATAAAAGAGATTGATTTTCAATTATTATTGTTTATAAACAAGAACATAAGTATGATTAAATAAGGAAAAAAAATATTTTTTAACACCAGGATATATCATTAGGAAAATAACATATTTCGTAATAGTAATGTATTTTTTCTCATTTTCAACGACGGTGATAAAAAAGTTCATGAACCCTTTAGATTCTGAGAAATAATTTATATCCTCATCTAAATAATGACGCACTAAAAACGAACACTGGATAAGTACGGTCAGGAAAACACCGGAAGTAATTATATTACATGTCCAAACAAACTAATCTAATTAACGAAGCAGTATTTGTTTGCGAATTTTCTTCATGTTTCACGTTGATTTAGTCTAATTATTATTAAGGTTTATTCACATAACGAACGCTCATTATTAGTAAAAAAAAATATGTTTACGAATCAACAATAACAAATTTTACTATTTATTATATTTTTTTTTATTATTAATAAAATTCAGATTTATGTAACGTTAAATATCGTGATAGACATTGTTTTTTTTATTTCATAGTCATAGAATGTAATAGGTCACATTGACCAGATGCATATTGACAATTTCTAACGGTAAATGACATAGTAATGTCACCGTCAATGTTTCTTATTACCGTATATAAAAATAACCGTTTAACTAACGAATTTACTACGGATAATAAAATATCCAATTCGACGCACGATTTTTACTACAGCGAGGAAATTTTTATATTCGCATCTATATGCGGAAAAATGGAAAACGATATTATATTTTTCCTTTTTTCGGAAAACGTAATTAATTGCATTCAAATATAAATTAACGTCACGCACAAAATACTCGTGCGAGTAAATAAATTTAATGTACGTATCGTTTTCATTATATATATATATATATATATATATATATATATATATATATATATATATATATATATATATATATATATTTATATAGATATATAAACATAGTTAAAGTATACGATGTTGTTCAATTAATTAAAGGGGGATGCCCAGGAATAAATTTTAGCAGGCAGTTCGTGGAATCGGTATTCTGTTGAACCTTTTAATGGTAAATAGCGTAAATAATATAATACTCTAAATTTACAGAGTTCTCAAATTTGTAACGAAATTAACCATTTATTTTGCGTGTGACTTGTGAATTTTACACTCGTTTAAATATTTCTATAACTTGACGTTTAATTATTTGTGAATATTATTTTAAATATATATATATATATATATATATATATATATATATATATATCTGTGTATATTTATATAAATTGTTCTCTTTAAACTCTAATTGTACTTAAAATTAAATTTTACTCAGTGAAATTTTATCATAAATTTACACAAGCCATTCAATATCATATATTATTTGTTTAATAAAATTAAATATAAATTATAAGATTAATGTAAATACGTATACATTTTTTATAATCAAAATCAATTATAAAACTAAAGATTTAAAATACAATAAATATTCAAAAAATTTAAATTTAATTGTAATTAAAACTTTAAATAATATTTATATTATATATAATGTTTGAGAATCTTAAAAATTAAAATAAAAAAATAATATGCGAGTATCAAAAAAATGTATAAATAAATAAAACGCTGAAATAATATTGACTTAATTTAAGTTACATACATTTATAACGTTTTAATGAATACAAAATTTTTGTAATACAATATCAATATTCAAATATTTTAATACAAATTAATTCCAATATAAAAGCCTTATTATATATTTCGTTCACATTTTTTTATAAACATGTATAAATATTTTTATTTTATTAAAACACAAATACATTTATGTTTTAATAAAATAAAAATCTTCTCTCGATATAATGTTAATCACAATATCGAATAATAATAACGACGTTACATTATATAATTTGTATTGGAAATAACTTGTTTCATGTATAATTAAATTTTAATTGACTTAATTTCTAAATATATAATCCGATTACAAGTAATTATAATATGTAATCTGTTTTATTTCGTATTGATTATTTGCATTGAAATCACATTTGTACATTTGAACGATTATTTTTCTTTTAATAAATCATATTTACACATTAATATTATACAAATTAAAGAAATAATTTTTTTTTAAATAGAAGATTTGTTATTAGAAATAATAGTTATTGATATATTTGTTTAATTTATTTAAAATTTGATTTCTTTTGTATATTTAATATTTTATTTATATAATATGTGTATTTTTTATCGTATCTAGTTTAAGTTTCACGGATGATTTATAGAATTTAATGATAATAATATAAAAATATTAATCGATATTTGGTAAACGAGTTGAATTTTTCGACAGATTAATCCGATAAATGTCATTATATCGTACAATTTCGATTTTGAATTTTCCTTTAGATTAAACAGTTTAAGAAAAGAAAATAATCTTTCATATAAATTCTTATCAAAATATTTTAAAGAATTTTCTAATGATAAAATTTTTTCTAATATTTTTTTTTCTATGAATTACGTACACATCTGGTTTATTTGATAATATGAATATAATAATTAATATTATAATATTACTGGCATATTTCACCCGAAAAAAATCGTTCCGTTTCATAAATAATGAAAAATGGAAAATTGGAGGAAGATACGACATATGGAAAATTTTGTTAGTTTTGAGAGCGAATTTCGTATATACCGTAATGCTGAAAATTCTGAAGCGAGCTCTCGTGCTGAAATGACTGAAAATGATAACAAGATTCGTTCGTGAAGAAGTTCGGGTGCTTCGCAAAAAAACCTCAAACAAAAATATTGAAGTTTGTTTATGGAAAATTTTTTAAATTCCGTCGCGAAAAATCTTTTTCAATGGTTTCTTTGAAAAAGATATTTTACAAATGTAAAACGGTAATATTTTCCTATATTAATCTTACAATAATTGTAATTTTATTTAAAACATAGGTTCAATTATCTACTCTTTATATATATATATATATATATATATGTATATATATATATATATATATTATTTGGTAATTTAAGGACTTTGTTTTAATAGCTTTAAAACTGCAAACATCTCTTCAACTAATGAACTTAACTCTAACAAAGCAAACGAAATTTGAAACTAACGTTTCAAAACTTTAAACAACAGCCAAAGTTCGATTAAAGCACATCAACAGGTTTCTCGCTGCTAATGTGAAGCGATTCTGAAAACCAAACAGATTTCATCCTGATATTGTTCAGTGATCTAGAAAAATATTTTTATACTTGTAAGTATTTGATTGAGGTTTCGTTTCTAACCTTCAAATACCTGTCGGAAAATTTTCACGGCTGAAAAAATCCAATTTCCAAATGGAATTTTCGTGTTTTATTCGCGCAAATAGCCGAAAATTGGGAATTTTCACATGGGGAATATATTTTTTATGAAGCTATTGTGATAAATTATACTATATGATTGAACGTTTATCGTTATTTTCAGCGAATCCATTTTTCACGTTACAGATAAAAAAAATATTTATATTTTTATATATTGTTATGTTTTATGTATATCAGATTGAAATGAAATTTTATGTCAATAAAAGCTATATAAAAGCTGACAGACCACAAAAAAAAACTAACAATACTCAATATATTTTAAAGAATAGACGAATCCATTAACCTTATCATAAAATATACATGTTAGGTCAAATTCATGTTACGCAGAATCGATAATTATTCTACATTATAATTAAAAAAAAAACATTATTTTCGTGTAATCTTTTTTATATAAATTCTTTTTAATCTAAATTTTATTTTGCTGTTTTATAAATTATTAGTATGTCCTATTTTTAAATAACAAAAATTTAATATAATGTTTAAAATATTTGTATTTTATATAAATTAAAAAGAAAAATATATTTGCCTAAAATCTATAAATTGTAATTTATTTATAAATAAATAACCGAAAAAAATCATCGTTATTAGAGATGTCGATTTAAAAAGTATATAAATCATAGATCGCTATTTGAGAAATTCTGATTAAAGTTAATGAACAAATAGAGGAATAAATCTTATATATATATATATATATATATATATATATATATATATATATAATTTTTCTTAATCAGAAAGTTATGCCAACATATTTAAAAGGCAAAACGTGATTTATATCTAAAAAGAGTTTGAAAACACTTAAAATTTTCTTACAATTAAAAACATTTCCATAAAGTTTTAATAGAAATTAGAAATTTAAAATTCTAAGAAACATTTCAGTAAATCATATTTTATTTATATTAAATTATAATATAAATGTAAAGCACAAAAAAGATTGACTGTGAACATTATTAAAACATTCAGAATCAAATTTCAATATAAATCACGCTCTATTTATATAAATATAATTTATATTATGTTCATATTCACAAAATAAAAATAAATTAAATATAATCGTGCACATAAATATAAATAATCTAAAAATAAACAAATTTTATTACATAATAAACAATTTAGCCGAATATCAACCCCGATACATCATTGAAAGAAATTCCGCAACGGCCATACGCATAATATACAATTTCCGCTTCCGGATTTTTGTCGTTTCAAATAATAAATTTCTCTACATACAAAAAAAATATATCAGTCTACGTATTCACCAAAAGAGTGCCTGTCCGACTTTATATATAGGGTGTTTTTTTTATAAATAAATATAAAAAAAATTTAAATTACAATAAAATATAGATAAATGACTTTATTTAACGTAATATGTCATTGACGTACTGAATCATGGTTTTTCATAAAAAAAAATTCACAATTTGTAGACATTATAATAAGTATTAGTCGATAAATGATATAATAGTAAATCAAATTAAATACAAAGCAAGAAATGACTGCCAAAATAGTATACCACACATGTCAAAAAGTATTATCAACGTACAGTTTTATATTATTATAAAAAAACATCCTATATATATATATATATATATATATATATATATATATATATATATATATATATATATATAATATATATATATATATATATATATATTATATATATATATATATATATATATATATATATATATTTATAAAATATAAAAGTCCGCCCTCGGAGCGTAAATTAAGCGCGCGAACAAAAGCGTATTCAAACGGCAAACATGCGCAAGAACGTTCGCAAACACGAAAACAAATTACAGAAACGACAACAGGATGTATTTGAAGTTCTGTGAAAATTTCAACAGTTCTACGAACGGGGAAAGCGCGCGGTCTACTTTCACTTTAAGCGAGCCGGATTCCGATTTTGGTTCGTTAGTCGTAAAAAAAAAAAAATTCCGAAATTCAACGATACGACACCTTTCGAAACTTATCGATGAAAAGATCGCCTCAAAAACTGTAAGAATTGATTTATTTTTTCTTTTTCTATTTCTCTTTCTCTTTTTGTTAGATAGGATTGTTTGAAAATTTTCGGTTCAGTCTATTGGAAATTTGTATGTAGAAATGCGTCCTTTTTATATTAGAAAATGTGTAAAATTTTGAATAGTTTTTGATTTTTATACTATTTACATGTGAAAGTATTTTATTGAAGATCAAATAAATAATATGAAAAAAATATGAATTTTCTAATTTTTTCAGAGTTTTAATAATAAACATATGAATAAAAAGTTTACTTTATTAATTATATTATATATTAATACATTTGATAAAAATAATAGTATTATAGTTTTTTGGAGATAATTTATGTTAAATTTGAAATCATATAGTAATTAATAAAAGAAAGATAATCGTCATTTCTATAAATAATATTTAATACACTTTTCTTCGAGTAAAAATATTTATCAACACGATTTTCTTTATTAGAAATGATTTGAGACAATTTTTTAAAAATATTAGATATTAATAATAATATTTTATAGAAAACGAATATTTTGGAATATTAAAAATAATATTTAAGAGTGTGAAAATCTTTCACATAAATATTATTGTAGATGGAAAAGTTTTATTACAAAATAAAGTAACAGTATTAGTGAGAAATTTATCTTAGTTTATTTTTTTAATTTTTAAAATTAGTTAAATATTTTGATATTCAAAACTCTCCGAGATGTAAAATAAAGTTCCAATAATAAAAGTAAAACTTTCAATATTTAATTTTATTGCTTATTTTTAATTAAAATCAAATTTGTATAGAATAAAATTTATGAATCGAGATGAAAATTATATTAAAATCTAGAAGTTTGTCGGTTTTAATAGTTTTCAGACAACCGTAAAAATCTTACAGAAAACTATTAATAAAACTTGTCGTCGGAAAATTTTAGTTTTTCATATTAAAAGTACTAATCTTCAATAGTACTTTAATTAAATGTATTATTATATATCATGCTATCTACATACAGATGAGAAAAACATATTTACGATAGATAAAGCGAACGATTATGTAAGCTTACAATGAAAAAGAAATAAAACACAAAAAATAACTCGGAAAATTTTATGTGACCACTCTTTGCCAAAAATTTGTGATGGTTAAATAATGGGAAAAAAAAGTGGAAAAACCTTTAAACTTTCAACTTTTGAAACCGTAAATCCGCAACTTTTACGGTTGGATGAAAACATAAAATATTATATACTTTTAGACAAGCCAAAATGGAACGAATGCATTCTTTTTGCATAAGTGAAATTTTACATAATTTTAAATATAAATTTAATGTGAAATATTGTAATGAAATTCCTTATAAAAATATGTATTTATTATGAAGAAGACTTATCTGTTAATAACGATAAATTTAATATTTTTTTTTTATTAAAAAATAAATGTAGATTAAATGATATAATGAATAGATTCATTAGAAAATTCTCTCCCAAAATATGTTATATTTTTTATTTCGTTCAAATATAACGGAACTAAATTGTTCTTATAAACTAAAAAAATAAATATATATTCATATATATATATATAAATAAACATTTTCAAAATATGATTTCATACACGATTTATAATTCTATAACTAATACGTTAAACAAATATTATGATATCAAATCAAATACAACGTATAGAAAATAACTATTAGATGATATCATTTTTTTATTATTTTCGCATTAAAGATCATCATAGATCGTGATCTATTACATCGATTCGACGTCGTAATTATATTTTCCGTGTAAAAAAAAATATTTATATATATATATATATATATATATATATATATATATATACATATATATATATATATATACATATATATATATATATATATATATATATATATATTTATATATATATATATATATATATATATACAGTATGAATGGATCGGTTAATTGTTAACCGTTATAAATGCCTCGGGTTAAAAGTACTGAATGGATGCCGCACGACGATAGTAAAACGGCACGATTGATATTTATGATAAATCCGAACAACTTATCGGTTCATTCTCACGTTTATTATATATATATATATATATATATTTTTTTTTTTTTTTTTTGAAGTTTAGAATCCGAACGTTTATTCTTCTGTGACCCATATTTCTGAATAAAAGTCGTGACTTCCGAAAAAAAATTTTTTTTTCCTTTACTATCGCTACGCTACTTTTTCTTTGTCGTTAAGTATTACGAAAGATTTACATAGAAGATATTGTGGATTTACTGGACTGAAAGAAACCATATAGAGAAACTAGAGTACTATTGAAACAGCAATTTTTTACTGTTCTATTACGAATTTATCTAAATTTTTGTTATATATAAAATTTTATTAATCTTTTCAATACTTTTTATAGAAATTGTGAAAAATCCTATGGCTTATAAGTAAGGTTAAAACTATACAACGGATTCTATAGTCTATAATAGAACTAGTTGATGTGTTAAATAGTCGATATTTCAGCGAATTCCGTTATTAATTGCAGTAAATTGCATTATTAATTAAATTTTGATAAATTTGTAAATTTTTATTAAATATCATTTTTCTATGAAAGATCATTATAATTACATATTAAAAATAAAAAGATTTTTTTTGTGAAAATAAAAAAAATGATATGTAAAAAAAATATATGTCAAAAGTCATTTTCAATTTTCATTATACGAAGAAACAGTAGAAAATCAAAACTGGAAAAACAATAAAATTAGGTCAGCAAAGTTTGCAATGAATTTTCACATTGACGGAAATTGTAACTTTGAATTTCAAAAAGTTTTTAAAACAACAACCAAACGAAGAAAATGTCGCAAATAAATAT
Organism: Leptonema lineaticorne; assembly: GCA_024500535.1. Lineage (NCBI taxonomy): Eukaryota > Metazoa > Arthropoda > Insecta > Trichoptera > Hydropsychidae > Leptonema > Leptonema lineaticorne. The sequence goes on from JANIJI010000009.1 coordinate 4,648,827, forward strand.
ATTTATATTTCATGTAAACTTTTTATTATATATATATATATATATATATATATATATATATATATATATATATATATATATATATATATATATATATATATATATATAATATTAACGAAAATAAAACATAACTATAATATAAATTCAATGTGTTCTAGAAGCTTAATAAATATTTTATACGATAAAAAAATAAAATTATTACATATGACATATATGTATTTTAAATTATTTCGAATGTAATACAGGATTGTCAAAATGTATTCAAATATTTTTCACTATATAATCTAATGGAATATTCTTAGAGCAATTTTTACATTTGAAATCCTTTTCAATTTGCATTAATAATTCAAATACCTTTTTATTTATAGAATATTAAATGAAGAATTTTACGTTGTAAATATAAAATAGTCTAGAGCCTTATTATATTATAAATATATAACAGAATTAATTTATATACTGATATGTATGCGTGTTTGATTTTCGAATTTTATCCATATTCTAAAATTTTCCTATTATAAATGTATTGAAAATTTTTCCTATTTTATCTAATAGAATTATTTTTTTTTCTCTTTCAACTATATTAAATTCTTCTTTAGAAATATAAAATTTGAAAAATGTTTTCAATTTAAAAACATCTATTGTGTAGTAGATTTAGATTTTATAAAATGACCAGAAAAATAATATTAATAATGAAATATAATTTAAAAACGTAACATTTTCATTTCTAAAATGTCAAAGAAAAAAATCTGACAATTTGTAATTAAGAACTCTTTTTATATATTATATATATATTAAAAAAAACATATTTCAATATATTATATAAATATATCATGTTAAAGAATATAAGGACAAAATAATTATATGTCAAAACAAATAAATGAAAGCGTAAAATTACAAACTGTTTCCTATAAGAAATAACAATTTTATGTATCATACATATTCTATTATATATTGTACTAGTAAAATAAATAATAAGAAAACAAACAATGTGTTCTATGAACTAAATAAACAACCGTTAAATTTCTATAATTAAGTTATAGTTTCAAACGTCAACAAAATTGGTTTTATAACCAATATATATATATATATATATATATATATATATATATATATATATATATATATATATATATATATATATATATACATTTTATTTTCATAAGAATAAATTAAAATATTCTATATTAAATTTGAACACATCTGATATAAAATATCTTAATCTATTTTAATCTTTTTTTTAGATGCACATTTGGTTGAAATACATCTGTTTTTTTTTAGATATGTATATGTATTTTTTTTCATTCATGTATAATAATACTAACACGTGTCACACGTGTATAAAAAAAATTTTTGAATATTACACTAGTGTTGTGTGTATGTTTGTTTCGAATGCGTAACGACGTACGCGCAACAGATAAACAAACAAACAAACATGAAAACTTGTTAACGTTTCAGAACTCTGAATATATATATATATATATATATATATATATATATATATATATATATATATATTCACGAAGAAAACGTTCAGATATCGATAATAAACTTTAAAAAGTGTTTGAAATATAAAAAAATAATTTTAAATATATAATATATATAATTAATACCGTATTATGAACAAATTATAAAAATAATGTGAATTTATTTGTATTTATTTGTGTGTGCATCTTATAGAGATATATTTATATATAATAATAAATTTATTTTATTCGTAATATGCGCGCAAAGAAACCGTTTAATCCTTTACGTTGTACCGTCTGAATCTGATACTAGGAGAGCATCTTTTACAAGGAGGTTCACGTATCTCAATAGGCAAAGAACTGTTCAACTTCACATACGTACACATATTCATATATAATATACAACAAGTATTGCATGTACGCGAAGAAGACATATGTATTGCATACGTGTATCTAAAAGTGTTTACGTGTACTCATATATATATATATGGTATATATATATATATATATATATATATATATATATATATATATATATATATATATATATATATATATGGGCATTACGTACACATTCACGTTCACGTATGCGCGCCGCATGCTTTAGTGTACGTATGCGTATCTACGAGTAAACAAATATACTCAGGTATAAGCAGATGTTGTGAATCTTTTATTTTATATATAAAAATTGAATTAAATTATATTAATTATAATAATACAAAATATTTTTTTATCATATATATAAAACATTTAATAAGTTTAAATAACAATCATATATAGAATGGCATTTATAAAATAATATAAAAATTATATTTGTTTATTTTTTAATATAGACAATGTACTGAATTTTAATATAAAATAAAATAAAATTCAATATATTTACTTTATACTATAAATAATTTTCTGTATTTCAAAAATAATCTATCATTAATGTAATTTGTGCATAATATTTGTTTTGATTCATTATAATTGATTTTAAATAAATTTATATTATATTTGTAAAATATAAACACGTTATAAATTTAATTTGTTTTAAGATATATAAAAAATGTATTTAAATGATGAAATTTTTTCTTGAATATTGATGAAAATAAATTGATATTGAAAAATAACCTTTCAAGTCACATCAAAGTATTTTATTTTACAAAAAAAAAACAGCATAATTAAGATTATCGATAACGTCAAAATTGAGAAAAAAATTCAACTCATTTTTTTTCAAAAGAAGACTTGTATTGAATTATTATTTAAAAAAATATATATTTTGCGTAATCGACGATTGACAACACCTGTCAAGTTCGAGCCGAAGTCGAACGAATACCGTACACGTTCATGTGTGCGTCGTTCACCATGCACAGGTGTGTTAAACATAGAGAAAATGGGACGAGCGCAAAGATCGCTGAAAAACCTCTCAAAATATCTGTTCTCCTGTTATTTCGTACCCGCGCGTTCAACATGTAGGAGTAAAGATTTTTTTATCTCTAAAACAACAACATCTCTCCCAACAACAACAACAAAAACAACAACAATAATTATAATAATGTCAACAACTTTTTCCATTCTTCCAAGATACGAAAAACGCGAATACGGATCTCTCATTTTTTTTTTGCATCTCCCAAATGAGCAACGCAAACGAAAAAAAACAGAATTTTTTATAGCGTCGTTAATTTATTAAAGTTTAATCGTTTCTTCTGTGTACTCTTTTATACGCTTTATAACGTAAAAAGAGTGCTCACTTCGACTTCATTAACATTAACCGGGTAGAAGGAGATCTTTTATTTTTTTTCCTTAATTTTTTTTTAAAAGAAAATTTTGCACCATTTTTGAAATGTGATAAAAATAAAAAGCGTAGATTTTCTGTCATTTTTATATTTATATTTTTTTTTTCATTTCGTTTTGTCAACGCAGTCTCTTATAATATATTAATTTATTTTTATTCACAAAGAAAAAGCAAGAATATTTTATTGGTAGCAGTTAAAATTTCACGCCTTGCAATATATATGTCGGATTCGTTTTCGGCAAATTCAATTTTTTCAACGAGCTTTTTTGACGTAGAGGAGAATAAAAAAAAAGCGCACGTGCAGAATACACGTGGAGGAAAATTGCTTTTCACGTTCGAAAATTAACTTTCATCGATGTGTTTCGTTTTAGAAAAAAAATTCTTAAAAAAGAAATCGAGTTAAAAATTTTTGACATGTATAATCGAAATCTATATATGAAAATAAAGTAACATCTATTTATTTTCGAGAAATACCAAAACTTTCACAAATTTAAAATTATAATATCGTCGACTCGTAACATTTATAAATTGTATCAATATATTTTTTTATACATTTATATCAATAGCTTAATAAATAAATCATCGTTTAGTGAAAAAAAAAAATGAAAAAAATCGAGAGAAGAAATTGAACCCAACTTATTTAAAATTTCTGATTCACCAAGTTTTTCAAAAATTATAGAAAAATTGTACAATATTAAATTATGAATGAGAAAAATATATTTTACAATACCTAGATATTGTAATCATATTCAGAGATTAACGGAGAAATTAGATTTTTTGGCCAAACGCGAGGTCGTATTTTAAAACGCCCACGTTGACAATTTTTCGAATGGTTGCGTCACCTTGTGCAATTCTTTTTATATATTTGTAAAGCTCGTTATGTTCACAAGGAAAACGTTCACTAAAGTGAGTAAATAAATGTTCATCTCTTCCAGCACAAAGAAGAAAAATTGCCGTTTCAAAGATAGTCTTCGTAATGGGAAAGATTCGTCATAGTCGTATATTATATTTCGGATTGAAGGTCTCATCCTATCCGCCAATTTTTTTTTCTAGTCCTTTTAAACCTTTTTTTGTCATATATATATATATATATATATATATATATTTGTATATAAATTGATATAATCTATTTTTTTTGTATGAATAAATATAGTTGTTATACAAAAATAATTTGTTTACATATATTTGCATGTTAAATTCTTTAAATCAAATTTGAAGGTTGGACATAAGACTAGTGACTCGATCTTGCAATACAATTTAATCCTATATATATATATATATATATATATATATATATATATATATATATATATATATATATATATATATATATATATATATATATATATATATAACTATATATGATAAATTTGACCAATATTATTAATAATTAAATATTTGTAGTGTATAACAAATAAAAAATCAGATGACGATTTTTATTCAATATCTGCCTAGAAGATACGTTTGAAAAATTACAGATTCTTAAGTTTATTTGATTTATTACTTTTTTTTTGTTGAAATATACGTTATTTAATATCCGTTTTCAGATTGTTGTTTTTAAAATATATTTTTTTAATTAATTTAAAATTAAAGTTTGAATAAAAAAAATATGAACTAAACGCTGATATATTGCATAAATATTTTAAAATCATGTCATTGAAAAAAATCCATTTAAGAATTAAATTTTTAAGACAAATAAAGATTTCCAAAGAAAAGTGTTATGAAATTTTAAATCAAAATCCATTATATTGATTCATACAGTTACATAAGAAAAAATATTTTGAAATGTAATAATGACGCGTCATCCTTTTACTCTTATTTTATATGCAGACATCAAACAAAACCAAATTGGATTACGAATAAGGAAAAAAACCGTTGAAAACTTCGAACGATACATCAAATGCCTTCGTCTCGAGTATATATTTTTTTTATTCATTCGATCGATCAAATCATAATATTTAAGTGTTCGATTCGACGATCGTTGCAATTTTTGCCACTCGAAAAAGATAAAAAAAAAAGTCGCACATGAGCGACTATGGTACTGGTTTTTGACTTTCTCTTTGCACAGCCATCGTCTGACCAATGAAAACGAAATAATGTAGGTGACCTTGTACTCTTAATGATGTCACAGAGCGTTTCGTCCGATGATGATGATGATGATGATCACGACGACGATGATGCTTTCACAAATATGCATCCAAAAGTTTATCGCTCGATCAATCAAAAGAAACGACTAAATTCAAAATACGATCTTTTATTTCGTAACGGGATTTTTTGTAAGATACTGATTTTATTTGTAGAAAAAAAAACGTTGTTTTTAAAACGTTCACTATCTGTGATCTGTATTATATTATTATGTGGAACTAAATATAAATTTGAACCCATAGTAAAGTTTGTTTGCTTACAATATATGTGGGCAATATGCCATTAGTCACGGTATGGCTTAAATATTATTTTCATATTAATTTTATTAAATACAATATGTATTTATTTAGACCAAACATTGGTCATAAAGAATACAATTTTTACAAAATAAAACAAATATAAATATCAACAAAAGGTTAGTCAACAAAGATCGCCATCTATGAACGACTCGCTACAATTAGAAAATGTTCAGCACTATAAAATTTAAAAGTTGACTCGATTTTAAAAAGATTATTAGGCATTGTTATTCTATTTCAATATATAAATATAAATCTTTATCGATTATCAAAGTACCGATTGATTTTATTTCACGCACTATAAATTGTCCATAGTCAATCATGGACAATTTCATGTTTTTGAAATAAGTTTGATTGTTTTAAAGATACGGTCGTAAATAAGTATGCCTACCTTAATTACCGTAAAAACAATGACTGACTTATAAAGAAAATGTTCAAAAAAATTAAACACAATAAATACATAAATAGATATTCGACCTCGAATAAAATGAATTGGCGCTATAAATCCTAAAAGAGATTTTTGGCTCTATCAGAAATTATTATATATTTTATGTTTGTTTTTGTTATTTATTCGATAAACACATGTCCTAGCACTACTTAATATATAAAATTTAGCTTCTTAAAAATATAAAATAATATTAATTTATATTGCTAGATTTTGCCTTCACATACACATTTCCTATTTGTAATTTCTATATTTGCGAGGTCAAGTCAAGTTTATTTTTTTATTCACGTATGCAACAAACCATATCACTATTAAATAAAAAATATTCTTAATATTATATAATAATGAAATATCGATCTGAAATACAACGTTTAATTTAATAACTAAATATTCTTTCTTGATACGTCTAATATTATATATATATTTTAATAAATCATTAATTCATTCATAGAGAGTTCCAGTCTAAAACAAATATTGTTTTTTCTCCTACAATTTTAATTTATATAAATTATGTATCTTTTCTCATTTATTTAAATTTAATATTACTTAAACAATATTTCATTTTGATAACGAGAATTTCATTTCTATATTGTTTTTACACGAAAGTAAAATAATGTTATTAATTAATAATATTTTATTTAATATATAAACGTTAACGTCTCAATATTTTAACTAGAAACTTGTTTATTTTTTTTTTTTGTGCATTGATTAAAAATTCATTAAATATGCAATTTATGCATAATAAATCGTGTAAAACATTCGATTGAATATCGTTAAAAATTATTTTTTTTATATAAATATTATATATATATATATATATATATATATATATATATATATATATATATATATATATATATATCGAGTTTAATCACGCGAAGCAAAACTTTCTCCGTTATTAATAAAATTCGTCGATTAGCATTTTTGCATAAAAACGATTCAAAACCAACCACCGCTTTAAATTTCCAGTGTTTCCACAATATTTTGAAAAAAAAATAATATTAAAATTTTCATAAAACAAAAACAAACATTTATTATATAATATTTGTACATTGAAACTATGACACGTTATCGTAATTAATTTTTCCCAAAGTAAACACGTTTTAGCATTCACCCGCATTAAGCATGAGCTGTGAAATTTATTTATGAATAAACAATTAAACCACCCCTATTTTAGCAACCCTCTTCCCTTACGGTTTGTTCCAAATTATGAAGCTCACATAAACAAATTTAATTAGAAAACGCTGATAAAAGCGAGACCTCAAAAATCAGTGAGAGAACGATGCAAAAATTCCACTCACTATAAAATATGATGATATATGTAAAATGGAAATCTGTTTGTTTTTCATTAAACCCTGCTGAAAATCTTCATACGATTTTTATAATATTTTTTTTTGACAACGTTTACAGAAGATGGAACGGCTTCGGAATACAAAATCAACCTTTTTCCTTATTGAAGTAAATTTTGAGCTAACTAAGGTTTTTCGCATCAAAGAACCTTTTAATCTTTTTCGCATTATTATGATTTATAAAATGAACGATTATGTATAACAAACATTATTTATTAATTTTTTTATATTATCAATAATATAAATCTTCAATTATAAATTCTATAGAGAAATATAGAAATATTTTTCTCCAAAATTACTAATTAATGCTTGAATAATTAGTGATTTAATAATTTATAAATTCTAAGAATTTGCTAATTAGATATCAGTCGATGGGAATTGTCTCTTAATTATTGATAATCGACATTATTTAATAATTGCTTATAAGCGACAGATCGTAAATTTTATTGCGATAATTATTTTTTTTTAATTTACAAAATATGTAAAACTTTATATATGAAATATGATATGTTTTTCAGCAAATATTTAATACCAAAGTTGTATTTGACTTTGATTACTCAACTTAATAATATATGAGACAGCATCATGTAACTTTGAAATGAAATCCTAAGACTCGGAAACCAAATAATTAATCAAAATACAAAATGCTAAATAATATATAGAACAAATATTTACAAGTAATCTTATTTGAATAGTAATCATCTTTAAATTATATAGCAATATTTGAATTTAGCATTTTTTTTTCAAATATCTAAAAGCATTTTAATGATGAAAGATGTTAAAATATATTTATGTTTTTATACATATATGAATCTATAATCAATAATAATACAAAAAACAGAATTATAGAAATAACTTAAAAGTTTGGAGTTTATTGCATGAGAATTCGTCTGTGCAATGCTATAATAAAAATAATAAAAATAAGACTTTGTGATAGTTTTTAATATATTTTACAAATTTATGACGTGAACTTAAAAATTCAGTCAGATATTTTTCAATTTGTATAAAATATACGTCTTCAAATTTTATAAAAATATGCTTTAAAATTTCATACAACATTTAACATAATTTATCTGAAATAAACGAGAAAATTAAATTATAACTTTGTTCGAAAATATAATATGAACCCGAATTCCACATTTTAATTATCGAATTTCTTCAGTCTTTATTTTATATACTGAGAAAAAAAACTCAAAAACAATGAGAAAATCTTCAGAACTATATATATACAAAAAATAGTAATAAGTTTGCAAAGGCATACGCACTATAATTACAGTGATATACAACCTTTTTGTTCGAAAACAGCGATCGTATAATAAAAAAAAAGAAAAATGGCCGTTCAGATATATAAATTTTTATATACATAATATTAACTTGAAAAGCGACTGGCAAAGTTTCAAGAGCTTTTATCCATATATTTTTCTATTTTGATAAAAATATTTATGCTTTTTTTCTGTTTAAATCACCACTCAAACTTCTTGTGTTTTATATATAATACAACATAATGATAATTTTTTTAACACTTTATTTTATGACCAAAAAAGTGTTTATTATGACGATGACATAATTATTACAGCATATTTGATATTATATACTTTGTTATTTTTCGCAATTGCAATAAAATCTATCGCATTATAATGTGAATACGATAACAACTCGAATTTTTTTTTCATTTTAAAATATTCTAAAAAAAATTGATGAAATTATATATATAATATGTATAAATCGAATCATTTATATTCTGTTCAAAAATACGCGAACAATAGCGTTACCACAAAAACCGCATCGAGTGACAATATTCATAATAAATGTAAATTACTATTACAAATTGACTATTATTGCAAAAGCATACGTGCCGACAAAAACGTTCATTAATTCCAATTTATATCTAATAATTACTATTAATGATGTAAAATATAAAATACTGGATTAATTTTGAATTTCCACTCGGTAAATTTATATAGTAAATAACGTCATCGACAAAATATTTAATTTATATTTTATATACATCACGCTTTGAATCACGTTATTCAAATTAATACTTGTCTATCTATTGACAACCGATATACGATATTAATATTTATTAAATTATATTAATAATAGAAGAAAATTTCCATCTCATTAATAATAAATTAAATATAAAAATATTTTATTTCATCTGCTCACATTACATATTTACATATTCGTGACGAATAATTAAATAAATATGTTTCCTAATTTTAATATATTTATTGTTATATATATTTTTGTTAAATTTATTTATATGTAAATCTATTTAAAAAAAAATTCAATAATTTATTATATATATTTTATTAAATTATTTATCATATATGATGTATCATAATAATGTATCACAAAAAAAAAAAAGATTGATATTCCTAAAAAAAAAAAATAATATACGTTCTTTCATACATCAAAATGAGCAAGTTAATATAAATAAATAAAAAGTCGACCATTACTTAAATCGACTATGGCGGCGTATTTATAATACAAGGGTTTTAGGTGTAAACAGAGTACGAAGTCATAATTCACACCGTCGAGTAATTCATTTTTTATGCATATATATATATACACACACACACACACATACGCACACAAATATATATAACAATGAAAATACGCCCGTCAGAGAATTTACGATGTACGCCGCGGTAAATATGCACATTTACCGACGAAAATAGCAAGACGCGACTTCAAAATTTCAACGTTCTTTCGGTAAGGCTTTTTACGCGCGTTTTTCCGCGAAAATGTTAAATATTTTCGCGTGCGAAAAGCGAAAATAAACACTTTTGAACTCGTACCGTAAAAATGAGGAGAATGAGAGGGGGAAGGGGAAAGAAAAATAAAAATTATATATATATATATATATATATATATATATAGACATATATATAAATAGCTAAATATACGGATTCTACGTGCCGTACGTCAATTATGAAACGTAAAATGTAGCGTCGTTCTGTGAGATCCCTGCTTTACATCGCATATTTCACGATGTAAATTCAATTTAAACAATTTTTTTTGCTACATACTAATGTATATATATATATATATATATATATATATATATATATATATATATATATATATATATATATATATATATATATATATATATATATATATGAATATATACGAATTTCACAAGCGTAAATTATTATAATCAAAATCTATTCCACTAATGATATTTAAATACGTGAAATTATATACAATTCTTACTTTTAACACGACCCTTATTAAACGTATTGAAATAATTTCTATAACAACGAAACAATTTTGTCGCATCGACGCAAACACAACGTTACATATTTACATCGCATTTGAACCGTAAACGCAAATTTATTACCGGATAAAATGGCGACAAAACACCATTCCGGAATATTTATCGTCAATTTATGGCGAGAGGCGGAACTTTCCCATTTATGTGCGATTTTTCTATTTTTTTTTTTTTTTTTTGGATAGCCTGAATAAAAAAATATGAAATAAAAATTACGATATTTGTAATTAATGTAAATTTTAACGACGCGTCGCTGCGGTAATTGTCGTCATCGATAAAATCTCAGATGGAAATATGTGCGATAATTGTATATTTACATTAATTAGTGTGAATTCGAAAAACAATAGGCATTGAAAATAAAGTTCACGTTCATTGTAAAAAATCATAATTTCTCAGATTATTATGAAAAATCCTATGTAATAATGAATGTGTGTGTGTGTGTGTAAAAATTGTGATTATATTTTGTAATTATTTCCATGTAATACTTTATCAACTCTTATATAAATCACGTTCCACTGATTACAAGAAAATCTAATTAATTAGATGATACAAAAAAGAAGTATTATATTATATAAAATATATTTTTTTTATATAAAATAATATTAAATAAAGATGTATGTATTTTAAGTAGCAGTATTTTTGCACCAGTGGTTCTCATTGATTTTATCTTGAATTAAATTAAAATGCAACTTAATGAAAAAAAGTAATTAAAAATATCTTAGATATCGCAATTTTATTAAAGTTAACATCGAGTTTCTTATTAATATAAAATATATTACTAATAAATTCTGACAAATTATTTATATTATTTAATATATACTCGTGTATATTATGATTTAATGAAAAAACTTTCTACTCAAAAAGTTGTAAGTAACTTTTTTTCTAACATTATAAATATCATTTAATAAAAGGAAATATTATAATGCGAATAATGATTAAAATATATGTGAAAAAAGTTGTAAATATTATTAAATCATAATATTTGTCAAAAAATTCATATAATTTGAGCTAATTCGTAATGATTAATGTTCTTTTTTAAGGAAAATTATATATAAATATATTTTAAAAAACCAATTATTACAAAATATATTATATTTATGTCAAAAGTAACTTTTACAATTACACGTAACATATTCAGCGGAATTCTATATTTTTGTTATATAAAATTATATTTCATTATATAAGTTAAAAATAATCTAAAAATATAATATTGTAAAATACACTTATTTGAATACTAATAAGTAATTATATATATATATATATATATATATATATATATATATATATATTTGATTACATTATATTGTTTTTTTTCTTAATTTAATTTATATATCAAACGATCTATGTTTGTATGATAATTGACGTCACGTTTAAAAACGTGACATAAAATATCGAATATTATATTTTAAAATAAGAATATTTTTATAATAATCGATTTAAATTTTAAGAATTTCCACGAAACGTTTCATTAAAATGAATTCCAATTTTTTTTTATCTATCTCACCTTTAAGTATCCGCTTCGATGCCAAAGGTGATAAATACGAAAAAGGTACGTAATAGTAAATATGCATAAAAACCGGACGCCATATTTATGCATAATATGGCGACATACAAATATTTGTGACGATAATAAAAATCTCAAATGAAAATACATATATATATATATATATATTTTTTATAAAAAAAAGATCGTTTTGTGGAAATTACCGAAAAGGATGTGCAAAAGTCAAAATTGCACGAATTGAAACGTCGCATGTTTATTTTGAACATTAACTTTATAAAGAACTTGTGTATCGAATCAGTGGTTTTCAAACGATATCTCCGGTTCGATTCGAAGGCCGTTTTGTGCGTATAAATAAATGTTAAAACTCGCACAACAGGATTTGTTCTATGACACGATTGTAAGATCGTCGGTATGTCTGTTAAATTATCTATTATTAAAAGTGTCTTATAATATAAAATATACAGACATTGTATTATATATATATATATATATATATATATATATATATATATATATATATATATATATATATATATATATATATATATATATATATATATGAATATGTTTCATTTTGAACGATTTCATTTGTAGTTTCGTACTTTCGCTGAATAAAGAGGTGAAAGTATGAAACGGCTGTATTAGTGAAGAAATTGAACAATTATGTATTGGAATGTCGATCCATTCATGTAAATTGCGACCTCGTTTTCAATATATTTCATATAATAATAATCAGGATACTTTTATTTAAAAATAGAAATGTTAAATATATGTATATTACACAATGAAAAATAATAATTAAAATATTATTCCATTATATACCATATAAAAGAAAATAATTATTTATACATACATCGGAATATAAAGGACGCAATACTAATATTATTTTAAATAATATATTATATATTATTATTTTAAAAATACGCTTCTATTTTTAGTATTCACATATAAATAATTTATAATAAAAGCCAACAATTCATTTAAAATTTAAATTACATTTTAATAAGACTTTTCCGTTGTTTGTTTTATTTAATAAGAGTGAAGAAGAAGCGATCTTTTTTTTCGAAGAATGTATTTTTATTAAGGAAAGAATAATATGGAATTCGAAAATTATTCTATATATAAAATGTAAAGTAGAATCTAAAGTTCATTTTTACATTATATTTTATAATTATTAATATGTATTCAATTTTCAGCATTGTTATAAAAATACATAAATTTTACCAAAAAGAGTTCTACATTCTTTATCTCGATGAATATTTTTAATTATATATATATATATATATATATATATATATATATATATATATATATTATAAAAAAAATATATTATATTTAATTGAAAAGGTAATAATACAATACATTTATCAAATTTTATTTAATATTTAGAAAATATCGAACATAGAATGTCCACATGGATTCATTATAATTTGCAATTATATATAATTGACACTAATTATATACACAATATAATTCAACGATTCCGTGAATCGTTAATATTATTTTCTATATATTATTATATTATATTTGTTGCTTCATTCAGGAAGTCATTTTAAAGACATTGTTTTCGTACTGCATATCAAAACAATGTTACGAAATATACTAATAATTACAATAACACGTATATTAAAAACAAAAATAAATAAATATAATAAGGTTCATAGATGAATAAAGGTTAATGTTAAATAAATTTACCAAAAAATAAATAAATAAAATATGTGAAAGATGAGCATTCAAAATTATGACCTAGAGGCATAGAATGATTTATAAACGACCTCTAACAGTATTATTTCCTATATAAAAAAAAATAATCGTGAGAATTACTTAACTACAAAATTGAGAACCATCTTCATAGATCACTGAGAATGTTCAAAACAAAGGAAAATTTATTGCGTAATTTCTGTTTGAACTTTAATGCAAATTACGGTACGGTTCAAAAGTATGCGGACAGGTCATGTTTGTAAAATGTAAATATTATATTTATTCATTGCACGTAGGTTTCAAAATATATATTATATATATATATATATATATATAAAATATATTGAGATTCTGGTTTATTTTTTTTATATCTATAGAAAGAAATGATAAATCATATTATTTAATAAATTATCATATTTTATTGCTATGTAAAAAAATATAATATAATATATATAAAATCGTAAATTTTATATACGAATTCGTTAAATAAGTTTGATTTTGAATAGTTGTTTGATATTCAAGGCTATATCAAATTTGAACGCAAACCGACAAAATGTAATTAATATACAATGTTTTGGAATGTGTTTGTTTATTTACGTTATTCTACGTATGCTTAACAAATGTTTGATTTCAAATCAATGTATTTGTACTAGAATTTATTTTAGACGAAGCATTTATAATCCATACGAGAATATTTCATGTAATAATTTAAACGTGAATACATGAAATAAATGTTCTACCAACATAATATTATATGTGGTTTTATTTAAAATTGTATATAAATTTAATGAATTATAATTACAATAATAATTTTTTCAATTATTATTTAAATATTATAAAATCGAAATATATAAAAACTTTTTTTTTTCAACGATTTACCGATTTACCAGTATTTAATGGGGTCAAATGAACATGTTAGTACTTATATTGATTCATCGAATCCGAGAATAATTATGCATTCAACGTTAGCAACAACAGGTGGCTTTCTCAGAAATATACCAAATATTAGCATGTATAAGTAAATATTTACAAATGCATCTAAATATTAATATCTACAATTTATAAAGTGTACAATGGTTGGAGAAAGTACACAATAACCAAGAAAGACGAGGTGAAGATGGGGAAAGTTTGACACAGGAGAAATTCGACTCGGCTCAACCGACGCACAACAACAATAATAACGACGATATATTGCATACGAAATCGTTAATATTGCGGTTTTTTTTTTAAATTTTATCTTAACGGAAATCATTATAATAATTATATTATAATTTACCTTGAGATATTGGATATATTCCTAATAGTATGATGATTCGAATTATACATGGCAGAGTCGTTAAACGACTCGATACATTCGTCATTTTTACACGATCTCATCTGTTATTTATTTATATAATATCTATTTATATTATTAAATCACTTCACTGAACGATTACGATACACTCACATATATTTAATTAAAATAGACGAACACTTATTTATATGCGGGGTTTTGTTATGCTCGCGCGTCGATATCTCCAAAAGCGTAAAGATCGTATTTTCGCGAATTTTCACACAATTTTCACGCACTTTTTCGTCGCAAGCACATCTTCGACGCTGCCAAATTGTACAGACGATCAACCGTTTTCGCAGCACATTTTCGTATGTGGATTTTGCAGCGAACGGCCGTCAAAACGATGACTCACTTTCAACGACCGCAAACGTCACCGGGCGTCATCGAACTCGGTCAATTTACAACCGTACATAATATACGAAATATACGTACAGGATAATACGATAATAACGTTGTTAATATTAATTTTATTTATATATATATATATATAAATAACGTAAAAATATAGCGTGCGACGTGCACAATGTACGACGGCAAAGCGCGACTGTTGAGGTGAGCGTTCTACAAACTTGAAGAGACTCGAGGCCTTCGTCTGGTTTTTGACGCGAAACCCGATGACCGATTTTCGACCGAACGTCCAAGAAGACTTCTTATGAAACCGGTTTAAAATCGCTTGCTTGATATTTTTCGTCAGAATAGAATGTCAAGTCTTCGACATTCATGTGTCGGAAACGCGTCGGAGACTCCGAATTTCGGTCGTCGCGTTTGGACGGTTGTAAATCTAGTGGCTGGTTTAAAATTGAACTCGTTTCGGTTGTGCCGGTTAAACTCGGTTAAATTTATACGTATATATACATATATATATATATTATAAATACGTCAGTTTGAGAACCGTCATCTCGGTCGGTCGTTATTCGTATATGCGTCGGATGTATCTACAAATTTTGATGAAATATGTTAATTATATACGTTTTGTTACATACGGAAATATTTTATGCTATATTTATATTGAAATCGACCATAAATATTTTTTTTTTCAAGTAAAAAGTACAGTTGTTTAAATGCATTGAATGAAGAAAATATCTTGGCAGAAGATTCTTATGAATGAGGTGTGCAATTAGAATGTATAATGTAACCAAAACAATGATATAACGGAAATATTTAAAATACAAATATACACGCATAAAAAAGTCATAAAAGTTTTGTATATTAAATCAAAATTTAAATTATAAGATATAACAAATATTAATGTAATCTAAACAATTAAACAACCTTGAAACTTAATACAGTATATTCCAATAAAAAAGTGACTAATGCATGATAACATTCATCATAAAAATATTTATGAGAATGTATATTTATAACAAATATCACGAACAACTCAAAAAATATACTTTTTCATTATAATTTAGTAAAAAAAAAAAGTAACTTTTATTTATATCTTTCACCGCCACTATTCGATAATAATAATAATAATAGTAGCTACATTTTTTTTTTCGTGCACTTACATCTTTTGGTCGTAAATATAGTGATACCTTACACGTTAAATATTGATTTATGAGCGTTAACTTTTACAACGTGCACTCGTAAGTGTGTCAGCGTGTATGCGGTTATAAATTCGTGTACGGGGTACATTACATAAATTATACGTTAATATTTGATATGACAAAAATTAAAAACAAAGAAATGTTACTATTGTAACAATAAGTTGTGTATAAATTGAACTATGTTGCAACAAATAGATCAAACGAAATCAGGTCAAAAGTTCAAGCAAATGGTATATTTATAATTACATACAATATATATATATATATATATATATATATATATATATATATATACATTATTATCATTTTTTACTTTGATAAAATAGCATTTAGTAATGTTAAGAAAATTTTTATGATATTAAAATGAAATATTCTTCGATATATGTGTGATGTCTGGAAATCGTAATTTTTCACTATGAAAATAATGTCAAAATCCGAATTCGTGATAGAATTTTTGAAAATAATGAGTCCGTGTGCCGTATTTTTTTTTATAAAACGAATGCAAATCTTTTTATTAAAAACTCATTTCAATAGCACGAACGACATTTTCCATAATGGAAAATCTTCACTTCCGGCACTTTCACTGTTTCGTTCGCTTTGTAATGTCATCGTGAAATAAAAATGATAAAAAAAAGTAATCACAAAAGAAAAATGTTTTTTTTTATATACGTATAATACGATAATATAAGTTTATACAGAATGTTTCTATATAAAAAAAGAATAAAATTTAAACGAATTTTTTATATTATTTGAAATTACATAAAATATATTTGTAAATGCTGTTTAAATTGCATTAAATCAATAAATAACTAATAATATGTTATCTATAAAAAGATAATGAATATTTAATTGCAATGTTATTAAAATAATATTTAATATTTTAAATATTTATATAAATATTTTATTTAAAAATCTAAATTCTATTGTATTGTAATTATATAGTCATATCACATATATTAATGATTATTACTATCAAAATAATTAAAAAAAAAAATTTTTTTCCCATAAAATAATTAAACAATAAAGCAGTGATTCATCGCTCTGTATTATTTATAATAACGTAATTTCCCGTTTGCGTTGATTTGTTTATCGCAAATTTATTGAAGATTATTTGAAATATAAACCACAAACAAATCCATTCATAATTAGTATAAACAAAAATAGTTTTATTATATTGAAATTATATACAAAGTTATTAACGTTTATTATATTTGAATAGCAACATCAACATGCTTGAATCAATGCGAACCGGTAGATGGCGTTGTAGTGCGAGCGTGTATCATTTATGTATGAACGTCAATATTGTTTATACAATATTGAATTGAACAAACATGATCAAACAATAATCTGATGAAAATCAATAAACTTAATATACAACCTTACTACAACGTTATTGTGTTTCCAAGATTAATTGTTATGATCAACCTTCTCACTTTTGTTCTATAGTTAATTTATTATTCATATTAGATTTATTATATTCTAAACATTGAAAAATTTCAACTACAACTTTCTTTTTTTTTTATATATATATATTTAATATATACACAGAATATTTTTCAATATATTCGACAATTTAATTTAAACGAATTAAAGTTAATGTGTTTCAATCGAGGTTTCCTTGGAAACCCTGGATTACAAGAGAACATGTCAAGGATTTTACGAGAATTACCAATCAATATACTAATTATTTTGATGTGACAAGACGTTCTTCATCAAAATAAAATCGTTTCTCAGTCGAATTTTCTCTTCCGCGTTCGTCAAATCCTCTTTCTATATATTTAAATCCTTCAAATAAATCGATAGAATCCTTCTACGATACAAACGTAACAAATCTACAAATTACAAAGACTTCAAAGTATGAATGTAATTCTATATATTTTACCGTTGATATTTAAAAATATATTTTCTTACGAATAATCTAATAAACTTATTATTATTATTATTACTTTATATTTAACCATTTATTTAATTTATAAAAACTGAGAATTATTTTCGGAATTTCAAAGGTAACATATACCATATATATGGTATATAAATGATTCTTTATTCACAAACACAGTATAAATTGAATCTAATGCAAAGAACTCATATAAATTCGAACGATATGTTTCATTATATAAAAATGAAACGTGTAAATTGAGACATTGATTTCATATTATATTCGAAAATGAGTTTTGAAAAAAAAATCAAAGAACTCATAAAAATTCAAATACGTTTCATTAAATAGAAAATGACGTAAATTATTATCGTGTTAAATTTGAAGAAACATTCCAAAAAAAAAATCTACAGTTTATTATATTAAAAAAAATATTTCAAAAATCATTTTTCGAAGTATGAACATTAACAATTGATTCAATATTTCATTTTAAACTTTTCGATCATTTAATAAACGACCGTATTACACGAATTTTGACCGCAGAAACTAAACTAATGAACTCGATCGAATATCTATTCCAATGCTGACTATGAACGAATTTCACCAAATGAACATTTCCAAAGTTTATTAATACTGACCTTAGTTTTCATAGAGTACGGTCTCTTTCGAACGAATAAAAAATAGTGAATTTACAAGTTTCGACCGGTTTACGACGAATTTTTCACATTACGATTATAGGAGAAACTTGTGTTGTTAACACGTGAAAGTTTGTACCGGAAACTTTCATATAATATATGGTCAAGGTGAATCTTCGTCGTATCGTCGTATCTGATCTGAAAACTATTGATATAGTGATATGAAATATATAAAAAAATATCATCTATTTACATATCAATTTTAACTAAATATTCATAATTTAATTGTAGTCCGCTCTCGACTTATGACGGAGTTCGGTTCTACAACTTTAGACGTAAGTCGAATTTCATACAAAATATATAATATAATAGACATATAATGGCTTTTATGTCTATTAATATAATAATATAATGGCTTCAATATAATATAATGGCTTTTATTAGTGATTTTTAATTTTTAATTATTATTTCAGTTAGTTAAGTAAATAATTTCATACATATATAAATATATGTGTATTGGTATTATTCTAACTTATAGTAATTAATTACAGAAACGCGAAAGCAATCGTTAAAAATGTGCAAGAATATAATATTAAATATGATAAAAACTATAAAAATTTATATTTTTTTAGTCGTAAATCGTAAGAATTGACCGTATAATGTAATTCCTCATTTATCGCGGGAGTTTCGTTACAAAATCATTCGTAATAAATAAAAATACTATAATAATGATATATTTATTTTAATATTTATATATTATTTTAGCTTTTATACACTATTTTAAGTCTTTATAAATCCTTATAAAGACTTAAATCCTTATATACACTACATAAACCTTTTCAATTTCTTTAATAACCTTTTCCGTTATTCTGTATATGTTTTGTACCTGTTTCTTTTAAAACTACTTCTTAAATGACCAAATATACACAAAAAAAATTTTTTTAAACTTTGAAAATATCCTGGTATTTTTAATATTTTTTGAAAACTCGCAAAATATAGAATCCGCAATAAATGAACCACAAAATAGTGAGGGATTATTGTAATAATTATATAATCTTACTATACATTTTATTTGTTCATATTTAACTATATAAAAAATAGTTTATTTTATATATAATAGATAAAATATAAATTGATTTATAAAAAGTATATTTTATATTAAAAAATGTGATATAGACTATTACAGTGTCTAAACAACACTATAATGTTTTTCATCAATTTATAATAACCTTTTTAGAAAGTAAATGCTTTGTAACAAAATATTCTTTGAAAAATAAATATCGCTCAATTAAATGCGAATTTGATACGGTTTTTGAACAAACCAAAATATCAAATGATAAAGTAATTTAAAATTGCAAACAAAAAAAAAAACAGTAATAATATTGAGTACTTGAAAATATAAAACGAATACTATGAATGATCACTATTAAATTTTAATGATTCGTTTAATTAGCAAATCTTTTTTATTATTATATTTCTAATATTAATTCTATTTCAAATGCACTATTGAACGTACATTGAACGTCATACCTCAATATACGTCCAATCCATTTTGGTTTACGATTCTTTCAGAAGAAATTCATCTATTTTAGAATACAGTTATTTAAGTAGATTTTTAACAAAAGTCAAATATCGTATTCCAAGATATTGGCAGCATATATATATATATATATATATATATATATATATATATATTTCTCATAAATTTAATATAAAATTCTAAAATAAAAATATATTACATTTCACACGGATTCACCGTGTTTCTATTGTGTTACATCTTCAAAATATTATAACGAAGGTCAACCGGTTATATTATATATATATATATATATATATATATATATATATATATATATATATACTTGAGTACTTCTTATTAGGTTGAATTGTGAATGTACTTCATCTGCCTTCACACAAATCCTTCTCTGGTTGCTAAGGTCTCGTAAACTATTCATTTATATTCATTATATAGAAATTGGCGTTTCGTAGACAGATCTATTCATACCACAATATGGTGCTTTGCTTCAAAAGCTATCTTTGCGAATTCTCCGAATGCTTTCACCTACCAAAATTTCTTTTTATATTACTATATATATATATATATATATATATATATAAACATATAAATATATATATATATATATATATATATATATATATATATATATATATTAAAAATTAATATGGCACAATTTTTATTTATGTAACATTGATAATTATCAACGGACGCCAAATGAAAAATATTATATGTAATATAGACGTTCTTTTGAAGCTAGCTTTATTTACTAATTATTCCATTATGAAATACGTACTACTATTTTTGAGAGAGAAAATATTATGATTTTTTTTTATATCGCAAATATATACATTTCGTTTGAAAATAAACGTAATATTCATGATATTATAAAGTATTTCAAATTAAAAAATATATATATATAAATATTTTATATACTAATAATTAGACGTTTGAAAGGTTAAATAAATATATTTAAAAATAATAATTAATTAGATTAAATTTTAAACATCCTTATAAAATATTATTTCAATATATAAAAATGATTTCAACAATTTATTATGCAAGGAAAGCCTTCGGTATTATAAGACTCTTATAAGGCCTTGATTGTTATTACTTTTAGTTTATCGACTTTTTTTTTATTCTCTTTTACAAGATTCAAGTCGCCATTTCTGCGGGTAAATACGGCCTTCAAACTCCCACAGTTGGATTAATCAATGTATATAAATATATAGTAATAATAATGAGTATTCGTATCGATTGAAATTTATTTCATAAATAAGAATTAAAAAATTGTATTTCTTCAAAAATCGTCTATAAATTGATACAAAATTAATAATGTATTTTTTTTAATAGGAAAAACACAGTCAAAATTTAATATAACTCGATAAAAAAAGATGAAACGAGGGCGAATAAGATTCACAACGTGTACTTAATCAAAAAGTTTACTGTATCAATGATAGCAACCTCGATTAATCTCCTCTGAATTATAAATAAAACATGATTTAACTATTTGAAATATATTTATATATATTGAAATTTGTTTTATTATAGTAAGACTTTATTCTCAATAAATTTGATTATCAAATGATTCAAAAATATATATTTATATTTTAATTTCTCTTTGTGTAAAAATGAATTTGTATGATTTATATTCATTTCAGAGTGATAAAATTAAATTTGCGAAAAAAAAAATAAAGAAAATTACAAAAAATAAAAATATATTAACATTTCTAAGAAAATTATAAATGAAAAATATCGTTTATTGAATATTCTTCGAACAACACAATTTACGCATTTATAAAAATAAAAATATGTAGAAATTGACATTCAAATTTACTACGTAATTACATGTTTTTTTTATGTACCATTTTTGAGAGAAATTAAAATAAATATCGTCGTATAAAATATAAAATTTTGCTGAATCACTTTTGTAATCATCGTTTTTCTTTTCTTTTTTTTTTTGCATCATTATACTTCAGTTTGAAATCGATGTTTAATTTTACTCTAAATTCAGCAGTTTCATACTCATATTTTTTTTATTTTTTTTTGAAAAAATATATAGATATTAAAATTATATTGTATAAAATATATGAACTGTTTAAAGTGTGAGAATTGAGATTCATATTCAATTTAACATAATGATTAATTTAAACTAGACGCATATCCTTTATATAAAGGTATAACATATATGAATATTTAACGCGAAACCGAAAACTTTTGATCTTATGTGAATCAAAATTCATATAGGATCAAAATATAATATTTAAACTAAATTACAGATTGAGAATCACAGTATAATTAATACTAATATATATTTTTTTATAAAGTATAAAGACAGGTGATACATCTGTACTCGAAATTTTTACACTTATTTTCGTCCTACTTTCTCACAGGTTTAACAAACTATACAACAGACGAACGCAATCTTAAATCTCGCCTACCATCCAGGAGAGCTTATATATATATATATATATATATCCTTTTTAACCGGCCGTTTCGTACTCTTTATTCGGATAATTTATAACGCATCATATTTTTATGTCACGCATGCTTATATATTATATATATATAAGAATGAAAGAGCGTTGTTCCTCGCATAGAAATAAAGATGGAAAAAGATCCGCTTAATGAACACAGAAATGGATGAGAGCAGGAGAAAACATATAAATATATATTGAAAATGATTAAAAAAAAAAAAGAAGAAAAAAACTCGTCATTCCGTGGTGCACCAGTTGTATGTATGCACTCGGCCGTATGTGGAACTTGTATGGAACTCGGCATATGTTGGAAACATTCAGTGATTGTTTCCTCGAAACGACAGTAAAATAACGGACTGACATGATAAAGCGATCGATGACAGTGGATAGACGATTGGAACTCTCTTTGGATTTTATGTCGACATTCAACTTGACCGATGACTTTATTTCTATTTATTATTATAGAAATTTTTCATTTATGCCGTGTGAAATTGCATATTCGAAAGCGATTTCTGCATACCGAATCGTGATATTGACGCTGAAATGCATCACACGTACTAAAATTTAAATACAAATTTAACGATAATAATATGTACACATATGAATATAATATTCTAAAAAACATATATAGACAACATTTTAATATAAACAAAATTTTGAGAAAAATAACCGATTAAACATTATTATTATTATTAAGTCGTAATATAAAAATCAATTTTATATTTAATTAAATATTTTTTTTAATATATTGGTTACGATACGTACTTTTAAATCAACGCTTTATTCCATAATGTATGTGTTAACAATTTATGAAATTATACATGTGCATCGTGAACCGCATGTTGTTGATGCCTGATCTAAACTAAATCAACTTTCTCTAACGTGTCTAGATGAAGTTTATTAATTAATTCCTAACTAAAATTAGAAATTTAATATAGCATTATATTCCTTACAAATCTGAACCTTTATTAAATATAAAAGAAAAATATTTTAATTAAATTATTAATATTATACGTTTTTTTATTAATATTGAAATTTGTAATATTAATTTATTTTTATATATGTAATATTAATTTATATTTAATATTATATTAATGAACATATACGTATTATAATTTATATTATAAATCAATTTTTTATTGTGAAGTCAAATACAGATTATTAATACTTGCGCCCGATTATATACAATATTCCAACTCATCATATAATTTATTGCATACAATAGTCAATCGTTTATAAATCTAATATTATTATAAAATATTTAAAATAACTCGACGGAGAATTTGATGTTTTGAATAACCTTTTCGTACCCATTTTTTATTTCATTTTTTTTAGTACAATTTTCGACAAATATTTAAAACGTAACGACGCAAAGCCCGATTTGAAATTGTGTCACAAAGGGGGCTTTTCAAAGCGAAAGCGGCAGATGGCTGCGATTTAATCAGCCATCGGCAAATATTACGTCAAAGATCGATTTTCAATTACGATTACCCCTTTTGTTGCCGTGAAATTACAATTGAATAGATTCAATTAGTCAGACTCGAATCCGTCGTAATATCGAAATGGCGACGAGAAAAGCGGTAAAAAAAAACACAAAATAACACAACTGAAGAATCGACGCTTAATTTGCGTAAGCGCTCTCAAAATTTAAAAAGAAGATGGATTTCTAAAAGTCAAAGTATTTTATTATAAATTACGATATTCAATTTTTAATCGAATCTATTCATAGCGATAAGCGTGGGGAACATTTTTTCTAATAAAGGCCATTTTTCAGCATTTTTCTCATGGAGACCGCATTAAAAATATATAAAATCTGAAAAGAAAATTCATAAAATTAGCTCCCCTTTTTAGCATTAAAATATGCAAAAAAACACTAAAAATCATACTTTACAAGTACTTAAAGGTCGAAATATTTAGCTCAAAAGAATACATGATTATTATTTAATGATGAATTTCCTATTTAATATAATTTTATTTATTTATATTTATATATATATATATATATATATATATATACCATATATGTATATATATATATATATATATATATTTCAATTATAATTTATATATTAGACGTCAGATGCCACCTCTATTTATACGAACAATAAAGTATACGTATATAATTTATATTGGCTCATGAAAATGAGATTTTTTTCATATATTATCTTTATACCGGAATTTTCTATTGCAATCATAAATACATTAAGACGACGTCACATTATTCAGCAGTGGGCTTTATTATAATTCTAGATAAAAATATGTATGTAATATTCAAAAGCAGACGTATAAAATGTGAATTATCGCCATGCGAATTAACATTAATTACAGACAATGCGCGCGGCATTTGTTTTCATTTTCCACGGTTTTCGCGGTACGGAAAATTTTCCTTTTTTCTCATCCCCTAAAAACAACCCTTCGCATATAAGGGAAGATGCGCAATAATCACTCTAACATTTAGGAAAAGCCAGTTTAAATCCTTCTCATGAATTATTCATGAGTCGTGTTTCGCGATGTGCGTTTTGAAATCCTCGATAATGTTGATAAACACTAATGGGATGTGTTTTTTTTTCTGAACTGAAAAAAGCGCTTCGGGAAATTTGGAAATTAGAATATATAATATTTAAAATATATATATATTAATATCGTAAAATATAATAATTTTATATTAAAATAAAGGTACTATATTTGAAATGTATACTTATGATATTAATATTAATATTAATACAAGGAAAACTTTTATTCTATTATACAATTTTTAGAGTACTTATAGAAAAAAATGTATTATTAAAAAATATTATAAAATATCTTTTTCTGAATATTCTATTATATAAAATATTTTTTCCTTTTTTTTCATGAAATTTATATTACATTAAATAAAAATTTTGTTGAAAACTTCAAATTACTACCAATTTTATCAAAAGGAAAAACTTCTTTTTTGTGAACAAATTATCATTTTTTTCATAAAAGATTTCAATTCAATCATTATATATAATAATTTTCCTAGATTTTTTCTAATTCGATACACAAAAAATCGAATCATGTAATATCAATGTAACAACTTAATTTTTCATATAATACAATTTCAATTGCTAATAAATATTATAATATAAAAATCAACAAAAACATTTTAATAATCCATCTTAATATTTATTTTAATATCGAGCAATTTTTAAATTGATAACGAGAAAGGTTATCATTTTTTTAAATATTTATTTGAAATTAATCTACAACTACTCGATGTCAAACTTTATTCAAATACAAATAGAAATTAATGCAATATTCCCATCAAGATCTGTTAAGCGGAAACTTCACAATATCCTTATATATATATATATATATATATATATATATTGTATGAAAATCTTTGTTTACACACGCACACATATATACATATACATAAATTGGCAAACACATTAACGGAACTTATACCATGTTGTAATTTAGATGCATTGTCAAATACAACGTATCATCCTGTATATATATACATATAACTGTACTTATTTACTTATAATATGATATATATGGCAGAGATGTAATAGAGAATTGATATGGTTAAATATCATAAATGTTCCCAATATGATTTCACTCGTGTTTGTTTGTTTTACGCTCGATTTATTATTAGCGTTGTTTATCTAAAATATAATATAATTGACGATATAATATAATTAATAAATGTTGGTTAAATTTATACCTTTATATATATATATATATATATATATATATATATATATATATATATATATATATATATATATATATATCGCAATTTATTTTAGAAATTTTATATAAATAATATGACAATGAAAAAAAAAACGAATGAATGATATAAAATTTTATGGTTTTAATAGTTGAGAGCGTAAAGAAATATTTTCAAGTTTGAACTGTGCATAGTTAAAACTTTGTCTATTTGAAATATCGACGTAAACTTTTGAAATATGATTTTTTATTATAGAATTCAGCGATCATTTAAAAATATAATTATTTTTCGTATAAAATATATACGGTAGTTCTTATAAAAAAAAAATATAATCAATAACGACTACACAATTAAGTGGTGAAAATTCAAGTTATTCATCTCAAAGTCGTCTGTGAAAAATTATAATTTTTTTTTAAATTATTTTTTTGTTATATTGATTTTCGCTTTTAATCCACCCCTGTTCTATAAGGGTGTTCGTTTCAAGTATACATGTTTTGGTTATGCAAACACTTAATATACCACAATATCCTATTAATTTCCTTCATAATTCACAGATACGACATCGAGAGAAATTCCGTTCTAACAGGTTTTATAATGTATTATATTATATAAAAGCTTTCATATTAAAGACGTGTGTGTTATTTATACAGCGTGTTGTCAAAGCTTAACGGAATTAAGTGATTAGAGTTTCTTACGAAATCATTATACGTGAACGATATTAATGAATGATCAGTTAAAATCATTTATTTTCATCATTAAAAATAATTGTGATATAATTTGAAGCAATCGTTAATATTATAAATTATTTTTTTTTTAATATAAAAATATATTTATTATTTTTATATATTGTTTCTTAATTCTTATTTTTAATTAAAATATAATATGAATAAAAAAATGATTTAAAACATTAGAATTAAAACGTGACTTAAACTATTTTTTTTTGATAACAATTTAGATATAACACAAATGTTTAGAAATAAAAACAATTTAATATATCGCATAGAAAATATGCAAGATTAGAATCTCACGAATATAGGATTTAACAAAATAGCTACGAATGGATTATTCGAAAATCCAATTTTCATTCAAATTCACCAGATGACGATAACTTTTTAGATAGTTGTTTTTTTTTTACTTAATTTTTTTCCCAATATCCTCAAAGAAAGCATCTTAATCTGATGTTAATCTATACGTTTAGATCAAAGTAGAATTTTCTTTTTATATAGAAAGCTTTTTTCTATTATCCAGATATATCTTTAGTTTATAAACGAATATACCATATATATATATATATATATATATATATATATATATATATATATATATATATATATATATATATATATATATATATATATATATATATATATATATATATATTAACCTTTTAATATTAAAAATAATAAATTTTACATAGGAAATTTTTAGTATTATTAAAATATTAATTATACTGAAACTAAGTAGAGTTAATTAATAATTATTTAATATAAACTAATATTTAATGAAATATGGCATTCATACTATATTATTAAAGATAAATTTATAATTTTGAAATATTTTAAATATATTTTCCATTAATATATTGAAAAGTAATCCAAAAAGGTTTTAAAGTTTGGATTAAAAAGCAGTAAATATAATATTTTATAATTAAATTTTCTGAAATTATTTATTATTTTCTCTCGAATATTATTTAATGAAATGAGTAAAATAATAATTAATAATATATAATTATTATTTTTTATCATAAAGAAAAAAAAACATGCGAATTAAATATTGACCACAATTTTCTATAAAATCGATAATCGTTTTTATAATTTTTAACGATGCGAATGACATTTAATATATATTAAATAATAATTATTTTTTTTCGATAAATAATTTTAAGTTAATACGATGATATAATAAGGTCACAAACGTATAATCGGGATAAGGTTATGACCGAATAACTTTTAAATTGTCCGGTGAAAGGAAAACGTCCTTTTTCCAAGAAGGTTTTCCACTTGAATATAAATCAATATTTTATTCATTTTATTTTTCGTCAACACTGTTGTATTTTCTCCGTTGTTCCGCTTGTTAAATATTAGCGGAAGTTTTATAAATAGTACAAAAAAAAAATCATATTTAACTATTATCATACATGATATATAGTATATTTATCTATGATATGAAAAATTTTCTAGTAATATTATATATAAAACGAGATCGATTCTGAAATTTTGTGATAATGTACGATTTATATAACATATTGAACGCTTTCTATAAATATATTTTATTAGAATATATATATATGATTGTTAAACATAATTGCGATATATAAAATAGGGTCAATTGATATAATCACAAGACAATCGATTGACATCACTTGATCTTCTTCAATTGATTCGCATTTTTTTAAAATTATTAGAAAAATAAATAGCGAATAAATAAATATGTATATATAAATATATATATATATATATATATATATATATATGTAGAAAGATTTTTTTGAGCATATTCCAATTTCTTCCTGGTATTAGTTTAATTTTACAAAAAAAAGGTCACAAAATGAAATGAGCTTCTTCTTCAATATATGTACAATATATATTTGTATTGCGTAATGAAAAAATCGTACAAATATGTTTGTTGTATGCAAACATCGCATACGTATTTTCACATCAATTTATATCCCGTTTTTAAATATTAACAATGAGACGAATTTGAATACAAAAATCCTGTACCAAAGCGACATACGAATTTAATTTATTTCTCTCTGTTGTTCGTATCGTAAAACTTAATTTTCCATTATACATAATAAATAGAAATAATTATTTGCAATTTGATTAATTTTCTTCCTATTAAACTTTCTCATACTCGAGTGAATGAAAATTTATAAAAAAAAAATGATAATGAAAATAAAAATTTCAATTGAATGTACTTAAATATATATTTCACAATTCGTATCTTGAAATTAAATCAGTATCTAGAAAACAAATTAAAATATAATTATAGTTTATTAATAAAATAGTATATTTCAAATGAAAAATATATTATAAAAAGTATAAAATATTAAAATTATTATAGTGTATTTTTTTTCCTTGTATTATATACCATATTGAAATGAAAATGATATATTTTATATTAAAAAATCATAAATTATTATATCATTCTTGTAAAATACATGTCAATCAAAATTTTCTATTATTTCTCATTACGTTTATATTATTTATATATTAAACTATATTATATATTTAATTCCTGCGGGAATTTTATATGTAATATATTTTTTTATTTCATTCTATGAGATCAAAAATATTTTTTCTGTAATGTATATTTTATTTAAAATCGAATAAATTATTTTTTTCTCTGAAGCAATAATGTATGAAGCTTATAATATAACGGATTTTTGAGGAAAATATTAAAAATACATTTCAATGTAATCTATTCATTTTTTTAATAATTCATAAATAAATATATATTCTGCAGTATGTAAAATAAAAATATATATTATTAAGAAAAAATTTAAATTAAAATAAAAATATAATATTTATTTCATAAATATTTTAATTTTAATTAACGGTCACAATTGTAAATATATATATATATATATATATATATATATATATATATATATTACAAATTCGCAAAATATATTTTGAGCGTACACAGATTTTACAGGGGTAAGAAATAAAAAAAAGGACACACGTATTGCGAAATCGTCTCGTTTTTCACACGCATAAAAGTGAATTTTCCCTGTGAAATTCTTCCTTTCACGGATCCTTTCCTTTTTTTTCCTCATCGCAGGATACAAAAAGGATAAATGTTATACAAAAAAAAAATAGGATACAAAAACCGCGATAACCTGGATACGGGGGTTTGCGTCTTGATGGGATTTTGATAAAATATTACCGGAGACGTCTTTTATATGTTGTATTTAAACGCGAAACGTGTCCCGGATATTATCGGCTTAAGACAAGGCGAAAAATCCTTTAATAAATTCGATCCCGACATACGATGCTCCCCCCCCCCCATATATTTTATTAGATTTTATTTTGCGAATGCGACCGGACTTAAGTCGAAAATACGACTAGCGTAAAAATCTAGATACAACAAAAAAAATTCTCAGAAAAATCCTCGATATATAAGAAAAATTTCTTATAATAAAACGATATATATATTCCATATAGAAAATAAAAAATATTATATATATATATAAACGACTATTTGTGTAACAGAAGTCGGTTAATATTTAATGACTCAAACAACACTCCCCCTCAGACCCTAGAAAACGTTTGCATTCGCAGATTTTTGTTAATTTTTTTTTTAACGGGGAGGGGCTAAAAAAATCCCGTTTTATGCCGAAAAGCGTCCGTTAAAATGTAATATTTATTTTACGAGTGAAAAACGTTGTTTTTAATAAAGCAGTGCAAAATGAATGTTGAGAAGAAAAAAAGAAATACGATTCAAATCCGTTTATAATTTACGTTCGAGTCGAGATGCGAATTTAAAACGACAAGTTAATACGATTTTTTTTTATTTAATGAAAATTTTCGCGTTATTTAAATAAACGTGTTATTGGCATATTTTTTTTCTCTTCATAATTTTATAAAATAAATAATCGCGAATCTAATATATATATTATTACATAATGCTAAATAATTAATTTCATAATCTAAATATAACTTATATCTGAATAACGAAAATATTAATCTATTAATACTATATTATTTCGAATAAATACTCCTATCTAAATTTGGCTTAGAACGTAATCTAATATCAGATTAAATGTTTAATTATATTAACGATCGTGTAAAAATGTTTTCTCTATATACAATTTTAAAAATATCTCGTCGATTATTATTTAGGTCATAAAAATTCGTCTAAACTTAACTTAATTAATATATTTATTATTGTCGCTAATTGTTTTGATCACGGCATGTTTTTATTTTTAATTATTTTTTGAGTTAAATTCGTGATTAATATTCATAATCACGAAATACATAATAATAATCGAGTTTGCTTTAAAAAAACACCAATCCAGTATCGTATTAAAGCATGCTCTTAAAAAACAATTACCAAATTCTTCCTGTATTTAAACTATTAAAATTAATAGTTTTTTAATCTTTATTTACATTAATGTATTTTTAATTTCAAATATTTTTACAGTTATATTCGTATTTTATAATAAAATAATACAAATGTAAATTTTATCGCACGAATAAAAATTTTGATGTTTTTTTATTTAAAATATTTATGTTTAAAAAGTAAAAATATATAATATTAAAAAAATATATTTAATTGATTGAAGAATTAAAATATGTCAAGATTTTGATGACAATACAATTTATTTCCTACTATTATGTTGCATAATAATTAATTTTTAATATGTAAATTTTAATATTTAAATATTGTACATTATTTAACATAATTTTACAAATTTTATCATGTTAAAAATATTATCAGATTAAAATAAACCAACTAGAAATGAATATATTTGCATATTGATATGTGATACATGTCATTGACCGAGTGACATTGTATATTATAAATTCGTTATCGATTTTATATATATTAAGCATTGTCGAACACAGTCACAACACAATTTTTTTTCCTATTTCATATTTCGTATATTTATTTTATATGAAAAAAATGTAGTTAATCATACTTTTATTCACAATTATGAGATAAATAAAATGAAAATAAACGATAATGCCGACTCGAATATTCACGTTCTGAACAATTCAATATATATTAGTGAATAATTCTACTCGTCTATTCAAGTGTTATTAGGTTTAATTAACTATCTTAAAAGTACTCGGGAATAATTAATGTCAACATTTACCTTTAACGATTCCCGATTCCCAAGCGAAATTCAGAAAAAATATATATAAATCAAAACGAATTTATTATGTATAAGTTTGATGAAATAGTTTGTATATATAATTAATGTGAATAATTTTTGAAAATTGATCGAAACGTCGTTTTGACAATTATATATATATATATATATATATATATATATATATATATATATATATATATATCGTTGGTCATTTTTGAACAATAAATATATGTTGACATTCTCACATATTCAATTCGTCCGCATTAACGCGTTTATGACGATCGTAAAATTCGACAATTGTCGTCGTTTTTCCATCGTATAAATTTTCCGAAAGTTTTTCCTGCAAAAGCAAATAGGGTGTGCGCACGGGATTTTCCCGGATCGCACATAAAGTGAAAATATATCGACAATGTGAAAAGAGAAACGACACATTTGAATAGTTCGTTTCGACTGTTTTTCAAAATGTACATCGGAAAATCTCGAGAGATATTCGTATAGTTGTATATAAATCCGAATACGAATTGTTTAAATATTTATATACATTTTTATAAAAAAAAAATATACTATATATTATATATATATTCATTAAAATATCAATTTTTTTTTAAATTATATGTAATTGTAAGAATTATATTTTTAAAATAAAATTTTGAAAATCTCCGATCGTTTATATAGACTTTAATATAAGACAAGCACATGTTTAAAGAAAAATATATATAAATGTATTACAAACAATAAAATAAGAAAACTTTATAAATATTTTATTTTCGACACATTTAACTATTTTATTTACGTAATAGCGTAACTTTTTTTTTTGTAACACAGTTTTTTTTATTACATTATTGCAACATCCATAATAAAATAAACTATCGTTTCAATCGTATTAATATTATTCATACGCAATAATTCTCATTAATAATTCAATGCACATATTTTCCGAAAACGAATAAAAAAAAAATCCCATAATATAAATAAAACACACAAACACGATGACAGTCACTACAATAAAATTGTTTTGTTTTTCATCTGAGTTTTCCCACGAATCATTTATCGATGGATAATTCATACGCATTATTAACCCGCGGATTTGAACTTGAGCCACGCGAACGACGTCGATTAATCATAATTAATCATTAAACGTAATTAGAGCGAATTTTTTTTTCTTTATAATTTATCCATACTGAAGTATGCGAATTGAACGTGAAAAAATCCATTTAGAATTAAATCGACGCACGTGTGTATGTAATAATTGCTGTCGATATTACATTAATCGCATATTATTATTATTATTATTATTATTTTATCGATTACAATATTCATTAGATTGCATTAGACAGTATTAAAATCGCTTAGATATTCCATATAAACGTGCTATTATGCATATATATTATATTTTAGTATAAAGCCGTGATAAAACGCATGTTGTTTTATACATGTTACAGATAATTAAATAATTTAATAAATTTTCAATACTAAAATATATTATATAAATAGTTGACTTGATTTATAAACTTATACGTAATTAAATTTAAACTTTATTTTCACGCGTGAAAATAACTCAAAGTTTGAACCATTTGAATTTTAACGGTTTTCACAAATTTAACAGGATACCACAAAATCCACTTTTGGTCCATGATAAAGGACCATAAAACTTTATAGTTATTTTATATGGCACGCGATAAACTTTGATCAATGAACCAAAATACGTTTCTATTAAATATTCGAATGTCAAAAAGGGAGTGCCACTTCACAACCTTGTATTTTTTTAACGACACACATAAAATAATCGAAAATTCGACGCAAATCACTCATACAAACTATATGGTATATATATAAAATTACTGAACATCTTTATATATATAAATTTATTTATCGTTTTTTTTTTAAAGTAAAATTATTTATATAAATAGATTACACGTATTTAGGCATCAATTTTAAAATAATTTATATTAATTTGAAAACAAAAATAGAAAAACGATCAAAATCGTCAGTATTGGTAAAATTTTGCTGTGTCGTCCGAGTAAACTTTACGCCGCAATTTATTCACATTTTGAGTATAAAATGAACGTTAAACACTGTAAATATTTGAGAACCTCCGGACGTCAGCATTGTAAAATTTTCTCACCTTTCCTTAAGCCGTTATCGACGACGGTCACAAAATGTCGAAACGGAAGGCTTTAATTAAGGTGCTAGACCTTATCGCGAATGAAATTTATTAAAATTGTATAGAATTATTATCGATTTTCATACAAATAATCCGAATTTATTTGTCATATATATATATATATATATATATATATATATATATATATATATATGTGTGTGTGTGTGTGTGTGTATGTATGTGTTAATAAATATTTAAACGACATATAGTTCCAATTATAATAAAAAAAATAATTTCCAAATCTTTTAGATCTAGATCTAATTAACTAGAAATTAAATTAGAATATTTGATAAATCAAGGTAAATTATATAGTTTACCATTATTTCGTCGTCAGAAAAAGTAAGGTCGGTCGTTTACATCATTTTTAAAATAAGTAAATCCAATATTTACAAGTAACGTGAAGAAAAATATATTAAAATAAACAGGAAAATTTGATTATTAAAATTGAACAAAGCAATCTCATCATTGAATATATATTTTTTTTAAATAAATACATAATATATAATAAATACTGTTAAAATCAATAATAACAACAACAAATACATCATTTTTAATATAATACATATATCATATATTCCGTATTAATTAATTTTGTAATTTATAATAATAATAATGAAATATAATAGATTTGATTTATTATTTCTAATGTAACACAATAAAAATTTGATATTGTTGACGTGTATTTTATTTACACGAAAAATTTATTAATTATATCAAACCACACTAAACAATATTTATCATTAAAATATTTTAAAATAATTTATTTATTCGTTAATATATATATATATATATATATATATATATATATATATATATATATATATATATATATATATATATATATATACATATAATAAAAATTGCCAATATTTACGATACTTTGTAATATTATAAAACTTCATAATAAATTAATTCTTGAAATTCACAAATAAATCATATATTTCACTATATATATCATTAATATTAATAATTGTTTTTATATATGTGTATATTTTTATTACGATATGGGTTAATATTTGTTGTTAAATCGCACGTAAATATTCTTAGAACGGATTTGTAATTACTATATTGTTTCTCGTAATGTGCTCTTACGCAAATATTATCATTAAAATTGATTCTATATGCTAATTACACTTACAATTATCGTATTTTGAACCGTATTTATTAATTTATTACTCTTTATATGCGTTTGTTCGTTTTGCATATATATATATATATATATATATATATATATATATATATATATATATATATATATATATATTAATTATTATTTTCTTTGAAATTATTACCACAATATATAATATGAGAATTCTGCTTAAAATATATTTTTATAATTTAAAATAAATATGTTTTAATCTATTTTTAATACTATAGTGTGTAAAAATGACGATTTCTATTTTTTTCTCACTTTGTTTAACTTGAGAGTTAAAATAAATATTGATATATTACTTTCTACTTTTAGTACAATATTCGTTCAATTTGGAATAACTTTTTTTTTCTAAAAGAAACTTTTAATGAATCATATATATAAAATATATATTTTGATAATGTATAAGAAAAACTATAAATTTTTATTTAGAAGTGAGTTTAATGTGCAACATGTTTCTAGTTTTAGTTTCGAATTTTTTTTTACATTTTCGATTTCTATTCACAAAACACATTTTTTAACTAGAAAAATAAAGATTGTTAAACTTTAAATAGTAGTCTAGACTTCAAAATAAATTAATAGATCAATCTTGATTGCAAACCATAACAGAAAAACTATATAGATAAATCTATTATAAACTTTTAGATTTGTTTATGTATTATAATAAATATTTATAAATTCATAACAATTATACGCTGAAAACAAAAAGATGAACAATCGCGTCACTTCTTGACGGTTGAAAACGATCCTTAATTAATAGAATTTTCTTCGTCCTCTTTCATTATAAAAGGATAATATTTTCCGCGTAAATTAATTAAACTCGTTGTCCGTTTTCCTTTTTTATTTTGTAAATAATCCTCTCGTTTACGCTTCTTCATAATTTTAATTTTCACGTGAAAAACATCACTCGGAGGTTTTTGACGTAAAATCTTAGCAAAAAATAAAAATAAATAAATAAATAACTAAAATAATGCGACGAGTTTTTGTTCGACTTTGTGACATCTTCTTTTTTTTTCTCTTCATTTTTTTGATGTTGTCGCTGTTTTTTCTCTCTTTTGTCAAAAAGTCGACATGAAAAAACACGTAAAAAGATGTACACGTCATTCTTTATTTGTGTCTGAACGTGTAAAATGTTGGTCAAAGTCTGACTCGTTTAAAGACTTGTAGATCATAATATTTGATGAAGAGATTTACATGTAATGAATAATAATTCAAACGAAAATTACAACTTATAGAGAAAATATATTTTATTACATGTCTTATTTGTTATTGTAAATGATATTGCATATAAAATGATATGTGATATGAATCAATACTTCAAAGTTTATTAAACTATTATAAAATATTACAAAAAAAACATCATAAAAAATAACCGTTGAGAAATAAATTATCTATTGATAATATCAAGCTTATATTATTATAATTAATCGTTTAATACAAGTGAAAAAATAAGTTTTTTAATCAGTTTAAGTTTGCTATAAAGTAATAAATCAATATACAATGTTTAAAATATGACGTGATTTTTTTTTATTTTAGTCATCATTTTTGTAGAATTTATTAAACGTAGATATATTTATTTACTCTTAAATAAAAAATTTACGTCATAACAGTTGTACAATATTTAAGTTAAATTTAATTAAAAAATAAAAAATACCATTGATAAACTTTTTGCTAATAAATTGAATTTTCTTCGAAGAAATGTTAAAATACTTTTTTCGTTCATTTAATATATTTCTTTAATTTAAGGCTTCTTCTTAATTTTTTTTCAGGTCAAATCCTTTTTAAATATTTAAGCACAAAATATATTTTTTCTTTATTATATAATTACGAATTAAATTAAAAGTTATATCATAAAAAAAATCCGATTTATCAAAAATTATATCCTTTGCCTTAAAGGATTAATGGTATAAGTTAAAAATTTAAATATTATTTAATATATTTTTTTTTTGAATTTTATTCAAAACTTTTATAATATTCATACAAGCGGAACTCATTACTGAGTTTTGATTCCAACTTTTTGAAATTTTCCAATGGAAATATGTGATATTGTTGAACTTTTCCGTTAAAGTTAATTACACATATGTATGTAACACTAATTAAAATATTCGTAACATTATTTTATAATATTTTTATATTATTCGTACACATATAAAATACATGTATATATTTTTTTTAATTATGACCCATTAAAGATACATCCATTTTATTTTTCGCCTTTATATTTTGCACTACGTTTTTTTTCCGAGCTTAAAGACAAACTCTTAATCGACGACTGAAAAAAATAAAATAAAGCATTTACGAACAATTTTAACAAAACTTTTCAAAATTTAGTAAGTTAAACACGAACCTAAAATTTCCCCATAGTATTGTTTAGAATTATATATATATATATATATATATATATATATATATACATATATATATATATATATATATATATATATATATATAAAGTAGAATATTATAACAAAATCATATTTAATGTTAATAATAAAAAATAATTTATATAGGAAAATACCGAAAATTATCTTTTTACAATGAAAAATAGGAAAATTGTATTTAATTTAAAAATGTTTATGTTATATCCTGGTCCTGTAGCGGTTTTAAAAAGATGCGTAATATTTTATAATCACAATAAAATACTATGATTCATCATATAAGGAATATTTTTTTTTATTTTATAACAAATCAGAAGAAACCAATCAAATTTCTTAGAATTAAAAAAAAATATTCATTCAATTTTAAACAAGGTAAATTTTACTATAACAATCGTATTTCCAATATTGTTTTAATTTTCATTTTAATATATATTAGTAAAAAATTATATATTTTTAGTAAAAAAATTTAAATGATCTCCAAATTATTATCAACGGTTTTCTGATATATATTATATTATATATAAATATATCAGAGATATTTTATTATATTAAGATCTTGACCTTGTTTCAAAACTTCTCAGAACTGTTTTCCTTTACTAGTCAACATCCAACCTTCATTTTTCAATTTATCTATATAATATTACGATGTATTTTGTTGAATATTATAAAAACATTAATACGAATAAAATGATATATATATATATATATATATATATATATATATATAATTTAACATCGCTTTATTGAATTAAATTACGAAAAATTACTTTAATATGTATCAAAAAAGTTTCAACTGTTGACAATGAATTTTGTGTTGAACTTTTTGTTTATATAATATAATATCGTTTTTTTGAAGGTAATAAATTTATGAATTTATTTATTTAATTTCGTTATACGTCAACGTATCATAAATGAAAATAAACATAATTTTCAAAGTTTATCCTGTGAAAATCTTTTTGTTGTCCCGTCTTTGTATTGTTCTGAAACATTTTCTTTACATCTGAATATTTATGATTGCCTATATATGAAACAAAAAGTACACGAATGTTCAAATATAATAATAATTTAAAATAATATATTTTCAGTGACTATTTTTTTTTTTATAAAAACTTAATAAAAATGTAAATATTTTACATATTCTTCACATAAAGAATATATTACAAAATAAAAAATTTAATGATGAATAATGAAAATTTACATTCGGATTTTTATTAATAAATAAAAAATGATAAACATGTGTGTTCTGAAAGAGAAAAATAATAAGGATTCGTTAAACGAGATGGTGAAGTTAAAATTAATTAAAAAAACCGACATGAATTTCATCAGATGAATAATATGTATTTTGGATACTCAAAAAAGAGGGAATTTTTAACAGAAAAGGGGGCAAAAAAAATTCACCTTATATTTTACCTTTAATTTTTTTTTCGTATACAAAATATACATTAGCCTCATTATCGTTTAATATATGTACATACATGAAAAATTATACGAATTTCAAAAGTTATTATAATCATTCAAAAGTAATTATTGTAGATAGAATAAATATTAAATGTAATTGAAAAAAAAATC
Source organism: Leptonema lineaticorne (assembly GCA_024500535.1). Classification (NCBI taxonomy): domain Eukaryota; kingdom Metazoa; phylum Arthropoda; class Insecta; order Trichoptera; family Hydropsychidae; genus Leptonema; species Leptonema lineaticorne. The sequence goes on from JANIJI010000009.1 coordinate 4,688,947, forward strand.
TAGAATGTAATTATTTTATATTGCAATAACTAATTCAAAATTCTTAAATAGATTACAATTTTTAATTGTACATTATTGTTTATCGAATAAGAGCGCATTTCATAGAATTATCTACGTAAAATAATGACAATTTCAATCTTGTAATACATAGAACGAACAAATCTCTTATAATATTTATAGTAAGTAGAAAAAAATAATTATTTATCATTATTTTTTTTTATGTAACACAACAATGTATCAAAGTATGAAATATTAAGGTCGATTATGCATATTATTGCATGATCTTTTTTGTTTAACTTTAAGTTCTATTATTATGATTGCATCAACAAATTATGAATCAATGACAAGATAAATAGGTAATAAAATCGCATTATTAATATCCGTTTGGAATAAATATTGTTCGTCTAGTTTTAACCAGTTTTTCACATACTTTTTGTATGTTTAGTAAAAATACTGATTAATTTATATAACATGTAATAATTATGTTTGTTTCTTAATAATAAAGAAAAACTATGTTACACATTTAACCTGATATTAATTGATATTTTGATTTATAACAATAAAAATATAATAAAATGTTGAAAAATATCGATATTTTTAATTTTTAAAATAAAATAATAATGTGTCATTATTTTTATAAACGTTGACAAATGGTTAATTATTGCTGATGATTATATATTTCATCATAAAATTCCAAATAATGCAACATTCTCAGTTGTGATATGATATTTCATCATACATTTGTCACTCAAAGGCTTTTTGCACATTATTATTTATAAAATACATTAAATTATAATTTTAAAATACTTCAAATTGTCTCAATAATTAAATAAAATTGAGAAATATTTGAAAAATATAATAAATCAAAATTTTGATATATTTATTTTTAACTAAAATATGCATTTCATATATAAAATAAATAAATTTAAATTAATTATTTTTAATTTTAATAATTATTATTTTGTATTTCAAAACTTGTAATTCCATGTATATCCTGTTTCGGTTATAGGATTTGTTTTATTTTAAAAATCTCATGAAATATCAAAACAACAGGTTTTAAAATCGTATCAAAGGATAATAAATTGAAAAAGTTAATTTAAGTTTATTCAGGGAAAATACACGATATTTTTATTTAACTTTTTTTTAATAACCTTTTAGAAGAAAATATTCATAAATAATAATAATTATTATTTTTTAATATACGACTGTGTTAAATCTTTCAATGTTAAAAAGCATTTTTATAGGTTACACGTAGAGTTAATGACTCGATTCCGTGAAAAATGTCTCTAATATATTATTTATTATATAGTAATTTAATGAAAAAAAAATGTATCAATTAATATAATTACAGAATTTACCCATAATTAAATATTTTATGTCGATATCATTAAATATATAAAAATATGTATCAATTAAAAAAAATCGCAAATATTATTATACATCATGATTCATTTATCGAGCGCCATTTATATTTAAATGGCGTTTGATTATAAATAAAAATATAAATAGTATAAAAAAATTACATTCAAACACATCAATTAACTATGATATAGTTAAATATTGATACAAATAAATATTACTAACTGAAAAAGATAATGTAAATATATTTTTTTCTTTATGAAGAGCAGTATTTTCTAATATAAAATGAAAAATTATAAATAAAAGAAAATTTTATTATAATTTAATTAAATCCAATTAATATAATATTATAGGTTTAAAATTTATGTGTTATTATATAATGTTAGAAAGATTAATTTTAACTAATAACATCTATCTTTCTCACTTTAATATTAATTTTAAGATATAATATTTAATTTAAATCGTTTCAACCGTAAATTATATTTAAACAGAAACTAAGATTATTTTATTAATGAACGAAATTCTGTATATAATATGATGTAACATAATTTTATTACTATAATACGTTTAATATATGTAGAATATTCATGAATATTAAATTAATTTTCCAAAAATAATACGAATAATACTATTATTAATAAAATGAAATACTTTAATAAATCTAAATCAAACTTTCACTTATAATAATATATATATTATTTTTATTATATAATAATATAATACGAAACATGCTAAACCTTGAATGACTTGCAACTCTAAGTATTTATAATAACGATTGAAAATACTCATAAAAACAAAACTGGTATAATTATGATGTATTATAATATGATTTCCGATGCAGTTTCAGTGTTTCATGATCGATCTTGACCCGAGAAAATATTTTTAAATCTCACAAGGAAACTTTCAATCAAAATATTAAAAATCAACGAGGTAGACTAGTTATGATGTAATCTGTTTACATTGTCTTCATATTCATCATAGCATTGTTTAAGACTATATATCAATAACAAGATTATCTTGAAATACGTATTAGATAAAATAATTTATAATATTATATATTTTAATTAATATATAAATAAATTGAAATTGTATGATGTTATTATTTTTTTGGGATTTCTTTAATATTATATATATATATTAGTGTTACACAACTTTATATATGAATTTCGCTATAATACTATATATGGAATAAAAATTAAATGGTTTAAAAATAAATATATGAAATTTTAAGAAATTGCAAATTATATTAATACCATAAAAAATATTTAATATATTTTAATATTAATATTAATATTTATTAACCGCACAGCAGGAAACGTTGAATAAACGCGCCGCGATAAACGTAACCAAAATATCTCAATTACGATTTTGTGCAATTTTCGCACATTTCTAGGAATCCCCGCCCCCCCTCCATTCTTTTTATTTTACGAAGTTATAATTTATTTATTTTTTTTATATAGAAAATAAAAGTAAATTATCGCGGCGACAAATGGAAATATATTTTTGTTGGCGTTCGGGAAAAACCTGACGTGTCTCGTCGTCGACCTCCATAATGCGATCGAATTATCATAGTCGTAACATAACGCGATTATAATATTATTATATTATAACGCGGGTCCGTCAGTTTGTCTGGGTCAAGATTACGAATCCGAAAAAAAAAATATATATATATATATGTATAATAGTTGCGGCGCCTTTTTTCCGCGGAAAATTGGCGCGAGTTGGAATTTTTCCGTTCGGAAAATACGCTTTCGTCGTATTGTTTTATACAATTAGATAATATTATATAATAAAGCGTACGATTATTATTATAATCGATTGATTATAATAAAATTTGTTTATTGTACAATATAAGGAAATATTTTGTATGCTATGAAAATTGTTATAGTAAAAGCAAACGATCATTGATTATACATAATAGCTTATATATACAGAATATTTATTTGTAATAAATTATATATATATATATATATATATATATATATATATATATTTCAAGTAGTAATTATATATTATCGATTATCTCATAATTTAATCGAACGTTTCTGATCAAATTTACATAGTTATCTTGAGAGTATCATTTCAGATTGGTCGGAAAAGCTGAGAGCTAACCGGAAAATTTATATATAGACTGCATATTTTTACATCTCGTAAATTTTGATGGTGTAAATGTAAAATTTTTTTTCCTCCAGAATCCTGCATAAAATATTAGCCATATATTTTTAGAGAGGCTGTTGAATGATTGACTATAAATACTTGTTACAGATATAAAAATACTGATAAATATATAATATTTATTTTTCGATTTATTTTTATTGCTGGATATATTTTTTTTTATTAATTTTAATATGTATGAAAAATAGTATTCACCGCACGCTTTGTATTCAATTACATTAATTTACATAAATTGTATTATGAAGCTCAAATTCCAGTAGATGTTATGTAAATAATGAAAAACTTTTGTCTTATGACAAAAAAATATGTCAAGGATTATAATTTTTAAAATCAGAAGTTTCCAACTAATATAAAAATATTAACCTTAGAAATCAGTTAAAATTTATGTATGAAAAAATATATTTTACATATAAAATTTATAAATTATTGCTCTAATTACTCTTAAATTTCATTATATAGGTCGAGATTTAACATTTCTTTAATAACTTATTAAACATTAATTTCATTTTATATATATTTATAGTGCTTTTCTAATGAAATCACTTAATTTCAAAGATAAACTTTATAATATTACTTCGAAGGATAAATAAATTATCTTAAAATTACTCATTCAAAATTTTCGTCTCGTTTATATTATATTGTATCGATTTATTATATAAGCGATTCCCAAACTTTTTCGTGTCAAGGTCAATTAAAAAACAAATCTATGATATTTTGAATAATAAAAAAGACAATACAATAGTGAATTATTTTCACATAGATTGTTTTATTCTTCAACTATTTTATTAACTATAAATTCGTAATTATTTCAAATAGTACAAAAAATTAACAATGGATTTAACAAAAAAAAAAAATACTTGTATGTTAACTAAAAATTACATCTGCATTTAAACGTATATAATTACAAAATTTTATCTGTAAACGAATAAATAAAATATATATATTTATAATATTCCGGAACGTGTGAAAAATTTTGTATATGGTTCAAATAATTTAAATATATATATATATTAAATTATAAAATATTTAAGAGTTCAAAGGTTAATATAATTAATAATGTAATATAATGTTAATTTCTTCATATTTTATGTACATGTGCTAAAATATTTAAAAAATGAGTCTCGAATATCGTAATTTAATTTGATAATTATTAATACATTCTTGTGCTTTAATGATTTAATTTTATAACAAAAATATTAATATATCTATACAAATTTTTTTCTATAATTTTAAAAAAACGATTTTTGATTTTTGACCTAAATTTAATATAAATATTGATTATTTTCAATGTAAAGAAAAATAACGAGATGTCTTTTATATTAAAGTTTCGTTTCAATTCCGTTTTTTTTTAAACGATAAATCAACAAAAATTGCAAACAAATCTACTTTGATAATGACCTGAAATTACGATTTTAAACCGAATGCGCAAAATTTTATTGTAATCCATCGATTTCATAATTCGATACAAAAACCAAAGGTCGATAAAGACGATGACAAATAAATATAATATGTAATAAATAACGGACATATAATATGATTTAATTGACGACGTCGTAAAATTTCAATCGATTTTCATATCGAAAACGACATCTCATAATATTCTAGAAATTCTACTCGTAAACGATGAGAATGCAAATATTTGTCATATATCGTTTAAATATTGTATATATATTACCTAGGAAAAACACAAATGATGAACAAAAAAAAATAAAATAAAATAAAATGTGCGAATTGAAATGTCAAACACAAATGTGCCTGTCATGCATTGTGATTTTCTTTCATTTCCTTCGAGTGTGAAAATTATTTTTCAATTTTCATTCAATGCAATATATGTATATATTCTTCATATAAAATTTCCATATAAAAATATATGACGATAAAATTTTTATACTTTAGTGTAATAGAAAATTTTGAGAACGTCGACGATTAAAAGGAAAATAATCTACAACTACTTTCATTATTTGCATGCTATTTATATTAATTCTATCGAAATAGAAGTTCGCAAGAATAAAGTTAAGATTCAAAAGGACGCATCTGGCATGAAAATTTCGATTAGTTTAAAACTTCATTAATCCGTTTAATGGCACAGTTAAATTTTATTCACTAATAAATTGAACTGTATCGTCTAAAAGACTGATGAAATTAAAAAAAAAACATAAATAAATATAATTAATACTGACTTTCTATTTTGAATTTCGTGACAATATAGTTTATTTATATTTTTTTTGAACTTAAGATGTATATAAAAATAAAAATAAATAAAAAAACGGGTTTTATAGCTGAAATAGCACCTGAATATTTGACAGAAGTTAAATTACGAAAAAAAAGGTCTATAATGACTATTTATTTATATTGTCTTTTAATGTTTGAACCTTTTTATCAAGTTTATGGATACTATTTTCTTATCGAGTTGTATTGCAAACTTTACAACCAATTTTAAAACATTACAAATTATCATATTTATTTTTACCTATATTAAACTATTAATATATATAATAAAATACCAATAACAAACATGTACGTTACCAAAAGAACGCAACATTGAAATAATTATCGTCGATTTGAAATATTCATATATATATTTTTTTATTATACTTGCGCAAATTCTAAAAAAAAAGTCATTTTCTATCGATTAGTATTCAAATGTAAATTAATACATTAGGAAAAAAAGTATATTTTATTAACGTTTCGTTCGAGGTATTTATTACTCATTGTTAAACATTTTTTTACTATTATAAATGTTCAATAAAACGTACATTGAAAATGAGATATAGGAAAAAAATTTATACAAACACGTGTAATACATAATATTATTGAAAATATTAATATGTATTATTATAGGTAAATAATGAAAAAAAATCATAACAAGTAATATTTATATTGAAAAATACACTATTAGATAGCAATTATTCATTTAAAAGAATTATATATATCCATAATATGTGGGTGTTAAAAACAAGTACTGAGCATTAATCTGAAGAATAATTAATTTTTGATTATTGATTTCATGATTGTTTGATATTAGATAAATATTTTATTTATATTATATATGTTGCTGTCAAAAATTACAAAATATTTTTTTTTTACTTTTATAATATTAATATCGCTTTATTATATAATACATTTCGAGAATTTAGTTATCTAAATTATTAATAAATGTAGAATAAATTTACAAAGTTAATTTATTATATAATACATTATGAGATAACTAATTATATATAACATACATACAATTTTTAATACGAAATTTATTTATTAAATATTAAAATATACGTACATTTATTTTCATCTGCAATTAAAAAAAAACATACTCAAGTTTGTCGTTTCATATGTATATATTATAATTTTATAAAAAATATAAACACAAGGACAATCAATTCGATTGTAAGCCTTAAAAAATATTTATTACAATTTAAAAAAATATTATTTTAAATTTTATTTATTTTTATAACGGTCGCATTATTATAATTAAATACAAATTAACGATCTGTTTTTTTTTATAAATATTTTTTTAAATCAATATTTACACATATTATTCAATAAATAATCGTGAATATTATATATATTATCGAGAAATATACAATTCGGAATTCCCGCACATTCACCACATAAAATCTTAGCCCTTAATGGAATCCTTAATAAAAACAACACTCGTATTCCATAAAAGGATATCCGGAATAACAGTGGAATATAGACGTCAATCTGTACAAGTATTTACAATGTAATGTTTATACTTGTTATCGATATATATTTACATATCATTTACCTGTTACGTACATTAATAATATTTCGCATCATTATATTATATTTTAATCATACTTAATAAATTTATATATATATATATATATATATATATATATATATATATATATATTTCTTTGTAATAAGAAATGTCCTTCTATTACATAGATTACATTTTAAATTAAATTAATGTAAATAAATATTATTTAATTGATATTTTTTTCTAATATCTAAATCAATATTTTATTAATTATATATATAAATAAATAATGCTAGTGTTGAACGCCGCCGGAGTCATACACCAATGCTATTTTATTTTTATGATTTATTATTAAATAATCTTTAAAATTTTAAATATACATCCTTGTCGTACTAAATTTCAATTTATTACTATATATTTTTATGTTAAATCCATTTTTTTTTAGATTTTGACAACTGACTTCTTATATATATATCATAATTTTCATCAAAACAATACTTTTCATCATCATAATTTTGTATGTATTTTTTTAATATATGATTTTTTTTCTATATTCATCATTTCATTTAATGAGAATTTATTTTATTTTAAAAATAAAAAAATAACAAATTGTCACCAAACGGATATAAAAATGTGTAAAATTTAAATTTCCCCTATAGTATACACACATCAGTAGGAAATGACAAAAAAAAATAAAGTAAAAATAAATTTAAATAAAAACCCACATTCTGACCGAGACACAGAAGCGTCATGAAAAGCTGTTGAACCAGCGCAAAAAGTACGCCGTTAACAAACCGTTGACGTCAATGAACACGGCGACCTTCTGAACATATATAAACCAATGTCACTGCACGACAAATTGTCATTACCATACGAGTGCTTCCACAGCATTGACCATTAGTCAATCGTATAGTGAAGAATCTCTAAAATAATATATAAAATTCATAACAAAAAAAAAAAAAAAAAAATGTATCCAAATCCATTCGATAGAAAACATTCGACCATACGTCAAATGATTGATCGTATAATCAGTCCCGATTCCATCTCTAAAAAGAAAGGATATTGTCAAAAGACGAATCTCCAAAGGTACGGAAGCTCAAATTCCAACAGTTCCAGTGGATCGAGTCTATCGTCGAACAGTTCTAAATCGGGAAAATCGTTCAAACACACATTATCTATGGTTATAAAGGCGTGATGTGTTTTTAAACTATTGTTTAAAAGTGTTCCTTATATATTTGTATATAAAAATGTTCCTAATAGTGTGATATAATATGCCAAATAATATATATATATTTGTGTGACTCAAACACGTTGAACAACATCGGATCACATAATATTTGTAAGTATTTTTAATTAAATTTTAATTAGTATCATTATATTCAAAAAAAAATTGTATGAAATGTATATTTAGAGCGATAATGTTGCAATATTTGTCGTACTACAATATTTATTTATTTGATTTAAAAAAAAAATATCAAAATATATCAAATTAACCTTGCACTAAATAAATTATATAATTTCATATCTTTCAATAATATTTACGAAATATTTCTATTATAAATATTATTCGTGCTGCATATTAATGAATTTCGTCAATACTTATATATAGATAATGAACTTCCACGTTATATTCGCATTCAAATATTTTCCTTTCATATATATATTTTTTTTTCTTTCGAATCATCATCGAAATCGATTAATGCAAATTATTTTTCAAAAATTTCTTTAAATAGTCATTATTGTAAATTTCTAAACTTGAAAATTCGAGAAGTCGACATTGGTTTTTCCCCTGAACCGGTTCAAGTGAACATCTGTTCAGCGACTGCTTTTTCCCCTTACTGTATATATATATATATATATATATATATATATATATATATATATATATATATATATATATATATATATATATATATATTTTTATTTCATATGAATGCAAAGTGGAATTTCTTCTTATACAAGGATACAGAGGGACCGGGCATTATGTATAATTTTGTCATTATGTAAAATAGTGAGATGCTAACCGAATAATCGTTTATATACGTGATCGTACATAATATTGAACGAATACATAGCGTAAACCGCATAGTTACCTATTGCTTCATTTTGCACTCAAATTCATCCTTGTATGTTAATTTACATACTACAAAATTGACCACAAATCTATCCATATTTATAAATCAATGCTTAGAATCAAATTTTACTATAACTATATATATATATATATATATATATATATATATATATATATATATATTCCCGATTTTCAATATGTATATATTTTTAAATAATATAAAATTTAATGTTAAAATTATATAAAATGCCTGTAATATATAGACCAGACATACTAATGAGATTATTAACAGTAGTCGTGTCGTACGATATTTATGTATATTTTTATATTTATATAACAATGGACTGTCGATAACATTATCACTAGACTAATAAATATCGTTAAAAAAAACAACTAAATACATATACATATATTAAAAAAAAATATTATTCAATATAAATTTATATAATATTATTTTTATTAAATATATTTATTTTTTTTTTGTTCGCAGATTTCTTCAAAAATTATAATATCGTCGAAAAAAAAAGGATCATCAGTTTCACCTTCGCCTTTATTTCGCGGATGTAACAATAGAACGTGCGACATTAACGGTTAGAAGGGCGAATTTGAAGTGTACGTGTTTTGCATGATATATAAAGTTAAAATAAACGGAACGATGAACTGTGGAAATATTCGCCCTTGTTACTCGAATATCGTTAAATCAACACATTAGAATTAACAATTTTTATTTATTTATTTAAATTATTAATTTAAGTTTTTTTACAATTGTGATAATATATTACTATTAATAATGTACATTTTTTTATTTTTTTAAATTAATACATTGATTTTTATATTAAAATATATATTTTTATTATTTTTTTTACCATTTATATTGAATTCATAAATAACTGTTATAAAATATTAATATATTATAATATAAATATTAATCCAAAATTCCCAGACGTCAACTCATATAATAGTTTTTGAAAAATAATTTTAATCTAAATTATTAGAATTCCAATCTACAAAATTTCGCACAATATTTCAAGACAAAATTAATATACAACTATTGAAAATTATAATCATAAAACTTTTCCGAATAATATAAGATAAAAAAATAATATATTTATTCAATTTATCACAAAACATATAACGTATATAAAAACATTTAATCTTAAAGTCACATAAATAAAACGTACTTTAAGTACTAATTTGACAAAAAAAAAAAAATATATATATATATATATATATATATATATATATATATATATATATATATATATATAAATAAAATATTTGATAAACTTTGACGAAAAGTCATCAAAGGTCAATTTATTATACTGCTTCAAAATTATCAAAAAAAATAATCCGACACGTTTTTCTTTTTCTACAATATCGATTTACATAACAATAATTTATTACGTCAACTCAACAATTGCATAATTTTAACCGAACAAGGTTATATATATATATATATATATATATATATATATATATATATATATTCGATAATTCAAAAAGTTTTCATTTTATACAATATATAATAATATGCAACGAGGGCATTTTTGTCAGGTCAAGGAATTAACTTCGATCTTCTTAGACAGTTTTTTTTTCCTTAAATATATATAAATAAATAAATAAACAAACAAGAATCATCAACGTCATTTCATTAGTTAACAGATACTTTATCGAATTAAACGAAGGTTAAATCGAACAATTGCTCAAATCTGACTATTATAACTTGTTGCATAATTTATATATTATATATAAAATCAGTCAATATATGTATAAATTAAAAAATATATATTATTAATTATTTTTAAATAATAATACAAAATATATGTATGTATATATTCATTTCCGAACTTAAACTCTCATATCTTGTATTACACATATTTATCATAAATCTAAAAGATTATTATACGTTCTAAACTTTTGATTGAAGCAAGTTTCGCGCAAATGTACTCTTTGTGCTCGCATCTCGATATAACATATATATTCAAAGAAAATTTAGTGAAATTTAATAAAGTTTAACACGCGGTTTCATATAATTAATCGCGTCGAAATAAACGTCGGAATAATTGCCGTATGTTCGGCTTTAAGTTTTGATTAAGTCCTCTTTAGATAATCATTCAAGCTTCAAAGTTTAGTATAAAACTTTGAAAATTAATATTATATCATTCGTATAAATAATATATACGAGACGTTTCAATGTCAAAGGATACAAGTGCATTTTAAAAAATAAAATCGTGCATGCGTCTGCGACGATTTAAACTATTGATATATATATATAATATAATTATATTTAAATTTTCGCATCAAACGATCCTTTTTTTTGTAATGAAAAAGTGTAAGTTTTATCGAGTTTAATATTTTAAGTTAAGTGTTGTTTTAATATTCAAAGTGAACTCAAAATTCGTGTTTCGTTCGTTTTATTTGCGAAAATTCAAGTAAAGTTAAATAATTTTCCGTGAATGAAAATACGATAAGGTTTGTTTTATTTAAATTACAAAATAAATTTCATTATATTATGACAAGATAGAAATTAAAGTTTTTGTTTATCAATGGTAAATCAATTTTATGTATAAAACATATTATTATAATGTATTTAACATTATTTACATCCTTTTTCTTAGAAAATATTAAGAAAATTTTCGTTATGATTAAATTAAAGTAATTAAACTATTATTAATATAATTTTGATAACTACTATTCCTAGAAATTATTTAAAATAACTAAATAATTTAAAAATCACGCTTAGATATGAATAGAATTCAATAAATATTACAAGAAATAAATTAAAATGTATATATTTCAACTATTTTTATTATAATAAAATTTTGGTATTCTGATATAACAAGAACTTTTTTATCAAATCTTATATATATTTTCATACAGATATGATATATTATATAACATTGAAAAAAATCAGCAAGTCGCCAATGAATATATCAACGTTAATATAAACGTTTATTCTTGCAAAAATTGACATTCTCCAGGGAGAAGCCTTCCATTTTTCGTAATGAAGGCTTTTTCTGGGTATTATAAACGATCGCGTAGAACTTTTTTCGACCTTAAACAGTCGAAAACTTTTCCGACGAAAGCTCCGAAAGTCCTCGGGGAAAACGCGGAAGCCGAAAGCGTCGCGGAAAAACTCTTATCCGTCTATTTTTTCGACGTTCGTTCGAATGAATTGTGTCGGAAAAATAGTTTTTCGTACGACGATAATAATTATAGACTCGGGGAATGTTTAATCGAAATCCCAGGTCTTTAACGGTACGACGATAAATCTATTGCGAACATTCCGAAAGGTCACTTTCGACCCCTTTCGAATCGAATACTTGTGTCCGAAAGTTATCTCCCTTGTAATTAAAGTTGTTCCTAGAAGTGCCCTTAAATACTGTGAAATATAATTCTAAAGCGAAAATTCTCGTTATACGCCTAACGATGTTCTTAAGAAATTGCTATTATTACTTGACAAATATTTTTTTTTTTATGTTAAATACGATATTTTATTTTATAGAATTATTTAAATTGTTACTAAAGTAAATAGATTAATATTTTGTAATTGAAAATTTCAATATGAAAATAATTATGAATTAAAAACATATTATGACTTTTATGTGAAATAAAATGAAGAAAAAATAATTAAATCAACTATTACAATATTTACTTCATTTCTGTAAGATAAATATTTTGCATTAAAAAAATGCGATTTATATTTTAAATATATTTTTAATTTTTTGATGATAATAATAATTTGAAACAAAATATTCTTATAGTGACATCTGTTGATAGAAATGTTAATTTTGTGAATTTTAAAGATATTTTTTATCATAGGTTTAATAAAATAATATTACGATTTGATTTTGAATTAGTAAATTTTTATAGAATTATAGATGTCACTTATTAATAATTTAAAACAAAAAATATCAGATTAAAAAAAATATGAAAGTATAAAGTAATTTTGTATATTTTTATTTCAAATAAACCTATTATTATTTATACACACTGATATATTTATTTTAATATTAAAAATTAAAAAAAAAAATATAATATTTATTTTCAAATTATTATTCGTATCCATTTTATTCAATAATATATCATATTTATATAATAAATTTGTATTATATATTCAATAATATGAGCAAAAAAAAACATTTTAATCCATTATATTACTAACAGCTTTGTATTCCAATTTCCATCCGACGCCTCTGTTATTATTGCTCGTATGCTGAACTATTTTCAAATAATTTTTTTCACTTTCACGATTCGCGGGAGAATCCTAAAATTATTATAATAGAAAAATTGAATTAAAATAATAATTAAAAATAATTTTCATAATCGTCAAAATTATACCCCGGGACAGAATTTCACAATAGATCTATCGTCGTGATTAAACAATTCCACATAATTCTGATCGCAAGTGTTGATTTTTCCAAAATCGAAAACTATTTTTTTTATATAAATCAATATATTAATTATTATAATATTATTAACATAATTTCATTATAATGAAAGCATACTTTTAAACGATGTGCTAATTTTAGTATCATGTGAAGTTTCAATAATCCATTCGCATTTTCCATTAATTCTATATGGCGTAGGATAAAGAGGACTATATATTAATCCTTCAGCATTAAGAATATATCCACCACATCCTCTTCCTATATATAAAAATTAAATTTATTATTATTTATAAAAAAAGATGATTAATGTAAACGCGTCGTGCAAATATAATGTGTTTTATTTTATGAATACTTCACCTTTATTTGTTGCTATATAAGTACCATCAAAATTACTGATACTTTTGTTTAATTTATTAAATATTAATCTTAAATTATTTCCTGTTGAAAATATAGGTAAAGGTATTGAATATCTTTTAACAGCGAGAAGTAATGTTGAATTATTATATTGTCCGTCTCTCACCTAAAACATATATACATATTTAAATTTTATAGTTGCAGATTTATCTACTTATATAATTTATTTAATTTACTTCCAAATAATTATAATCTGTATTATATCCATATGCGTATTTAATAAACAATGATATTGTGTAATTTTCTGGAACTTTTATATCAACAATGCATTCGTTCATTACATTTAATATTGTGATAGTTCCAAAAAATTGTGTATATGTTGGTGGACACACTATAAAAAAAATCGTCATATTATAATTAAAATATATTAAATTTTTAAATTATTTAAATACTGAAAATAAAATAAAACGCATTACTTAATACGCTATATTCAATTTTAAATCCTTTAAAATCGGTGCGCGTATTTAAAGACGTCTGAAGTGTGATATAAAAATCTTTATTTGTAATAACAATACTGTGAGATTTTAAATTTCCGCAATATATATGAAAATTGGCAGTGGGTTTATATATTTGACCCTAAAAATAAAATATAATAAATTTTTATATTATAATATATCATAAAACAATGAATATACCTGACGCATCTGTAAAACAAAAACTTGGCCATCTCTAATTAAATCGCTACCATTCATCGGTTTATCATTCTGTGAATGAATATTAAATCGATAAATTAATTTAATGTCACATAAATAAGCGTATCCAAAATTAATTTATTATTATAATCGATAAAAATAAAGTTACCTCTGTCGTCAAATGAAATATATCGTCTAGACAGTGTCTTTCATTAGACGGAGGCGCTAAATCGAATTCTAAAAATTTTACTCTTACAAAATGTGACAATTCGCAATGAAAAGTCCACGTACATCGTATTCCTTTCGGCAATTTTCCGCCGGAAAATCCGGGTGACGTGAAAATTTTATTTTTATTCTCAATCAAAAAATATCTTTCTCCGCACTCATCTGAAACGTATACAAATATAAATATTCTATTTTCGAATTATATTCAATATACATAAAATAATTAAATTATTTTTTACTAAGTTCTGATGTTATATTAATATCTATGCTACCACTTTCAACGGTACCATCTGTCGCAAAACGAATCCACATGAAATTATCAGAAGAAACAACGTCGTTAAGCACTTTATTACCGCAATATCTACCAAGAAATGGTGAATAAAATCCAGTACCGTCTCTAATCTACAAAAAAAAAAATAACAATATTAAATTCATACTTTTTTTATTAGTACATAATTAATATCGTAACATTTACTTCTAGTAAATCACACGTGCAATTATTGCTGATCGTTGATATATTATATTCATTTCTGCACAATGCGATATTAAAATGATTAAATTTCACTCGAATAACTCTCGATTCTGGCGCTTTTATAATCCATTGACAATCCATAAATGGTTTATACAATTTTTCACTGTCAATTCTCAATCGATAATTTTTAGTTTCGTTCACGTGTATTGTTCCACCACATCCGGCCACTTCGCCTATAAATTTAATAATATCATATATAATTCGATATACATATATAATATTATTTATATAAAAATATTTCACTTACCGAGAACGAAATTTATATCGGCAATAAATCCATCATAATTATTATAAAAATCTGTTATAAATCTAATCAACATTTTGTTAGTACGAGATTTGATTATCGGTAATGATTTCATTTGATCGCCGCATAATAATGCCAAACGATTTGTATTTGTTTCAATTTGACCATCATAAATACTAATATGATCATTATGACATGATATCGATTTTTCAAGTATTAATTTACTGAAACTATAATGAGAAATATAATATATTCATAATAATCGATTAATTCTTGAATTTCAAACTAAATAAAAATATTATATAATACAGATTAAAATTTCTACCTCAATACAATAACTTTATCCGACGGTGCAGTTATATTCCATGTGCAATTCATATTTGGATCATAATAGAGATAGTTTGGTGAATGAGATAATATTTGTTGACTACTGTTAATACTGCCTCCACAAGCTTTATATATATATAAAAAAAATATTTATATTAACTCATATTCAATTATATATCATAGTTTTTAATGATATTTATTACAATCCAGTTCATAAGTTAAATCGAATGTCGAAAAAAGCATATTTCTTTTACTGATTAAATTTATTTTGACTTCATTTTTATATCTAACATTGGGTTGATAATTGCCATTGCAAAATATTTTCTTTGTAATATCGATGTTTTCAAAAATATCACTGTTTCTCAATTCGATACCCTCGATTGACATTGAAGTTTCACTACAATCTTATGTAAATATAAAAATCTATTATTGACTAGAAACGAATTCGAAATCAACAATTTTATTATAATGATTTACTTGTCTGACCTCTGTTAAAATTAAATACTTTAAATTTTATATTTATAATCATATCTTTTGGTGCTATAATATTATATGTGCAATAAAATATAGGAGTTTGTGGATATATATCGTGACTATTTGGATTTTTTAAATGTTGTGGCAATAAAGTTGCCTCAAAATTTCCACCGCATATTTTTTTTGTAGATGCCTAAAAAATATTTAATAAAAAAAAGATATAATAAAAATATCAAAATAAATAATATTTCTATTATAAAGAGAATTATAATTAATTATAAAAATAATTGATAGTTTATTATAATTTGTAACAGAAATTACTTGAAATCCTTCAGCAGTGACTGAAGAATCGGATCTAAACAAAACTTTCATTTTGTTTGAAGTAGAAATATAATTTTGAGGAAAATCTCTTCCACACAGTTTGGCTATAGACGTCCATTGTTCATGTTTATAATCAAAAATCTAAAAATAAAAACACGAATCATTTTCTCATTTACGATCGGTAAATATGAAATGATATTTTTCAATAATTTATTACTTCAACGAAATCTTTGGAACAATTTTCAGATTTTTCAATAGCGAAACGTTTTAAAAAATATAATTCTATTCTATATCCGTTATTTTCTTTTATTTCCCAAGTACATTCCTGGTTATTTTTATAATTTTCGGGAAAATTTGGAGTCCAAAATGCAGAAGTAGTACGTGGATTTGGATTAACACATTGATCTAAAAAATAATTATAATTTTTTTACAACGAAGCTTTCCAAATAAATAAAAAAAGGAAATATCAGTATATTAATTATAAATATTCATCGCTTATATAATAAGTGTAATTAATACAAATTATTTTTATTTATCATTACCAAGACTTGAAAATTGTATACTTAATTCGGTATCATTATAAAACCGATCGGAAAAATACTCTACAATAAAAACTTTATAAAACGATCTGAATTTCATAGCCGTAACATTTTCAGAACATATCATTTTTCCGGGTATTTCTGGCAGAAGATGAGCTTTGACAATCAGATATTCTTTATGACAGGGTCCCGATAATTTAAATTTATCGGTTTTTTCCTGTGAACATAAAAAAAATAATTCATTTAAAATTGTGTGTAAAGTAGAAAAAAAATGTAAATAAATCATCATTATCGTACAAATGTTTGACCAGTTAAGTATATTGTCCATAAACATTCTACTGAACCGTTGACATTTGGAATAATTTTTAATGTGGTCACATTATTTGTTCCTGTAATATGACCACCGCATTTATTTATAAAATAATTCATTATAAAATTAGACTGGCCGTTTTTATCCAATATCTATTTAAAAAAAATATATATATAAATAATAAAATTAAAATTTAATATAAAAATATTTCATTCATATTTTATATTAAAATTATAACCTCTATTTCTGTGTTTAACGGGGGTAATAAAATTGTCGATGTATTACCGTTTTTATCGCATACATATATTTTTCCGAAATACAATGCTAAAATTTTACATTACATTATATTATATATACACAGAATATATATTGAAAAAAAAAACATTAAATTTAATACTTACACGAATGAATTGCTATACGATAAGTACTATCAAAACAATGATGTAAAGTGTGCGTTGAATTTTGTGTTAGTAAATTTTCGAATTTCAGTACTAAAGTGTGATTTTCTTCCGGTTTCAATTTCTTTTTTTTATCCTTGATATAATTGTAATTACAAAAATAACCGGAAGTGTTTTGTATTGCCGACAGGGAACCTTCTGTTCCAAAAAACTCACCCACGCATACTGAAAATGATTAAAAAAAATATCTATTTTTATCGAGTTATAAACTTTGAATTATTATTTTGATTTAACATATACTATTAATTGTTCTTACACGACGGTTTATTCGAAGTATATTGTGCTTGGAATGGTTCATAATCAGTTTTTCTTTTCAAAACATCTATCATCATTTTATCAGCACACGATTCAATAAAAATTTTACCATCAATAGTAAAATTACGATTTATGATTGACAAATAATTAAAATCGTTATAAAACTATAATCAATCAAAATAATATCATTTAAAAATTCATATAAAAATGACGTTTAAAATATATTGAAAATATATACCTCGATCTTCATTATATCTGGATTTTGTAAATATTTTGATCCGCTGATAATTTCTAAAGTAATTCTTCTACCTTTCGGTACTTTTATATACCATTTTTTACTTTTTTCGAAACTATTAAAAGGTTTTAAAGGTGAAGTGTGTAAAAATCCTTCTACTGATCTTAAAATATTATCCGATCTATAAACTTTAAATACGAAAAGATAATAAACAGTATAATAGCATAAAATGAAACAATATTATTATATAATATAAAACGCTCACAACGTCGAATTTTTTTATAACTCAGTTTAAATTTTGGGACAACATCTTTAATTCCACCTTTCATGATAAACAATTTAACTTTCAGTTTATTATTGAAAACTGTTATGGATTTAAAATCGGATATTCGACATATTTTATTAGTTATTGGAAAATCTAAATAAAATTTCAATCAATAAAACGTATTTTCAATATTAATAATTTTCTTTTTAAATGTATGTTTAAAATAATGTAAGAACCGACCATTTTCTTCAACTTTAAACATTTCAAAAAATTGAATATAAGCTTTGCTACAATTATCACTTATCGGTAAAGACAGTTCTTCAATATTTATATTTATACCAAAATTCCAAGTCTCATCAATATACCATATACATTCGATATCAGTCTTTTGATTCAATATTGGTAAATTATTCATAGTGAACGTATCATAAAAACGAAATACTCCGCCGCAAATGTCTGAAAAGATTAGTTTTTTTTGTTATTAAAAAAATATGATTTATAATTGAAATGTTCAATATATTGAAGAATATATTATAATTGAAATTAAAAAAAAATGATCGCTTTACCAATAGAAATGTTAGCTTTAAATCCATCTTTAGGCTCGGCAATATTAGTAAAATATCTAATATACATAATATTATCACTCGATTTTTGTATATTCGGACGATTTTTACAAAATTTTCCTATTGAATCTGAATATTCGGTTCCTCCGTCACGAATTTCAACATATTCGTATTCACAACTAAAATTCAATTAATTTTTATATTTTTTTAAATAAATAAAAAAAATATCTTTCAAGATTTCATTTGATCTTACTCATTATCCGATATCATATCAAATTTATCGATAAATTCAATTTTTAATCTTTCACCAGCGGGTGCCATTATTATCCATGTGCATTGTGTAAAAGGTTGTGGAATATTAGGATAATTTGGAGATGATATTATGATATTGTTATCATTGTGATTTAATTTTATGGTGTAATCGCAAAGATTTGACACTTCAAAAAATTTAATTCTGAATGTCGACTGAAAGAAATAATTATTTTTCAATGAAATGTATAGCCTCAAAGTAAAACTGTTGATTATTATTTAGTTATAGTAATTTTTTAAAAGAAAATTTAATTTAAAAAAATAAACGCACACTCGCATTAAAAATTATTCCAGTGTCGTTGTATTTTACAAAAGCTCGATTTCCCGACGTTTCTAATTTTTCAAAAATAGTTTCATTACCGCAATATTTTCCTTTACCTAATAATGGCGATTCGATAGAGCCTCCATTCTTTAACTAAAAAAATAAATAAATAAAAATATTACATTTTGAAGAAATTAAAAAAAATACACAATAAAATAAAATATTACCATTAGATAATTTTTACATGGACTGTTTTCAGAATTTTGAATATTCATTTTTAATATTTCAAACATGATCTTGCTACTGGGTTTCACAGTAATTGACCATTCGCAATGATAATTCAATTGAGAATATATATTGGAAAATGATGGATATAATACTCCGAATGTATCGGAAACATTTCCACCACAATCTGTTTAAAATATGATGATTTCTATATAATATAAACGGAGTAAAATATCGTAAAATAAAACTCAACTTACAAGATACAATTTGTGCTTCAAATCCCGTATAATTTCTCCAAAAATTAGTCATAAACTCAACTTTTATTCTAGATCCGGCTCTAATAGTTAATAAAGTACTATTGCTCAAACAATATTTGCCCAATAAATCCCAATTATTATCTGAACGTTTGTTTGATGAAAAAATTTTTACCTAGTGATAATATTATGTTTTAAAAATAAATTTTATAATGAGAAACAAATATATTATTACAAAATACTAAATGTAAATGATTGGATCGTTAAAAACATGTTAAAATAATTAAATAGGGAATGTTTATTAAATAAAAATAAATTAACGCACTCCATCTAAAAAGCATTTCATACTATCATCAATATCCATCGTGATGAATTTAAATTCAAAATGATAAGTGCCAATAGTTTCAAATGTCCATTCACAATTTAACCTCTTTCCATAACCATAAAGATAACCGGGAAATTTTAAATTGTATATTCCGGCACTTGGTATAAAAATAATTTCGTTTTGTCCGCACTTGTCTGAAATGTAAAACGAAAAATATATAAATTAAAAAAAAATAATAGATTATACGATGAAAACAATCAACCTATGGAATTTTGAGCGTAATTGACTTCGCTATATCTGTCATTGTCCGCCATAACCTCGGTCCATTTAAACAAAAATAAAGATCCACTAAGATCTTCGTAATTACGAAATTTTACATTAACCACATTTGTAGTGCTTTCAACCGAATCAGGAAATTCATAACCACAAGCGGTCAATAATTTTGGAGATTTTTCATCAGCACCATCGAATATCTTTGAAATCAAATAAATTCTTGATGAAATATATGGTATTGTTTTTTCAAAATACCTTTCAATATTAAAGAAACTTACAACAACATTGCTTGAATCGTCACAATTATTATTTAGAGGCATTTGTATTTCTTCGAAGTCTATTCTGATGGTTGAACCAAACTTAACCATTATTGTCCATTCGAAATCGTCTTCTGTTTCATATGTATAGGTTTTTGGATACATTGGTGAAGCGACTTCTCCAGTAGTACCATTGAGTTCATTACCGTGTACTATATTATTAATATACATGTTTTTAATTGGTAATTCAATAATTTATACATATTGATAAAAAAATATGAATACTTACAATATGAATAATCTGCTTCAAATCCTATTGACGTTTCATCACTATTAATACGAAATTTAACCCATAATTTCTTGTCAACGGTAATATTTGTTGGGCTTGTTTTACCACAGTATAAACCTTAAAATTTAAAATCGATTATCATATTTTAAAAAATATATAATCAAATAAAATTACAATTTACCTAATAATTTTCCAGTGCTATTTATTTCTCTAAATTCCAAATAATCCTCGTCACACGTATCCGATTCGCCAATTTGAAACTTTAAAAATGTTAAATGTATTCTGTTGCCTGAAATTCGCGAAAAATTTATTACCAAAACTTTTCTAATTGCATATTATTATCTCTACACATCTCATTGTTTACCGGGAGACGGTTTAAATGTCCAAATGCAGTTTGACTTTGGCGGATATGAACTAGGATATAGAGGACTGGTGAAAGTTCCGTGTTCATTTCTTAAGTCGCCTCCGCAACCTGAATGATGATTTCTTTATATAAAAATTTCCATTATAATTAAATATTCTAAAAAGTGCTTATTTTACTTGTAACCATAGTAGTATAAAATACTTCAAAAGTATTTTGCAGTGAACCCGATGGATTTTTCAACTCAATAGTAATTGCGTTGGCGTTACTGATTAATGTGGCCGAGGCTTTACTATCGCATATTTCTCTCAAGAGCGGAGCGGTCGTCGATTCTCCATTGTAAACCTATTGTTGATTGAACAAAAATGAAATACACTACCATATAATGTACGTCTTTCATTTTGTAAATGGCATTTTTACCGAAATTTTCCAATCTAAACAGCGAGATATTTGACTTGTCGACTTTGAATATTTGATCTCCGTGAAAGTCAAAGCGATTTTTTCATCTAAAAATTATACAAAAATTATATTACTGTTTTAATTACTTCGAAATAATTGTAATAATCACCCGGCTCTTCGGCGATAAGAATCCACACGCAAGATTGTATGTTTTTTTTCTTCATATGATATTGATCAATTTTAATTATCCCGTCATCGTTTACCGATATCCTACCACCGCAAGTCTAAAAGCAAAGCCTTCGTAAATAAATTGACAAACAGAATCTTAAAATATTTTTCGCACACATATTTAATGGTTATTTTAAAGATACTTTATAGAGCAAAATAATTTGTACCATAGAAAAGGTAGCTTTAAAACCCTTAGCCGGCATAATATCGGTCGATATGAATTCAACCAACATTTGATTTGATGTAGATGTGAATATTTTTTTAGATAAATAATTTCCGCATAAATTACTTATTATTAAATTACCATCACTAACGCTTGTGCCGTCATATACCTTTGAATATAGTAAAAATATATTAAATTTATAAATTATTGTAACTTGTAATACTATATTCATTATTACATTGACAATATCACCGCATGTGTTATTTGAAGTTGCCAGATCGAAATCATCAAAATCTAGTTCAACTCTGTGATTCTCAAAAACAGTAATTTCCCAGAAACAATGTAAATTTTTATCATAAATCATCGGATAATGTGGAGTAGTTATAATTCCAGAAGGTGAATCGAATTTTCCACCACATTCTATATAATATTAAATTTCAATTATTAAAATAAACATTCATTATTAAAAAAAAATAACAGCTTCTACTTACTGCTATTAATACTTTTATAATTGGCTGTAAATATAATTTTACTATTTTTTTCAACTAAAAACATTCTAATATACATATAATTTCCAGTTGCAGTGACAATAATGGGTTTTTGTTTATTTTCATACGTTATATTCATTAGCAATGGAGATTTATCGTTTATCCCATTATAAATACTTATGAATGAAATTTCACGATTGTTTGATGAAATTAATTTATAATCATTAATATTGAGTTCAATAGAATTTCCAACTTCTAATTGAATATTCCAAATGCATTCAATTTTTTTACGTTCATTTTTCAACACGTCTGATAATTTCAATGTTCCTGTAGAACTTTTATAAATTCCGCCACAACCTGAAAAAAATTAAAGCTCTGAATGTTTTAATACAATACGATAATAAAATTATTTATTTTTATTGAAATCAATAAAAATTACCAACGATTTTCCATTCTAATCGGAAACCTGTATAAGATTTGGCTTCGTTAGCATGAAATGATATTGAAATATTATCACTTTCTGATATAAATCTTGGAGGTATTGAATGTCCACAATATATTTTACTAGTATTATTCTCTATTTTATTATCCCTTATCTACATAAAAAGCAATATATATATATATATATATATATATATATATTATATAAACAATAATAATTAGCATTTAATAAATAATACTCACTTTTATGTAATCTTCCAAACATGACATATTTTTTTCAGTGATTATTTGTGAAGTATTTATATATATATAATCATCAATATCATTTTCATCTCCAAGATTAAAATGACTGAAAGCGACTGAAATTTTATTTCCTTTAGGCACCAATATCGACCAAGAACATTCTATATTACCAGGATAGGGATTTGGAAAATTATGACTTTCTATAACACCATTGAAACCTGACAAATTTCTGGTACAAACTAGAGTATATCATAATATATTATAAATAAATATATTTTTATATATTGTAAATATGGAGATGTCGAATGAATTTACTCGATTTATACTTTATAAGAAATCCAGTAGCTGATGCAGAATAATTAGATCTGAATTTAATAAAAACATGATTTCCTGTAGAAATTATATCATTTTTAAACGCTGAAGTCATATTACAATATCTTCCTAAAGATTTCGTTTCTGTTTTTTCGCTGTCAAATATCTAAATAAATCGATATAATTCTTATAATTTCATTCAATTTTTTTTAATATATTAAAAAGCACATTTTTTACCTCAACATAATCGGTTTCACATTCCGTTTCTAAATTTAATGCGACGAATGTGACTTTTATAACAGAACCCGCGCTTGTAGATATTTTCCAATAACATTCGCTATTATATACATAAGGTCTAGGATAGTTTGGTGAAATGATACTACCCATTGGACTTGTTAATATTCCACCACAACCTACATATTTTTAATATATTGACAACAAATATATTAATCATTTAAAAAAAACTACAATTTAAATACCTGTTGATGCGCTTTCCCAATTAAGTTTAATTCCTTTCGAATATTCCAGCACATTCATATAAAATTCTAAATATAGAGAATTAGTCATAGAAATTAAAGAATCGGGAGTATTATTTCCACAAAATCTTCCGATAAGCGGTGCTTCACTATATCCTCCATTTCTAAATTATCAATAATCGCTATAAATATATTATATATTTGAAATTTAAAAAAATATATATATATTAAATTATTTTAAAATTGAACCTGATTATTAAATATTCGTTAAGACAACCGTCACTTTTTTCCAATGAAAATGATTCAAAATTCAATAATATCTGTTGTCCGTTTGGAACATTAATCGTCCAATTACAGTTCATAAGCGTTAATTTTCCATACCAAAATAATGATCTAATTGAACCAGAAGAAGTCATATAGTTTCTGTTACAATCTAAAACGTTTTACTTATTTAGAAAAAAACAACTAATATTATATATATATATATATATATATATATATATATATATATATATTATAAAATTTATTATCATATAATAAAAAAAACATACCATTATAATCAATTTTTGTATATTTGAAAGCAAAACTGTCCTCACTGTTGTGATTTTTAATATTTAATATCATCATCAACATATTATTTGATGTTGACATTATAGTTGGAGGCGGTGAAGAACCACAAAATCTGTTTTTATTTAATTATATATACAAAAAAAATCAACGCTTTAATTGATATTTACAACTTTATTATATAAACTTACGTTCCCATTTTCTGAGATATCTCTCGATTTAACGTTTCATTACTATAAATATCCAAATGGTTTACGTTTTCACATCTTTCCGTTGATTCGAAATTGAACGACATCAATTCAATTTGTATTTCAAATCCTATCGGAACATATAATATCCATGTACATTGTTTTTTATCATGATAATCTTGAATTGATATAGTTTTTGTTGTATTATTTTCAGATAATTCTGGAAATGTGATAATTCCCTGTGGTTTCTTCATTATACCGCCGCATCCTGTATTTTATCAATTGTTAGAAAGTCGTGTATATTTAGAAAAGAAAAATGTTAATTTAATTTTCACCTGTTTCTATCGATTCGTATTTTGCTGTAAATTCTAAAGTGTTGTTAATTGTACTAATCATATATACGATATATAAATAATTATACGATGAATATATATTTGGAAGTATTGTGTGATTTCCACAAAGAGAGGTTATCAATGGTGAATGTATATTATATCCATTATATATCTAAAATATATATATATATATAAATATATTATTTCTTACGATAATTTTTCAATAGATTATTATAGACAAAAATTAGTGACATATAGATATTAAATTTGTATTGTTTTAAATAAAGTATGCGAGTTTATAATCTCAAATTGTAAATTAAAACAGAAATTCATCAAATCTAGATTTTCAATATAAAATACAATTCTTATAAAATAAAAAATAATATGTTTTTCAATTAGAAATTGACTATTAGAAATTGTTTATATAATTGGAGCCATTGATGTTAAAATTTTTAAGTACTTTAGAAATTCCTGAAACAATTCGTGATCTTTAAAAAAAAATTACCTTGATATGATTTAATAAACAATTGTTTATCTCCATATTTAAATGTAAAAATGATAGTTTTATAATATTTCCAAAAGGTCGTTCGATCAAATAAGTACAACGTTTATTGCCGAAATATGAAAATGATTGAAAAGTTTTCGAACTTTCGTGAAAAATCTCTTTACATATTGTCGTATACAAAAAACTAAAAATATTTCTAATGTTTTTATTAGTGCTTTTAAACACTATAAGTAATTTATTTGTCGACGAAATAAAAGTCGGTATGTTTTTTGATCCGCAATACTTTCCAATCAAATCAGAATTTTTACTATCACCATCAAAAATCTAAAAAAAAGAAATGTTTATATGAAATAGACCATAATATATTTTGATAATTCGAAATAAACTACCGAAAGTGAAACTGAATGACATTCGCTCGATTCTTCTAAATCAAATTTAAAGAAAAAAATTTTTATTTTATAAAATTCTGGAAGACTTATGAAATATTCACATTCTATGTCTGTATAAGAAATATCTTCTAATCTAGGAGTTTTTATTTCATTGGTATCTCTAGTATATTTTCCACCACAAGACCATTTAAATCCTATAATATGAAATAAATGCAAATTAATAAATACAACTATTATAATAATATAATTAAAAAATTCAACTTTAAAAATTTTACCTTCGATAGTTTTATAATTAGCCAAAAATCCATAATCATTGCTCGTTGAATCAGAATGAAAATGGATTAGTAAATTATAACTATGACTATTTATTTGAGAAGAACTTGTAGTATTACAATATTTTGCTAATAATGTGTCATCGCTAGTTAAACCATCATATATCTAGAAAATTTAAATCGTTAATATATCATTATTATTTTCCTAGAGTTAATCATATAAATAATTATTTGCTTACGGCTACAAAGTCATAATTGCAATTTAAATGGGATTCGATTTGCAATGATGCAAAATGCAATTGTATCTTTTTTCCAGAACTGACTGTAATTTTCCAATAACAATCCATATTTGTAGGATATTTTCCCGGAAATCCTGGTGATCGAAAACTACCAGTATCTGAATTTTCTAATGTGCCGCCGCAAGTAGGTTCTATTGATTTCCAATATAATGTAAAGCCATTATCGATTTTAGTGTTATTCAATTTCAATAATAAATATAATGAATTTCCAGTGGATATTATAATTTGACTATTATTTCTATAATATCCACAAAATCTGCCCAATAAATGATTGGATGAACTATGTCCGTCAAATATCTGAAATTTGTTGTCTTCTTTTTGAATACAAAATCACATCTAGAAATATTTTCTTAAGTAATAAAAAAATATACTTCTAAAGAATTAATACGACATTCTGTAGAATTTATTAAATTAAATCTCGAAAAAGTTACGTTCAAAACTTTTTCAGGTTTTGTTGTGATGATCCACACACATTTTCTATTACTACCAAAATAAACATTCGATTCTGGATATATTATAGTGCCTTCTTCTTCGTGAATCGAACGAACGCATTCTGAAAGAAAAATAAAACAATAATAATATAGAAGATGCAAGAATTTATTTAAAACAATATATTAAACTTTAAATATTAAATATTATATTTATAAATTATACTGAAAAAAAGAATACTGACGTTCTGCTATATTATCACATATGAACCCTGTATATAGAGATGTGCATTGACATCTAAATCCAAAAATTTTACTACGATCTCGAATGCATGTTCCACCATTTTTACAAGGCTGTGTTAGACAAGGATTATCTAGTGTTTCGCAATTACGACCTAAAAAAAATATTTTTTTAAATATAATAATTTAATAGAAAATCGAATATTTTATTAATATAAATTATTGCCTTTGTATCCCAATTTACAAACACAAATATATCCGTTTGCAGTATTTGAACAATTTCCGTTGATACACGGATTCGAATCACAATGAATTTGCGATAATTCCGTAGATTCCGTATTAGATTCCACATAATTGGTTGGAACACAACCGTTTACCCCGGATCCGCTTCCTATATAACCAGATTTACATACGCACGTAACAATAGATACGCCTGTGCATAAAATTGAAATCCTTCATAAATAATGTATTATATTTTATCAAACT
Source organism: Leptonema lineaticorne (assembly GCA_024500535.1). NCBI lineage: Eukaryota > Metazoa > Arthropoda > Insecta > Trichoptera > Hydropsychidae > Leptonema > Leptonema lineaticorne. The sequence goes on from JANIJI010000009.1 coordinate 4,717,472, forward strand.
TAACCAATAGTATACCATATATGATTGATATACCGGGCAAACTGCTGCATATTGCCATTGGATGACAGTCGCCGTTATTAATTGCACAAACTCCTGTAAATGAACACACGGTTCCGTCACCGACATATCCCGATGGACAAGGCAAACACACTCTGGACCCCTGAAAATATTATATATCCTCTAAAATTCAATATTTTATTCGTGCTAATAAACAAACGTTTGGCTTACAATAGTGTTAATGCATTGAACTAATGGTGTTGTACTACAACCACCGTTGCTATTTGAGCACTCGTCTATATCTATACACTGATAACCGTCGCCGTTATAACCTGTTCGTTATATTCGTATGAAAAAAATATATTTTCTATTCATATAAATCACATATAAATAAAATTTACCCGATGGACAAGAACCGCATGTAAATGATCCGGGCGTGTTAACGCATGCCACGTAAGGATTACTCGAACAAGGATGTGCACCACCTAAACATTCGTTGATATCCACCGTACATTCAGGACTTCTGCCATTAGTTGTCCAACCCTTGAATTCAAACGATTATCACTATTCTATTTTGTAATAATTATACAATACACACAAAAATAATATTCACTTGATCGCATTGACACGAAATTCCAGATCCTGCATTATTTTTACAAATACCATGTCCACATAGTTCTCTATCAGATCCTAAACTGCAATTAACTGATCTTTCATTACAATGGATTCCATACCAACCGGGCAAACAAGTGCATTCGTATCCTCCAGGCTTGTTAACACAAGTCGAATTGTTTTGACAGCCTAATTTTGTTTGAGTAAATCTCACACATTCGTCAACATCTTCCGTGCAATTCTTTCCCTACAATAAAAATGGATTTAAAACCAAAGATTTTTTTTTAATTTTTAATTTTTTTTAATTACCTTCCAATTATTAGGACAGATACAAATGTAATTATTGTAATTGTCCACACATATTCCTCCATTTTGACATGGTCTTAAAAAATTACAATTTTTCGCGGAAAGTCTTTGTTGTATATCTTGAATTCTATTCTTTAATAGTCGTATTAAAGTTTTTAACATTCTCACTATTCTCTAAAATTATAAAGTTTATTTAATTGAAATTCATTATTATTCTTACTTATTTTTTATAATTACCTTTATAACATTATTTTTAGTATTAGTGACATGATTGTTTTCCAAATTGGATATTCTATTAAAAATACCATTATTACCGGTAAATTTTTCGTGAATTAGTAAAGCTTCAGAATTTGCCGATGACTTTATATAAAATTTAATTTCATTTAATACACGGTTAGATGTCGTCATCTATAGAATAACATATCAACAATCGTTTTTTTTTCACATTCTTTTTCTAATAATTTATTGACAAAATGTGTGATACGAAAATTTTTAGTATATTACTCACCGAATTTATCATTTGAATAATGTTAAATGTCCCAAAATTAACATAAGAACCTGCATCATTCATTTCTAAAATTATATTCTTATTTTTTCCCGGTTTCATTATCAGATTTCCATCTTTAGTCGTTAAAGTAGAATATAAAGAATCATCCATACCAATTGAACAAATAAAAAATAAATTAAATATAAGAATTTTAAATAATAATTCAGCCATTATCACATTATTTTCACATCATATTTAAACGAAAAACTGACACAAAATGATCCAATATTTTGCATAATTATTATATTGTTATTTTTATCAATCGAAACGCCCATCATTTGTGTAATATTACATTATTATCTATTTTTCGCAATGTTATGTGAAATATAATATATAGTTGCTATAAAATATTAGATAAAATAATAATTTTAACAGTCCTAATGCTTGGAAAAAAAATTTATTTATCTAATAAAACTATATAAATCTTTCGCTCTCAATATATCTTATATATATATTTATTCATTTTTTCTTTTCTGATTTTTTTTAATTTCTATAATTTTTTAATCTATTATTACAATTTTTAATTTATTAATTTCTACAATTTTTTATATATTTCTACAATATTTAATCTATTTGCTCTATTTTTGCAAATTTTTAGTCGATATTCACAACAATTAAAACTTATATTAAATTTAAGCCGAAATTTGGTCATTATATTGTTCGAATATTATTCAATAATTATTCTCACTTTAAAACAAATTTTTACTTTTAAATGTTTTATTTTTTTGCGTTTTATATATTTTTAATATAATTAAATTTAGAAAACGACGGAAAAATTCTTCATGTATTCGTAAAATTTATAAAAATTCTATTAAAATTATATCTGCTTTTATATCAATTTTCAATTGACTCAAATGAAAATTAATATTGGCTTTCGTAATATTGGAAAAAAATAATAATAGATCATAATAGTAATAAAACACAATTTTTACAATAAACGTATTATTTATTAGCATACATACATTTATTTTATAATATATATTTATTTTCCAATAAAAAAATACATATTTAATAAAATGATAAAAACAGAAATTTATTTTTTATACATTATGATTCTTTAAATAATTTCTTAGAATTTTAAAATAATTGAAATCGATATACATATATAAAAAAAATATTAAAAAATTAATAAAGTCTATTATCCCTTGATTTAAATTCCAACTTCCATCCAACACCTTTGTTGTTATTACTCGTATGTTGAACAATTTTCATGTAATTGCTTTCACTGACACGTGTAGCGGGTGTATCCTAAAATTACAGTATAATCATAAAATAATATAATCAATACATATTAATATCAAAATCAATATAAATCCATACCCCAGGGCAAAATTTAACGATAGGATTTTCATCATGATTTAGCAATTCGACGTAATTTGATTCACAAGAAGTTTTTCCTCCAAAGTCGAAAACTGTTTTTTTTAATCATTTATATTAATATTATTTCTTTTAAATAATACATTGTAATAAAATATCGTTAATTTACCTTTAAACGAAACGCTAACTTTGGTTTCATGAGATGTTTCAATTATCCATTCGCATTTTCTTGGAATTCTATAGGGTGTAGGATATAAAGGACTATAAATTACTCCTTCAACGTCGCGAATTGAACCTCCACATCCTCTGCCTGTTTGAAAAATTAATATAAATTTATATAGTTTAAAAAAAACAATTGGGATGAAAGAAAATTTACCTTCATTTGTTGCTATATAAATCGCATCAAACGAGCTATAAGTGTTTTCTTCTCTTCTAAATATTAATCGTAAACTATTTGTTGAAGAAAATATGGGTAATGGCGATGCAAATTGTTTTACAGTTAGAACTAATGATGAATTATCATAAGGACCATCTCTTACCTATTAAAATAGATAAAAAAATTGCATTAAAATATACGAGGGAATACTTATAAATATTGTTAAAAACTTTTTTTATGATAAATATGTTTTATATATTTTTTTTGATATTATTATATATTACATTATTATTTTTACACGTGTTTGAATTTCATTATTTCTTACCTCCAAATAGTTTTTATTAATATTGGAAGAAAATAAATTTATAACAAATAAAGATATCGTATAATTGACTGGAACATTTATATCCACCGTACAATTTGATTCGAAATTGGAGAAAAATATTTTTCCATATTTTTGATGAAAAGTAGGAGGACACTCTATAAAATAATATATAATTAATTTTATGCATATTTAGATTTTTATGTTTTACAAAAATATGTATTACTTGATGAACTATATTCAATTTTAAATCCTTTGAAATATTTTTCTTCAGCAGAAGATGTTTGAAGTGTGATATAAAACTCATTAGCTTGTACATAGAAATCATGTGAAGTCATATTTCCGCAATAAGTATGATATGTCGTACTAGATTCAACCGCAAAATCCTGAAAAAAAATTTTTCAACATTTAATATTTCTTTGAAGTTATCGAAATACATTTTGTAGTCATAAGTATAAAATATACTGCAAATGTAGACCATTCTCCATCTATAATCAAGTCACCATTCGTTTGGCTTTTCAAATTCTGCAATTAAATATTTCGTTATTATTCCAAGCAATTATAATATATATATATATATATATATATATATATATATATATATATATATATATATATCTACGCATACATTATAATTAAAACTATTAAATAAGTATCACCTTAGTAATTGATATTTGGAAAGTCTCATTTGAACATATCCTATACTTATTCGGCGGTGCTAGATTGAATTCTAAAAATCTCAAATGCAACTGATACGAATCATCACAATGAAAAGTCCATGTGCATCTGATTCCGTGTGGCAATTTTCCATCGGAAAATCCCGGTGATGTGAATATTTTCGGATCCTTGAAAACTTGCACGTTTTTATCTCCGCACTCGTCTAGACAATTGTTATATGTAATAAAAATTGATTTATTTTGTATAAATTGATTTATATATATATATATATATATATATATATATATATATATATATACCAAATGTTGATGTTATAGTAGCTTCAATTCCATAACTTTGTATTGTGCCATCTGTTAAAAATCGTATCCATAAATGGTTATCAGAAGAAACCATATCGTTTGGTGCTTCGTATCCACAATATCTGCCCAAAAGTGGCGAATAAAATCCGGTACCGTCTCTGACCTTAAAAATAAAATAATAAATATTGTTTTATTTTTAAATAATATTCCATTATTTTTCAAATCGCAATATTCAAATATCAAATCATACTTCAAATGAATCACAGGCGCAATTATTTTTGGATAATTGTGTTTCATTGACGTTTGAACACGGTGCAACATTAAAATATACGAATTTAATACGAATAATCCTAGATTCTGGCGCTTTTATCAACCATTGACAATCCATAAACGGCTTATACAATTGATCAATTTTAATTTTTAATTTATAATTATGTGTTTCATTCACGTGAATCGTTCCACCACATCCAATAGATTCGCCTTTAAATATATACAAATATTAATTAAACGTTTCATCACAAGGAAAACTGAAGGAAACGTGAAGAATGCAATCATTTACCATATACAAAATTTACATAAGCTACAAAACCATCATATTGATTATACATATCAGTGATAAATCTAACCAACATTTTATTAGTACGAGACTTGATTATAGGCAACGATTTGGTTTGATTTCCACACAACGTTGCCAAAAGATTTGATTGTGTTTCATTATAACCATCATAAATACTGACACGATCTGAATAACAAGGCGTTGTTTTTTCAAGCATAAATTTACTAAAACTGTTATTAAAATAAGATTAATGTTAATCAAATCATAATTATATTCATATTATATAATTTTACAAATAAATAAACTTTTTCAATAATGAAAAAAATAGATCTATCTAATTATAAATATATAAAAAAAATAAGAATAGTACCTTAATACGATATTTTTATCTGAAGGCGCTACTATTTTCCAAGTACAATTTAAATTGGGATCGTAAATTTTGTGATATTGACTTTGAGACGATATTTTTTGTTGACTGTTGATATTACCTCCGCAAGCTTTTAAATTTAAAATATTTTAATTAATTCACAATACGATAATTACGAATGGATTTAATAACAAATTACATTTAAGATATTACTGTTTAACTTATAATGCAGCTGATATCTTGAGTAGTGATATTGATTAGCGCTAGCAAAATAATTGATAGTAACCCAGTTTTTATATCTTAATTTCATATTATTCTGCGCATCGCAAATTACTTTTTTTTTCATTTCAGTAGGTATAAAGAAATTTTCAGAAATCGCTTCAACACCCTCAATTGTAAGTGCGTTATTATCACAATCTTTAATAAAACAAGATATTATATAAAACGAGATATTATAAAACTACAACTACATAATTTTGCTTACTTTTTTGGTATAATAATAAAGTAAGTTCTAAATTAATTATTTGACCGTTTGGCGATGTGATATTATATGTACAATTGATTATATTTCTAGTTAACCTTAGATAGTCTGGACTGACTATAGTCTGCGATAATGTTGTAGCTTCAAATTTTCCTCCACATATTTTTCTCCAAGACAACTGAATAAAATTTAACAAAAATATGTTGAGAAATTTTAAACAAAAAATTATGATTTATATTGTTTTAAATAATTACTTTGAATCCATCAGCAGTGACAGCGGTATCAGATCTAAACAAAACTTTCATTTTATTTGATGTGGAAATATAACTTGGTGGAAAAGTTCGACCGCATAATTTAGCTATTGATTTCCAATTTCCAAATGCATAATCAAAAATCTAAAAAATAAAAATAAAAGTTTTTTTTTCATAAAAAAAATGTTCAGTTTCAAAATCAGTACATATATTTTAAATAATTTTTGAATATTTTATAAGTCTCCTTTTTTAATAACCGCCTTTTATTGCATTTTTTGCTAATTGTCGATTAAATCAATTGTATTTTGAAAAATCATAATAAAACCACATTAATTATTACTTCAACGAAATCCTTGGAACAATTGTCTGATTTTTCCAAAGCAAATCGTTCCAAAAATCTCAGCTCTATCCTATTTCCCGCTATTTCTTCAATATTCCATGTACATTCCTGATTGTTTTCATAATTTAAAGGATAGTTTGGTGTTGAAATATTTCTTATGTAATGATATATTGTTGAACCACAACCTATAAATCATAAATATTTTTATCCAAAAAAAATAAATTAATCAAGTGTAATTATATAAAAATAATTTTGTTGATAATAAGTTGTTGATGTGAAATAAAATACAATATTTTTAGATATGATAACATATCTTTTATTCAATTTACCATTATTTATAGTAGAAAATTCTATATCCAATTTGCTTTCATTGTATAATTGTGTAGCATAATATTCTACAACAAAATCACCGTAAAAAGACGTCAATTCTAAATCTGTTTTATTTTCAGAACATATAGCTTCTGATTGATAAAATTGTAATTTTGATGATCTTATAACCACATTTTCAGATCGACACGGTCCAGTTAATTTTAAATTCGTAGTTTTTATCTAATAAAAGAACGTCAAAATTATCATAGTATTATAGAATAATAATAATAATGAAATAAAATTGTACGAATAACTTACACTCGTATCGAATACATTTAAATTTATTAACCACAAACATTGTACTAAACCTTCGGTATTTAGAACAGGTTGAAATGTAATCTGACTGATTTCTGTAAATAAACCGCCGCATTTACTTATATAGTAACTAATTTTATAATTCGATTTTCCATCAACGTCTATTATCTATAAAATAAAAAAAAATTATTAATCTCGGTTAAAAATAATTCTTCTAATTATTCAATTATGAAAATATTTTTTTATTATTTGAATCAAAAGACCATGAAATATTTACATCAATCGTTGTTTGTGTTACAGGTACCATTATTATCAATGTTTCATTGAATTGACCGCAAATCTCTTTTTTAGGTAGTCCTCCTAAAAATCGTTTTTTTTTATTTTTTACTTTAAAATTCAACTAAAATCTCAGCTGTTTATGACATAAACTATACAAATAAAGTATTTTTGAAACAGCTAACACTAATATTAAACATAATAATAATTTTTCACTTACGCGATTTCAATATTATACTTGATAAATACGCATTACACATAACGTTTTTATAAATTGACCTTCCAATGGATAAATTTTCAAATTTCAAAACTAAAGTATATTTTGATCTCCGTTTTAAAATCATACTTTTATCCATCTCGTATTTGTATACACAGTGATAACCTGCAGTATTTTCTAATTTTGATATTACGCCTTCCATTCCAGAAAAATCTTGGTTACAAACTGAAATCAAACAATAAAATAAATTAAAAATATATCTATATTATTAATAATACATCATAAATTAACTAACTTGAAGGTTTGTTTGATGTATACTTAGCTAAAAATGGTCCATTGTCAAAACTATCTTTGTCTGTTTGCCAAATAGATATCATCATTTTATTCGATGATGATTCTATGAAAAATTTTCCATCGATTGTATAATTATTTTTTGTATAATATATAAATTCAAAACCATCATAAAACTTAAATAAAATTAACAAATATTAACATCACACATATATCATAAAAAAATCATATGCTACTAAATATTGTAAATACCTTTATATTATATTTGGTAGATTTTTCGATATATTTCAAACCTTTCAAAATTTCCAATATAATTCTTCTACCTTTTGCTACTTGAATCTTCCAAATTTGAGTTCTTTCAACATAAGTTGAAAGATATATAAATCCTTCAGGCGCTGACATAATTGTTGTTTGAACTTTCGATTATATATGAATTAAATTAGATAATGTTATAAATACAAATACTTATCATAACATATAATATTTAACTTACTATTAGGTATCTCCGTATATTTTAGTTTAAATTTAGGAACTAAATCTTTAACTACGCCTTTCTTGATAAATAATTTAACTTTTGCCAAATTATTAGCGATCGCTACTGGTTGATGATCAGATATTTGACATACTTTTTCAGATACGGGATAACTATCTGCAATATTTAAATATTTATTTTTAAAAACAACATAAAATATCGTTTTTTAACAATAATTTTAAATAATTTACTCACTAGTAACGTTTGTGTTTTTAACTTCAAAAATTTGAACGTAAGCATCATTACAATTGTCGCTATTTGGCAATGATAATTCTTCAAAATTAACATTTATACCGTAATTTTTTTGAGTAACTATATCCCAAACGCATTCGGTATCATTTTTTTGATTAATTATTGGCAGATTGTTCAAAACCAAAGTGTCGACAAAACGAAATATTCCGCCACAAACATCTTAAAAAAAAAATAAACGAAATATTCAAATTTCTAATGAAAGAATATAATTCTAAAAACCTAAAAGATAATAACAATTACATCTAACAACGATAATATGTCACTCACCAATTGATATATTTGCTTTAAATCCATGGCTCGGTTCGGCCAAATCAGTTAAATATTTAACAAACATCATATTATCGCTAGATTTTTGAATATGTGGAATTGATCCACAAAATTTTCCGATACTATTGGAATTTTCGTTTCCGCCATCCCGAACATCGACAAATTCAAACCGGCAACTGAAACACGATATGTAATAATAATATATGTTTTTATTTTTATTCAGTTTTCTTTCTATATAACATATTTTACATACTTTTCTTCCGTCATTATATCGAAATTTTCTAAAAACTCAATTCTGATTCTTTCTCCAACCGGTGCCATTATAATCCAATTACATTGTGTGAAAGGATGTGGAATATTAGGATAATTCGGAGACATAATTATTATACTATTTGATACTGAATTCAAAGATAATTTGTAATCGCAAAGGGCGGTCGTTTCAAAAAATCTTAATAAAAATGTTTGCTAGAAATATAATAAAAATTGTAATTAAATATAAATATGTTCCAAATTATTATATAATATTATAAAAGAAAGACTCTGAAAAAATACCATTGGATGATTATTAGACGTATAGTAAAACTTAACAAACGCACGATTTCCTGAAGTTTCTAAAATTTCATTAGCTAAAGTTTCATTACCACAATATTTGCCTTTTCCCAATAGTGGTGATTCAATATATCCTCCATTTTTCAACTGGATTAATTTAAGACTATTTAGATTAAAATCACTCTTAATACTAATTAAAATATTAAATCAACATACCATTAAATAATTTTGACAAGAATTTAAAATGTTTTGAATATCCATATTCAAAATTTCGAATTTAATCCTACGACCCGTTCTGACCTCAACTAACCATTCGCACTGACGATTTGAGGAAATTTCGTTCTTTGGAAATAATGGATATAATGTTCCCGATGTTTCAGAAACATTTCCGCCACAATCTTTGAATAAAAAAGTTATTGAAATCATTTTTAGATAATTTAAAAATCATATAACTAAAATAAAAAAATATTATCTACAGGTTGAAATCTCCGCTACAAAACCCGTTCTATTTTTCCACCAATCAGTGATAAATTCCACTTTAAGTCTGGAACCAGCTTTAATTATTAATTCAGTGCTATTACTTAAACAATAGTTACCTAACAAATTCCAATCTTTATCAGATCGTTTGTTTGTTGTTGAAATTACCACCTATAAAATTGATATATATATATATATATATTTTTTTTAATACTTAAAAATTTTTTTTATAACAACTCGTATAATCAAAACGTACTCTATCCGAGTAACAACCATAACTTTCATCAATATCAAAATCGGTGAATTTTATTTGAAAGTGATCAATTGAAGTAGTTTCAAATATCCACTCGCAATTTAAATTTTTATCATAGCCCACGGGAAAACCGGGCGACTTTAAAGTAATTACTGAACCACCTTTAACGAACAAAATTTCATTTCGACCGCATTTATCTAAAAGTCATATTATGTATTAAGTACTATTGTTTATTAATAAATAATTTTATTAACAAAAAAAATCTTTCAATTACTTGTAGAAGTTTCCATTGGTGTAATTTCGCCGTATTCGTTGCTGTTCAAAACTATTTCAGTCCATTTAAATAAAAATAAAGATCCAGTAAAATCTTCATAATTACGAAACTTTAAATAAACAACATTTGTAGCGCTTTCAACCGAATCAGGCAATTCATAACCACAAGCGGTCAATAATTTTGGAGATTTTTCATCAGCACCATCGAATATCTTTGAAATCAAATAAATTCTTGATGAAATATATGGTATTGTTTTTTCAAAATACCTTTCAATATTAAAGAAACTTACAACAACATTGCTTGAATCGTCACAATTATTATTTAGAGGCATTTGTATTTCTTCGAAGTCTATTCTGATGGTTGAACCAAACTTAACCATTATTGTCCATTCAAAATCGTCTTCTGTTTCATATGTATAGGTTTTTGGATACATTGGTGAAGCGACTTCTCCAGTAGTACCATTGAGTTCATTACCGTGTACTATATTATTAATATACATGTTTTTAATTGGTAATTCAATAATTTATACATATTGATAAAAAAATATGAATACTTACAATATGAATAATCTGCTTCAAATCCTATTGACGTTTCATCACTATTAATACGAAATTTAACCCATAATTTCTTGTCAACGGTAATATTTGTTGGGCTTGTTTTACCACAGTATAAACCTTAAAATTGAAAATCGATTATCATATTTTTAAAAATATATAATGAAATAAAATTTACTATTTTGCCTAATAATTTTCCAGTGCTATTTATTTCTCTGAATTCCAAATAATCCTCGTCACACGTATCCGATTCGCCAATTTGAAACTTTGAAAATGTTAAATGTATTCTGTTGCCTGAAATTTGCAAACAATTTATTTCAAAAACTTATCTAATTGCATATTATTATGTTTACACATCTCATTGTTTACCGGGAGACGGTTTAAATGTCCAAATGCAGTTTGACTTTGGCGGATATGAACTAGGATATAGAGGACTGGTGAAAGTTCCGTGTTCATTTCTTAAGTCGCCTCCGCAACCTGAATGATGATTTCTTTATATAAAAATTTCCATTATAATTAAAGATTCTAAAAGTGCTTATTTTACTTGTAATCATAGTAGTATAAAATACTTCAAAAGTATTATGCAGTGAACCCGATGGATTTTTCAACTCAATAGTAATTGCATTGGCGTTACTGATTAATGTGGCCGAGGCTTTACTATCGCATATTTCTCTCAAGAGCGGAGCGGTCGTCGATTCTCCATTGTAAACCTATTGTTGATTGAACAAAAATGAAATACACTACCATATAATCTACGTCTTTCATTTTGTAAATGACATTTTTACCGAAATTTTCCAATCTAAACAGCGAGATATTTGACTTGTTGACTTTGAATATTTGATCTCCGTGAAAGTCAAAGCGATTTTTTCATCTAAAAATTAAACAAAAATTAGACTACTGTTTTAATTACTTCAAAATAATTGTAATAATCACCCGGCTCTTCGGCGATAAGAATCCACACGCAAGATTGTATGCGTTTTTTCTTCATATGATATTGATCAATTTTAATTATCCCGTCATCGTTTACCGATATCCTACCACCGCAAGTCTAAAAACAAAGACTTCTTAAATAAATTGACAAACAGAATCTTAAAATAATTTTCGCACACATATTCGATGGTTATTTTAAAAATACTTTATAGAGCAAAATAAATTGTACCATGGAAAAGGTAGCTTTAAAACCCTTAGCCGGCATAATATCGGTCGATATGAATTCAACCAACATTTGATTTGATGTAGATGTGAATATTTTTTTAGATAAATAATTTCCGCATAAATTACTTATTATTAAATTACCATCACTAACGCTTGTGCCGTCATATACCTTTGAATATAGTAAAAATATATTAAATTTATAAATTATTGTAACTTGTAATACTATATTCATTATTACATTGACAATATCACCGCATGTGTTATTTGAAGTTGCCAGATCGAAATCATCAAAATCAAGTTCAACTCTGTGATTCTCAAAAACAGTAATTTCCCAGAAACAATGTAAATTTTTATCATAAATCATCGGATAATGTGGAGTAGTTATAATTCCAGAAGATGAATCGAATTTTCCGCCGCACTCTTTAATGAACATATTTATGTAAAAGTAAAACTAGTGAGTTATTTTAAATTGAAAACAGCAACTCTTTCCTTCTACTTACTACTTTTAATTGTTTTATAGTTGGCATTGAATATATTTTCACCTCTTGTTCCATTTAAAAACATTCCTATATACATATAATTTCCTGTTGAAGTGACTATAATTGATTTATTTTTATTTTCGTGCGTTATATTCATTAGTAATGGAGATTTATCATTTATGCCGTTATAAATAGTGGCATATGAAATATCGTGGCCATTTAATAAACTAAATTTGTGTTCTGTAACTTTTAATTCAATTGAATTTCCAACATCGGTTTCAATGATCCAAACGCATTCGATAATCTGTTGCTTTTTTGTTAGTTCATCTAATAACGAAAAAGATTTTGAAGAACTTTTCATAATTTCTCCGCAGCCTAAAATATTGATAAAAATATTTTTTTTCATATTCTATAATAAAATGTTTTGATACGAATAAAAAAAATATTAAGTTAATCATTACCAATATTTTTCCATTCCAATCTAAACCCAGCGTATGATATATTACTTTTATCAAAATGGAACAATATTGAAATTTCATTTTCTTCAGATGTAAAATTTAGAGGCATTATATTATTGCAATATAATTCGCTTTTATTACTTTTATCTAAAATCTATTAAAGTAATAGGACGTTCAAAAATTATAGTCTTCATAATATTTTAGTGAACTTATCTAACGTCTTAGCACTTGTGTATTAATTAAAAAATATATATAATAAAAATATCACAAATTAAACTAACTTTCAAGTAATTTTGGTTGCATCGCCTGTTTTCCTCATCATTATTTTGTAAAGAATTCATCGATATTTTCTCGTCTTTTTTTATTTTGAAGTCACTGAAATCGATTGATATTTTATTACCTCTTAGAACCGTTATTTTCCAATTACAATCTATTGAATCTGGATAGGAATTTGGAAAATTGGGACTTTCTATCACTCCATTAAAGCCGGTCAAATTTTTCGTGCAAACTGAAAATTTTATTTTTATTTAATTTAATATCATAATTATTTTGAGAGCAAAATATAATTTTAGATGAAATCGATTTACCTGTGCTATAATCAATGTAGAATCCGGTAGCGGTAATAGAATAGTTAGATCTAAATTTTACAAAAACGTGATTATCAGTTGAAATTATATCATATTGAGACGCTGAAGCCATATTACAATATTTTCCCAACGATTTTGTTTCCGTCATTTCACTATCGAATATCTACATAAATAAATAAAATATCAATATATGATATAATATATTTTTATTTCATTGAAAATATTACCTCCACATAATCTGTTTCACATTCTGTTTCTAATTCTAAAGCCAAAAATCTAATCTTTATAGATGAACCTTTACTAGTAGAAATTTTCCAATAACATTCACTATTATAACCATACGGTTTGGGATAATTCGGTGAAATTATACTACCCTTTGGACTGGTTAATATTCCTCCACATCCTGAATTTTATATATTTATATTTATTATAATTACAAATAAACCACAAAATTACTCAAATTCACACCTGTGGATGTGCTTTCCCATGACATATAAAATCCGACTGGAACATTCAAAGGGCTCACATGAAACTTTATATATATGGAATTAGTCATGGACAGTATAGGAGACGGAATTATTCCTCCACAGAATTTTCCGATCAACGGTGCCTCTTCGTATCCACCATTTCTGTATAATTTAATATGAATTTTATTATTTTAATTATTTCATAATAAATAATCTATTATTGTCCACACTGAATTTACACCTTATAATGAGATAATTTTCAGTACAATTTTCGGAAGCTTTCAATGTTGATCTGAAGAATTTCAAACTAATTTGTTGACCATTGGGAGCATTTATAGTCCAAATGCATGTAAAATTTACGTACTTTCTATACCAACTGGGTGACATTATATATCCACTTGTTGTCATATAGTTTTTATTGCAATCTTAAATATTTTATGAATCCATATTATATACGATGTTATCACTAATTATTATATGATTAAATAAAACTTACTGTCGGTATCGATTTTGTCATATTTTAATGCGAAATTACTATCTGTGTTATTTTGTTTAATTTTTAATATCACTGTTACCGTATTTCTTGTACTAGTTATGATGGTTGGAGGTTTAAAAGAACCGCAAAATCTATATCATAAATAATTATCTTTTATCAATTTTATATTATATATATATATATATATATATATATATATATATATATATATATATATATATATATATATATATATATATGTGTGTGTGTGTATTAATATTTTACTAATAATTATTCTCAATAATATAATTAATATATTTTGAGCGCTTACTTTCCCATAAATTGAGAAGTTCCAATATATGTTTGATTAGAATACATCTCCAAAGAATCTGCATTATCGCAAATTTCAGATGATTCAAAATTGAACGACATCATTTCAATTTGAACTTCATATCTTAATGGAACTATTAAAACCCATGCACATCTTAAACCGCTTTCATATTTTCGCATCGATGAATAATTATAATTAGGAAATTCTAATATACCAGGTGGATTTTTCAGAATTCCACCACATCCTGCGAATAAACAATTATTAATATATATTTTAATTTACTAAATTTCAAATTCAGATAAATTAATTATATTTATACCGATATCTATTGACTCATATCTTGCACTGAATCCTGTTCTATTATAAGAATTTGTCGTTTTATACTCGATTAATAAATAATTAAATGTTGACGTAACAATTGAGGGAGTGTTATCACAAATCATGTTCAACAAGGCTGAAGTTAAGTTATCTCCATCAAAAATCTATAATATAATTAATGATATTAATTTAACTATAAATTAAATTTACAAAAAGAAACGAAATTGTAAGAATAAAATGATGAAATTATAGAAAAATACTTGGAACAGTTTTCATTTAACTATCTACAGTTAAATTATGATAATGATAATTATGATAATGATAATCAGAATTCTAAATTTTAATATATAAATAAATTCATTTTTTTATAAAATATACCTTAATATAATTATTAAAACAATTGTTTGGCTCCAAATCCAAATGTAAAAATGAAACTTTTATAGCAGTGTGTAAAGGTCTTTCAATTAAATAAATGCATCTTTTGTTGTTCATATATTTCGGTGATTCAATATTTCCAAAATTTTCTTTGTAAACGTATTTGCAAATCGTTCTATAAAAAATTCTAAACTTTTTTTTATCATTAATCTTAGAACTTTTGAAGACTACAAACAATTTATTAGAAGATGAAATAAATTGTGGTGGTTTTTTCGATCCACAATATTTACCTAATAAATTTGAATTTGTACTATCTCCATCAAACACCTACAAAAATTACATAAAACGTCAATTCATAATATAATATTTTTATTATATATAAATATGATCTAAAAAAAAAATACCGAAACTGAAGCTAATTGACAGTCGCTCGATTCTTTTAAAGAAAATTCAAGAAAATTTACATCGATTTTCAAGTTATCTTGAACACTTATTAGATATTCACAGTTTAATTCACTAACAGAGTTATCTCTTAAAATATGGGTAAATATTTCACCCTCATCAGAAGTATACACCCCGCCACAATCAGATATACCTATTTATTATATAAAAAAAATATCAATACATAGATGAAATATCGATAATGAGATTATAATTAAATTTAATCATTAATTTACCTTCGACTACTTCATAAGATAAAACAAATCCATAATCATTACTAACCGAATCAGAATGGAAATGAATCAACAAATTTTGAGTAAAACTTGTAATCGGAGATGGATTACTAGAATTGCAATATTTCACCAGTAACTCATCCTCACTAGACAGACCATTATGAATCTAAATGGCAAAAATCAAAATTTCCAAAATTCGCATAATATATAATGATCATAGTATCGATTATTTCCTTACCGCAACATAATCATAATTACAATTCGGATGAAATTCTATTTTTAATGATATAAAATGCACTCGAATCCTTTTTCCAGGACTGGCGATGATTTTCCATTGACAATCAGTATTCGCGGGATATTTTCCGAACGTTTCCGGGAATCTAATTCTTCCTTTCACTGAATTTTCAAATACACCACCGCATATTGGATCAACTGTTGTCCAATGTAATTCAAATCCATCTTCATGATTGGTACTATTAGATTTAAACCATAAATATACAGCATTACCACTAGACGTTATACTATATCCATTGGCTATAAAATCACCACAAAATCTTCCTAATAAATGATCGGTAGAACTGTGACCATCGAATATCTAAAAAATATCATATGTTAATTTCAAAACATTTTATAATGATTATATTTAATGATATATATTATATTGAACACACTTGAAGTGAATCGAGTCGACATTCTATAGAATTTCTTAATTTAAATCTTGAAAAAGTTACATTCAAAACTTTATCAGACTTTGTTGTTATTATCCATACACATTTTCTTTCGTTACCATAGTATTCATTATTCGGTTCAGGATATACTATACTTCCTTCTTCGTCATGAATTGCACGTACACATTCTAAAATCGATAAATGTATTAAAAAATAAATTTTATAGAAAATTTTTGATTATTTATACAAATTTAGATTCCTAAATTAAATTATACTGACGTTGCGCTATGCTATCACAAATATATCCAGTATATAGAAATGTGCATTGACATCTAAATCCAAAAACTTTACTGCGATCTCGAATACATGTTCCACCATTTTTACAAGGCTGTGTTAGACAAGGATTATCTAGTGTTTCACAATTACGACCTAAAAAAAAATATTTTTTTAAATATAATAATTTAATAGAAAATCGAATATTTTATTAATATAAATTATTGCCTTTGTATCCCAATTTACAAACACAAATATATCCGTTTGCAGTATTTGAACAATTTCCGTTGATACACGGATTCGAATCACAATGAATTTGCGATAATTCCGTAGATTCCGTATTAGATTCCACATAATTGGTTGGAACACAACCGTTTACCCCGGATCCGCTTCCTATATAACCAGATTTACATACGCACGTAACAATAGATACGCCTGTGCATAAAATTGAAATCCTTCATAAATAATGTATTATATTTTATCAAACTTAACCAATAGTATACCATATATGAATGATATACCGGGCAAACTGCTGCATATTGCCATTGGATGACAGTCGCCGTTATTAATTGCACAAACTCCTGTAAATGAACACACGGTTCCGTCACCGACATATCCCGATGGACAAGGCAAACACACTCTGGACCCCTGAAAATATTATATATCCTCTAAAATTCAATATTTTATTCGTGCTAATAAACAAACGTTTGGCTTACAATAGTGTTAATGCATTGAACTAATGGTGTTGTACTACAACCACCGTTGCTATTTGAGCACTCGTCTATATCTATACACTGATAACCGTCGCCGTTATAACCTGTTCGTTATATTCGTATGAAAAAAATATATTTTCTATTCATATAAATCACATATAAATAAAATTTACCCGATGGACAAGAACCGCATGTAAATGATCCGGGCGTGTTAACGCATGCCACGTAAGGATTACTCGAACAAGGATGTGCACCACCTAAACATTCGTTGATATCCACCGTACATTCAGGACTTCTGCCATTAGTTGTCCAACCCTTGAATTCAAACGATTATCACTATTCTATTTTGTAATAATTATACAATACACACAAAAATAATATTCACTTGATCGCATTGACACGAAATTCCAGATCCTGCATTATTTTTACAAATACCATGTCCACATAGTTCTCTATCAGATCCTAAACTGCAATTAACTGATCTTTCATTACAATGGATTCCATACCAACCGGGCAAACAAGTGCATTCGTATCCTCCAGGCTTGTTAACACAAGTCGAATTGTTTTGACAGCCTAATTTTGTTTGAGTAAATCTCACACATTCGTCAACATCTTCCGTGCAATTCTTTCCCTACAATAATAATGGATTTAAAACCAAAGATTTTTTTAAAATTTTTAATTCCTTTTAATTACCTTCCAATTATTAGGACAGATACAATGGTAATTCTTATAAGTGTCTATACATTTACCCCCGTTTTGACATAGTGTAGAATGCTTGCAAAGTTTCATAGATAACCATTGTTCTAAATTGTCAATTTTTCGTTTCAATCGAGACAATTTATTTCTCGTTGTTAACACCATTCTCTATAATTATATAAAAAATATTTAATGAATCTTGTTTGTTAGTTTATATCTTGTTTTAAATCTGTAATACTATTATTTTTGATCTATTTTTTTAACCTCGTAAACACGATTTCTAACTGGTGGAAATCGATTATTTTCCAAATTCGTTATTCTTGTTAAAATTCTAAGTTTTTCACGATATTGCATTACGTCTGAATTTTGTGTTTTCATATAGAATTCAACGGTTCTTAGTATTCCTATTGATTGTATCATCTGAATAATAAAAAATACATTTAACATAAATAATATAAATTACATTTTCGTAAAAATTAAAAAAAATATGATTAGAATAATATCTCAGGTAATTTATATGTTATTAGTGTGAAATATTGACATAAAATTTAATTATAATAGAAAATATATTTACCGATTTTAGCATTTCAATTAAATTATACGATTCCACATTAACATTGTAAGAATCCAGAGTAATATTTCTATTTTTTCCAGGTTTAATTATCAAATTTCCATCTTCCGTTTTTAACATTGAATATAAAGTCTTATCCAGAGCAAAAGCGGAATACAAAAATAATTGCAATATAAAAATTTTTCGAAACGTAATCATAATATATTGCATTTTTACATTACATATCTCAACAGAACAATGTTACAAACTAAATGTTAAATTCATCCAATTGAAATAATATTTTAAATTATCTTTTAGAAACGCCCATCGAAAATGTATTATATTTCTGAAATAATGCTTTTTCCTGAACCATTTTAACTAATTATCTCTAAATAATATCATATAGTAATACGATATATTATAATTATTTGTATGATATCGAATGTGACATTAGTTTTAATACTAAAATTTATATATTAGCGTTTAAAATAATAAAAATATTCAATTTTTTTCTTATATGATAATTTTATAACATATACACATTTATTATAAAATATAATAATTTATACGTACGCATAATTACATCATTTATATTTATATTTTACTTAAAATATTATTAAAATTTACTTTAAACTCAACGGACAAATCTAACGATTATCCGAATTTAATTAAAAGATTACGATTAAAAAAGCAAATGGCCACCGATTTGTTTATTTCTTGTAATGAATTAAAACAAAATAAAAATTCATTTGTTTATATTATTAATTCATTTATTAACATATAAAAATTACAAAATATATCATTTTTAAATTAAACTAGTTTTTGATTTCATTACTACTTTGTATTTTATCACAATTTCCGATTTGAAATCTTTCAATATTTCCTTTTTAACGTATAATCTGAGTCTAATTATGTTGGCCGATGATATTATCGTTGCAAAATTGCTTTGGCACATTTTATCAGATATTGTCAATTCTGTAAAATTTTAAATAAAATTATTAAAATTAATTTTAAAAATTAATCACAAAAAAAAATACAAAAACTGACCACTTTTATTTATAGGCAAAACTTCCGAAATTTGAACATATGCATTATCACAATTGAACAATATATCGTCATCATATTCATTTATCGGTATTAGAGTGAATCCAACCGGTAAAACTAGTTTTTTAATGTCAATTATAATTTTACTATCGTTTAATGTGACAATATTCCAAATACATTCGATATCAAAATTTTGATTCATATGTAATAAAGTTTTCGGTAGTAAAATTTTGCCATTTTTTCTATTAATTGTACCTCCGCATACATCTATAATTAATTTAATATTAAAAAATGACACTAAAATCCACTAATGAATAAATAAATTAAAAAATATTAATAAATTTGTCATCGATTCGTTATATAATGAAACTTCTAAAATCAAAGAAGATATTCACCAATCGAAACTATAGCTTTGAAACCTTTATTGGGTTTTATATAATCAGTAAAATACTTTATAAAAATTATATTCATAGTTGATTTCTGAGTTTCTAAAATTTTCGAACAAAATTTTCCGATTAATGTGGAATATTCGGATGCACCATCGCGAATTTCAACATAATCAAGCTGACAACTGAAAAATTAAGTATTTATAAACAAAATATTTATAAATTTTACAGATGAAAAAAAAATACAATAAAAACTAACGCACTTCTCTGACATTGTCAAATCGAATATATCCACAAAATCGACTCTAATTCTTTCTCCAATAGGCGCTTTAATAATCCATGTACATTCTATAAACGGTTTTGTAAAATTTGGATAATTCGGTGAAAATATTGTAATATTACTTTTTTCATAAGTTAATACCATATTATAATCACAAATGTAAGGTAATTCCGAATATTTTAATTTAAACTTTGACTGAAAAATGTATTTGTATTTTTTTTTTATTATTTTTAACTACAATTTTATTTTAATATTTCAAATATAACCTGATAATCTTCAATCGTCATCAAAACATCAGTGTATCTAATAAATACATGATTTCCGGTACTTTCCATAACATCTAGTTGATTTCCAAAATATTTTCCGTTGCCTAAAATTGGTGAATCCCAACTTTCGCCATCTTTAATCTGAAATCGGATCTCAATTGCAAATTTCAGTTATTTGCTTTTAATCACTTATACATTAATTAAATTATACAAACTTCTAATTTATTGTTATTATTTTCCGAATCATCATTAATAATATTCATTTCGATTATTTCTAATCTGATTCTTCTATCTGGTCGTACATTAATTATCCAGTCACATTTAAAAATTAAAGGAAAAGTGTGACTCGTTTTGTTTATTTTTGGATAAATAATTCCTGATATGCCGGTAATGTTTTTTATGCACTCTAAAATTTATAACTAATTTAAATTTAAATCAATTCGTACAAATTATGACTAAAAATTATATAAACCATTATTCCGTATGACTTTTGAAGAAGAATTTATTTCATTATTTTTCAATTCAATTTGAGTCCATATAAGTTTGAATAGAGATTCAATTTGACTTTCGTTATATTTAAACGTTACATAAACAACATTACTACTGCTTTTAATTGATTTCGGTATATTATCACCACAAACAGTTACCAATTTCGACGATTCTTCATTATAGCCATCGTAAACCTTAGATTTAATTTAAAAAAAAAATCACATTTAATTACATCAAAATACAGATAAATATTTATCTATTGAATATATATGGTATAAATGCTCACAATAATTTTATTTGTTTGGTTATAACTTTTGCCAATTTTCATTTTAATATTAAGAAAATTGATTTTTACAATGAAACCTGAATCGACCGTTAATCTCCAATGATATTTTTTTTCATCTTTCGAAATATAAGGTCTAGGATACATTGGAGAAGTTATAATACCTCTCGATCCACTTAGTTCATTTTCGTGTACTGAAATTACAAAGTTTTACTATTATATAAAACACGAATAATTTTTTTTTGACGCATAATCAGCAATTTTCATTACCGTAAAAGTACTTCAAAATAAATCCAGATGATGTATTATTATAACTTTTTTTATAAAACTTTACAAGAGAATATTTTGTTATATTTATATTATCAGGATATGTGTCACCATAACAAATATCTGTAATATTTAATAATAATTATTATGGTAAAATTTATATTATTTTATAATAATATACCAAAAAGTGTTGTTTTATTTCTAGATGTTTCGATTTTTAAACAATATTCCTCATTGTTATCAGTTGTAAAAGGATCGATCATTTTGAATTTTAGATTAATTTTATTTCCTGAAATCCAATAAAATAGTTATTGACAATATTATAATTGTTTACAAAATATATAAAATATAAACCTGCTGATGGTCGAAATATCCATACACATTCAGATATTGTTGAATGTAAATTTGAAAATTTTGGTGAAGTAATAATTCCTTTTTCAAACTCTACATCACCACCACAACCTATGTTTACAAAAAATATTATATATATATATATATATATATATATATATATATATATATATATATATTAATAGTTCTTGCTCTATTATTATCATATAAATCATTTTTGAAATAAAAATATACATAGAATTACCAATAATATTCCATTCTAATCTGAAACCCGAGTATTGTAAATTTTCATCAGTGTGAAAACTTATATATATAACATTTTCCTTCGATTTAAATCCAGGTATTAAAGCATCTCCACAATATTTATATTTTGATGAATTATATAAATCATTTCCATCGGTGATCTGATTAAAATATCAATTATATACACACACACACACACACACATATATATATATATATATATATATATATAAAATCATAATACCTGTAGAAAATCATAGTTACAGCTGTCGTTTATATAATCTTTTTTAATTTTTTTCGATAATATTTTAGAGAAAAAAATATTATTTAATGACTTATTATCATATGACAGATGCTTATTTTCCATTTGAAAATCAGTGAAAAGAAGTGAAATTGTGTTACCAGCTGGTACTGTTATTTTCCATATACAATCAATATTTTTGGGATAATCGTTTGGAAAATTTGGACTCTCAATCACACCTCTGTTACCCGTTAAACTTCTATTGCAAACTGAAAAAGTTCATTACAAAATAATTTTAATTTAATTTCCATAATATATTCTTAAATTTCATTTAATCAAACGATAAAAATATATTTACATGTTGAAAAAAATCTCACCTGTTTTATAATTAATCATAAATCCAATACCTGGATAAAATGAGGAAGCTTTAAATTTAATATACAGATTACTAGTTGATGAAATTATTTTCGTAGTATTTGAAGGTTGGCTAATAAACCTTCCCAGAGAATTTATCGTTGTATCGTTGGCTTCATATATCTGAAAAAAAAATATATAAAAAATAATTAATATATTATAATAAAATACACATAAAAATAAAACTTATATTTTAACGCATACATTGACATAACCAAAACGTCCATCATGGTCTAAATCTAATATTTCAAACTTAATCTCAATAAGTGAACCTAAGTTAACTGAAATTTTCCAATAGCACTCCATGTTCAATTTGTAATGCCGAGGATAATTTGGTGAACTTATAACGCCTTCAAAATTTGTCAAATTTCCTCCGCATACTAAAATTATATATAATAAAAATTTTAATTCAAATTATTTTTAATGATAATGATATTATTTTAATTTAAAAAAAGTACTTCTGGAAGCACTTTCCCAATGAACACGAAATCCTCCTCCAATTTTTGAAGTATCGGAATGAAACTTAATAAACACGAGATTTGTCGTTGAATAAATTGCTTTTGGTAGATCAGTTCCACAAAATCTACCAAGAAGAGTTCCATTGCTATATCTGCCATCTCTAAAACATTAATCAATGATTTATATATATATAATAAATTAATTAAATATAGCACATATCGAGAATTATGACCTTATTTCTAAATAATCGATCGCACAATTAGGATAACTTTCTAAATTAAATGACATAAAATTTAATACGATTGGCGTTTTCACATTTACTTGAATTGTCCAAATGCATTCTGTGTTTTCTGAATAACCATCTGGATATCCAGGAGATGTTATTATTCCTGATGAAGTCATATAATGTCCACCGCATTCTATATTTTTTCATTTTAATTTATGATTAATATACAAAAATACACATCATTAAATTTAATAAACATACCTTTTTTAGGATCAAACATTCTATATCGAAAAGAGAAACCAGACGTTTCGACAGTTTCATCTGAATGAAACAATATTGTCAATGTATTCGATGAAGTAGTAAAATTTGGAGGATAAATTGCTCCACAATAACTAATTACAAATAAAATTAAAATTTCATATATATAAATTATGTGTAATATTTTTTCACATACAAATCTATAGACTGAGACGCGTTAGTTATAATATTATAATCTATTAATTCTATATAATCTGCATCATCACATGATATTAGAACTTGTAAATAAAACGAAATC
This sequence comes from Leptonema lineaticorne, assembly GCA_024500535.1. NCBI lineage: Eukaryota > Metazoa > Arthropoda > Insecta > Trichoptera > Hydropsychidae > Leptonema > Leptonema lineaticorne. The sequence continues at coordinate 4,742,211 of JANIJI010000009.1, forward strand.
CAATCGATCTTAATTTGAAAACCAAGTGGAGCCGATATAATCCATTTACAGTCCAACGAAGATTCATAATTGCCATGATATGGAAATTTAAAAATTCCAGATTCATTCTTTATTTCACCGCCACATTCTAAAATATCAATGTTTCAGTATTTATTACCAAAATACAATACAATAAAATATATCATATTTTTATAATACCAATATTTTCAGAAGCGTATTCAGATTTAAATCTCATTGAACCATTAATATTGAATTCCAAAAATAAATAATTGTATGTAGATACAATTTTGACTGGTAAACTACTATCATTTCCACAGTATTTTCCTATTAATGTCGAATTTTCATTTACACCATCAAACACCTATTTGTTATTATATTAAAATCGATTACTATAATAATAACTTGTTTCATTAAAAAAAAAAAAAATATATATATATATATAAAACTATTTAACTATTTAAAACTATTTAAAATAAATCCTAAAATATTAATTTTATATAAATATACATACATATAAAAACTCACTTTTACATTATTATACTTGCAATCGGATATATTCTCAGATTTCATAGATAGATCCAAAAAATTAAAATTTATTTTATTTTCAATAAAACGTTCTATTAAAAAATAACACGTCCCATTATATGTAAAATATTCAGGATATCCAGGAGATGCGAAAACACCATTATAAGCAGCAATTACGGAATAACACAAAAAATCATATATAATAGTAAAACCTTCTGTGTTTTGTGATGGATCATTTTTAAACACTATAGTTAATTTATTCGATTTTGAATGAATATTGTACGGTGTATATTTGCCACAATAGTTTCCAATTAAATTATACCATTTTTCATCGCCATCATATATCTGTGAAATTTGACAATTTTTTTGTAATTCTATAAAATTTATATGTATGTATTTATAGAAAGAGTACTTTACTTTTAATGATTCAAGAGAGCAAGAATCTGTATTTATCAAATCTAATTCGGAAAATGTAACTCTGATTGACATATTTTTTGGAGATATAATTTCGTATTTGCAAATTTTTATATTATCATTTTTTTTCGCTGCTGATGTAATTGATATTTTGCCGTGATCATAATTATATTTGCCACCACATTTATCAATATCTGTTTAAAAAAAAGTAACAAATACAATATAATTATAATGATCAAATATGGTATATTCATCACACTTTTACAAAATATACTAAATTTATATAGGATAAAGGAGACATTAAAAAATACATTAAAAATGTATATTATTTGTGCATTAATGTAATCAAACATTAACTCTCAAAAAATCAAAATTTCTGATTCTTTTCTAATAATAAAATTCGGAGCGTTTAAAATGAAAACGAAATTTTTTGAGGAAAAAGCAAAATCGAAGAGGATTACTATAAATATTCTGTTAATTTGTAAAGATTTTGTATTGAATTATACGTATAGATAAAAATAATAATCGAAATCTCCACTTTTTCAGCAAAGTAAAGTTTATACGAAAATATATGCAGTGAGTCTTATACAAAAATTAACTTTGATTTTAAAATATCTTTGATATATTAATTTTTACAATTAGTCAAATTTTATTTATTTGCGTAAAATTTTATGAATTTTTATAAAATAAATAGTATTTATTATCAATGAAATACTGAAACATCACTAAATATATTTATAAAAGTTACCTTTGTTATCCAAAATTCGATAATCAATTTCTTGTGATATTGAATATTTGCAACACGAAAAACAGTAACTTATTAATAAAATTAATATTTTTAAAGACATATTCAATTGCTCGTCTTACGTTAACTGAGCTAAGTTTGTTTTCTCCAACACTTATCGATCAACGATAGCCTACCTGACCTGTTTGGTTTAAAGAAATATTTATATATATATATATATATATACATAAAAAATATATATATATATATATATATATATATATATATATATAAAGAACCGTTGAGACAGGTTCTTTGAAAATAAACCTTGTCTTTCATATATATTTAAAGAGATTAAAATATTTTTTTATAATATAAAAAATTTAAGATACTATTTGCTATATATAAATCGATTTTCCTAAAACAGTTTACATTTGTTAGCGAATAAGAGTTATTCTGAATATTCGTTTAGATATAATATACCATAGTATTTATCTAACCGAATTTCAATGAAATCGATTAAAATAACGTTGTTTTCTAGTAAATTTATCTCGTATTATTTTAAAATATTTTTCCTTTAATTTTATTATTAAGTGTGTCATATTTATAACAAATCATTTAATTTTATAAAATTATCATTTATTATCGATTACTTATTTAATTATTTTTTCAATCATTTTTACAATGAAATATTTTTATCAATATATATATATATATATATATATATATATATATATATATATATATATATATATATATAATAAAAAATATATATTTTTATTCCAAAGGTACTCCTAGATACTCCAAACGCCAACCATCACCAGAATTTTTATTATCCGTATGTTGAACGATTTTCATGTAATTATTTTCACTTGTGCGCGAAGCTGGAATATCCTTAAAATCGAAAACAAAATAAAACATGAGTCACATCAAAAAAAAATACATATAAAAAAAATAAAATAAAATCTTACTCCGGGACAATATTTAACGATCACGTTATCTTTAGAATCGATCAGTTCTAGATAATTTGATTCACATGGAGCATTGCCCAAATCGAAAACTGTAAAATATAAATATAAACTTAATATATTTTCAAGTTAATATTATTATTATTTTTATTATTAATATTTCAATATACTTTTAAAAGTGACTTTAGCAGCGGTGCCAAGAGGAGTTGAAATTTTCCATTCACATATTCCCTGTTTTTTATATACTGCCGGAAATAATGGACTGAATATTACACCATTAGGACTATTGACTGCACCACCACAACCTCTTCCTATTATATATATATATATACATAAAAATACCATTTCTTTCCCAAATTATAATATTGTCATATTAAATAATATATAAATTTTAAATTTACCTTTGTCTGAAGAAGTATAAGTGGCATCTGCATTAAACGTTGAAAAAGATTCGTCTTTTCTAAACTCCAATCTCATAATATTTCCTTTTGAATATACTGGTAATGGTGTACTCATACCTTGTATGCGAGCTAATATTGGTGAATTATTATTAGGTCCATCCCTTATCTATATTTATGAAATAATAATAAACAACAAAAAAAATATTTTTCTAATATAAATTTCTAAGTTAAAATTAAATAAATACCGTAAGTGAATCAGTATCACTTTCATCAACATATACAGAAGAGAAATATAAAGAAATTGTATAATTATTTGGTACAGTAATAAACGATGTACAAGTATTTTCCATATCATCAATTAGTATTCTTCCATGTTCTGACGTGTAATTATCAGGACAATCTACAATTATAAATTTTGATATGTTTTTTTTTTATAAATTCATAGAAAAGATTTCAATTATTTTCTTTTTAATTAATTAATTTATTAAATTATTTGAAATATTTATGATCTACTCTAAAAAAATAATTCATACCAGCCAATTTGTATTCGATTTTAAATCCTTTGCGATCGGCCATAATTTTCGGAGAAGTTTCAAGAATTAGATAAATTTTATTAGATAATGTATAATAATTAGTTCCATTAGATTTGCCGCAAAATTCGTGAGATGCCATTTGCGATTCTTCAAAATAATTCTGTCAAAAAAACAAATATATATATATATATATATATATATATATATATATATATATATATATATATATATATATATATATATGTTAAAAATTTCATTATTTTTTATAAAATTTTACAAACCATATTTTCGTATATATTTCCGTTAACGACTAAACGCTCGTCTGGATCATCCGTAACTTGCAACTATAATGAAACATTATTAAATTTATAATTTTAAAATTAACACATATAATTAATCGTTGCTGATTAATTAAACCTTCGAGAAAGAAATGTAAAATCTATCATCCAAACATCTTCGATCGTTCGACGGTGGAGTCAAATCGAATTCTAAGAAACGTAAATGAATAAATTTCGACAGTGCATGTTGTAGGGTCCAAACACAGCGAAGCCCTCCTAAAAGTTTACCGTCGGAAGAATTTGGTGAAATTAATATTTTTGCTTTCTTTCCAACGGTTATTTCCTGTTCACCGCAGACGTCTGAATTAACGCGGAACATTTAATAAGATTCACTTTAAATACGATTGAAAATATATAAATATATTATGATATATTACTAAGTTGTGATGTTATAGTTGCATCCATTCCAGAACTTTGTATAGTACCATCTGTTATAAAACGAATCCATAAAAAGTTACCGGATGATGTAAAATTAACGGGTAACGAATGACCACAATATTTTCCAATAAGTTGCGAATAATATCCGGCTCCGTCTCTGATCTTTCAAAAATAAATACAATATATTATATAATATATGTACGAAATCATATTTAAAATAATATTTTTTCATTAGATTGAAATTAGTAAAATAAGAAACCTCAAGAAAATCACATGTGCAGTTGTTGCGTTTTAATGCGGTCTGATTAACATTAGCGCATGAAGCTAAATGAAAAGTATCAAATTGAAAATGAATAATTCGCGATTCGGGAGCTTTTATTATCCAGTGACATTCTTGGAATGGTTGATAAAGTTTTCTACTTATATTGAACTTCAAAATATTTGTTTCGTTTACGTGCAATGTGCCACCACAACCGGACGATTCACCTATTTATAAATATTGATACATAATTTATACCGAATACTATTTCATTAGTCGTACATTATTATAATCATAATAGAAAATCGCATAATTTTATTGTATTTTAAATTTAAAATTTACCGTATGCAAAAATAACATCGGCGACAAATCCTTCATAATTACCGCTGATATCGGTTTGAAACTTGACAATCATTTTATTCGATGTCGATTTAACAACAGGTAATGACATTGTTTGATTACCGCACAATTTAATTAATTTATGCGAATCGTCTTCAATATCACCATCAAATACGTAGACTTTGTCGAATATGCACAATTCACTTCTTTCTAAAATGAACGATACGAATCTAGAAAAGAATTAAAACAAAATCTAAAATTTCAAAACAATATTTTTCTATCACAAATATAATATATACATATACATATATATATATATATATATATATTTAATTTTCTATATATCTAAGATTAATTACTTTAAAATTATTATTTTATCCGACGGTGCGGTTATATACCAACTACAATCGGCATCAACGTCATAAGTTGAAATACCTTTTGCCTGTGAATATATTTTTTGTGGACTGGTAATATTTCCACCGCAAACTGAAATCGATAATATCACTTGTGTAACGTATAACATTCTAAAATTATATGAATTAATTATAATGTAAATATATTTTTTACTATCGAGTTGATATGAAACGATGAATCCGGATTTTTGCAACCATTTATCAGTATTGAAACCCAATACGACGCCATTTCTAAAACGTTTTAAATTGGGACTCTCTTCGCCACAATATGCGGTCACTGAATTTTCCTGATAATAATACATATCGGATTCATAATTTTCTAAAGTCACGTTATCATATTCGCATCTACCTCGAAGACTTTCTAAAATAAAAATGGATAATAAGTAGTATTGTTTTCATTTATAATTTGATAAAGTTGAACATCATTACTCACTGTTTTCAAGATGGAATGCCGTAAAATTCAACGAAACGTACTTATCTTTTGGTGCTGTTATAAAATATCTACATTGTAATAATTTTGAGTATAAAGGATATCCTGGACTTTTGATATATTTTGGAGTTGAGCTTGCGGTCAAAGTTGCTCCACAGAATCTTTTCCATGTAGCCTAAAAATAATGAAGTATATAAAATATACATTATTTCATTTTATTAGCTATACATACTTACCTGAAATAAATTTCTATAAAATAAAAATAAATTCTTACCTGAAATCCATCTCCAGTAACACTTGCATCCGATCTGAAAACAATTTTCATGTTGGAAGACGACGAATTATATTCATGAGGAAATTCCCTACCGCATATTTTAGCAATTGATATCCATTCATCGTCCACCTTATCGAATATCTAAAATTAAAATAAATAAAAATGGTAATTTTACAATAAATAATTCGTTATGAAATAAGAAATCAAATGATAACAAACTTCGACCGAATCTTTAGAACAATTTGCAGATTTTTCAATTGCGAAACGCTTTTCAAAATACAATGATATTCGAAAACCGCTAGTTTCGACTATTTCCCATGTACATTCTATATTATTATCATAATTTGACGGAAAGTTCGGTGTTGAAAACGATCGAAGAAAATTCAATACTCCTCCGCAAGCTTTAAATTTAAAAAAAAATAAATAAATAAATAATGAAAATTCTAAAATATAAATTGATCATAATTTAATACTATTGATACGATCCTAACAAAAAACAACAGATAGATTTATATGATTATTTTTAATAAACTCGCTAAATAAAGACTTACCTAAAGATTTTGTCAAAAACTGTATATCCAATTTGGTATTATTATAAAAGCGATCTGCAAAATATTCTATCAATATGAAATTAGTTAATGGAATTATGGTCATTGCTGTTGTATTTTCAGAGCACATCATCGTTCCTGGAACCAAAGACGAATCAAACTTCTTAATCATGATGAATTCGTTCTCGCAACTTCCGGTCAATTTGAGATTATCAGTTTTCACCTAAAAAATACAATCATTTCATATATTTAATTAACTTAATTTATATTATAATAGCATACTTCTAAACTAAATCCATTGGGTGATTTGACAACCCAAGCACATTCAACGGAACCGCGACTATTAACTATAATATTTAACTTAAATGAACTATCTATATCTGATATTACACCACCACAATGATTAACCCTATATTCTATAGAATATTTACTACCACCATCATTATCCACTATCTACAATATAAACACGCAATTAATATATTCAGATGAATTTGAATATGAAACTTGAAAAATTATTAAAATATACCTTTATTGTACTTTTATATGCGGGTGTCATTATAGTGACCGGTTTCGTATAATTACCGCATAAATGTTTAAAAATATAAGCTCTCGCTAAAATAGCAATACATATTAATATATATATATGTAACTTAAAATATTATTTAACAATAATTCTTATATTATTACATGTTATCACTGCAATTCTAGAGTTTCTGCATACAATTGAAGCAGACGATTTACCAATTGATACTTGTTTGAATGTCATGACAAGAGTATAATCCGTATTTATATTATAAAAACTTTGCGTTTCGACTGTATTCGAACTATATTTCATAATGTGTTCATATTCGCAATAATATGGTTCTGAATTCTGATTTGGATATTCTATAACACCTTCCATTTGTGTAAAATCACCTTGGCATACTGAAATTATATTTTATTTGTATTAAATTTGTATAAATTTGAATTTAAAAACTTTTTTCATTATAGATTTTAGTTATATTACATTATATATTGGTTCAATAATAAGATTTCACATTTAAATTTTATAATTTTATACGTACTTGATGGTTTATTTGACGTATATGAACCTTTAAATGGTGAATAAACTATTCCAGGTAAATATCTTATCCAGAAATAAACCATCATTTTATTTCCGGACGATTCCACAATGAACTTGTTATCTCTTGTCACATTGTAAATTATTTTAGAATAAAAATTATGATCATTATAAAACTGCAAATTGTATATATATATATATATATATATATATATATATATATATATATATATATATATATATATATATATATATATATATTAATAATATTATAATTAATAAATATTATAAAATTGATAGATGAAAACTAACGCTAATTCTCATATCGATTTCTCTGCGATAAATATTTTCCAAACCGTTTGTAATCTCCATTGTGATTCTTCTTCCTTCCGGTACAGTGATTCTCCAACTGCAAAATCGTCCAAAATAATTGACCGGCATATAATTCGGACTATATAAAGAACCTTCCGGTGTATTTAAATCTCCTCCACATTCTGAATTTTTTTTTATATATTTATATATTTTTAAAATTATATATATTTTTTAATTAATGCAAATATTAATCAATTACCGCTTCTGGACGAGTTGTACGTAACCATCAATTTCGAATTAAAATTATTCAGTTTACCTTTCTTAACGAACATTATCAATTTTACAACGTTAACTGAAGCAACGAAAAGCGATTGACTCGGTTTAGTGCATATTTTATCAGACATTGCCACTTCTAAAAATGAATAATAAAATACATTTTAATCGATCAGTTGATTATATCATAATCAATTTTTAACTACGTATACAATTTACCGGTTTTATTCGGTGGTACCATTTCCAAAATTTGAATATAAACATCGCTGCAATTATCACTTTGCGGCAATGTCATTTCTTCTATATTCACTTTTATACTATAATCATTTGAACTGACAATATTCCAAATACATTCAATGTCCATTCTTTGATTTGTGAGAGCTAACGTTTTAGGTGACATTAATGAACCTTTAAAACCACGAAGCGTTCCACCACAAATATCTTCAAAAGCGATAACATTTATTAATATTGTATGTATTAATTAATTTTCAATTATTACTCTAAACAATAGCTAAATCAGATACCAATCGAAACGACTGCCTTAAACCCGTTCTTAGGATCAGGTATGTTCGTGAAAAATCTTACAAACATTATATTTCCAGATGAACTGATGGAAGGTGGTGTTGTTGAACAGAATTTTCCTAAAGATGTTGAATACTCAGTTCCACCATCACGAATCTCTACATATTCATATTGACAACTAAAAATTAAATAAACAATATTTAAAATATAATTCTGCATATATATATATATATATATATATATATATATATATATATATATATATATAATTTTATATTTTACTTATTTTCATCATGTGTCAGGTCAAATCGTTCCACAAAATCAATTTTGAGCTTTTCGCCAATAGGTGCCATTATGATCCAAGTGCATTGCGAATAAGGATGTGGTATATTAGGATAATTTGGCGATAATATTGTTGTGCTATTATCAGTGTGTGTCAATGTCAAACTATTATCGCACAAACTAGACAACTCGGAAAACCTCAGTCTAAACGCAGGCTATAAATCAAAGCGCCGTTTATTCATATATAATATAACTATCAAAGCAATAATTTGATAAAAAAAAAGTTGTATTTTAATATGATTAATGTGACCTCTCGAATTTTAGCCATCGTCATGATATCACTGTATCTAATATAGATTTGATTTCCTGAACTTTCCAAAATATCACTTGGTATAGTGGTTCCACAATATTTACCTTTGCCTAATAATGGGGATTCTATACTGCCTCCGTTTTTCAACTAAAATTAACAAACATAAATTGTAAAACATTATATAACATAGAATAATATTTTTTTACCATATAAAATATCTTTATTAATAACAAATTATACCAATATACTGTTGATACACATTTCAGAATCACTATTTTCAATTTTTATATCCATTATTTCTACTTTGACTCTTCTTCCCGGTTTTACAGTGATTGCCCAGTCGCATTTTAGATTTCTCGGAAAAATAAATTTGCTTATATTAGGAAAACTGGGAAAAATTTCCCCGGAGGAAGCGCTGACGTTTCCGCCGCACTCTGAAAAACAAATGTTAAAAATCGAATAATAAATATTTAACAAATAATTTTAACCACTAGATAACCTAAATAATGGACGAACGCTTTTTAATACATACTGGAACCAATTAAAATTTCGAATCCAGTAAAATTATTAGAAAAATCAGAAACGAATTCCACTTTTAATGTAGATCCCGTTTCAATAACCACTCCTGTAGCATTATTCAAACAATAATTGGTTACAAATTTCCATTCATTATCGTCGTGATGTTTCTTAGTATAAACGGTTATCTGTTGAAAAAAAAATATACATATTCAAAATCATTAAAATTTACTATGTTATACATTAAAATATACATCAAATTCACCTTTTCCATTCCACAATTTTCGCTTTCTTCTATATCGACTGTTAAAAAGTTTAAAACGAAGTGATTAAAAACGGACGTTTCAAATGTCCATTCACAATTCAAATCAGTATCATATCCATGTGGATAACCAGGAGATTGTAAAGTATAAGATCCTGTTGCCGGTATATATATTATATCTTTTGAACCACAAGAATCTGCAAAAAAAAATGCATAAAATTATTAAAGTTAATTAATGAATAAATAAATATATAATATTATAATTCAATAATTGAAATAAAAAAAAACATAATATATTTTCTACGAACTATTTTTCTTTCCATATTCGAAATTATCCTCTCTATCTATAGTAACTTGAGTCCATTTGAATTTGAATGCAGATCTAGTTAAACCTCCGAAATTACGGAACGTTACATAGGCAACATTTTGACTAGTTTCTATTGATTTTGGTATATCAAAACCGCAAACGGTCGCCAATTTTATCGAATTCTCATCATCGCCATCGTATATCTGTAATTATAATAATATAAATTTAAATAAAACTAATTATAAATCGTAATTTTATTTGAAAACCAAAAAAAAAAAAACACTTACCGATATACTATTCATATCGTCGCACGTCTGAAAACTGGGTATTTTCATATCAAGAAAATCAATTCTTATTATTGATTTATATTCTACAGTTATTCTCCAACTGTATACTTCTTCTTTTGATTGAATATAAGGTTTTGGATACATTGGCGATGCTATTATACCACTTTCTCCGCTTAAATCATTTCCATGCGCTATAATTGTATTTTTATAATAAAAATTTCATAATATATTATAATGCCTATTTTTATAATTTTTTAAATAATATTATATACCATACGAATAATCAACAACAAATCCCATTGAAATGCCATCACTATCACTATGAAATTTCAACCATAAATCTTTATCGGCCGTCACATTTGTCGGTTTTGTTGTGCCACAATAAATACCTAGAATTAAAAAAATATTATACTAATAATATTTTCTTTTCTGTTATTATATTAAAATCTATTCATCTGTCACCTAATATTTGTCCAGTGCTGTTAAATTCTCGAACTTCTAAGTAATCCTCGTCACAATTTTCTGATTCTTCAATATCAAACTTTATAAACGTGAGCGTGATTTTATTGCCTGAAATTAATATTTTCAATTTACGTAAATTTATATTTGATATTATATATTTACAAAAATTTACCTGGTGACGGTTTAAACGTCCAAACGCATTCAGCTTTAGGTGGATATGAACTGGGATATCCAGGAGAAGTAAATGTTCCATATTCAGATTTCAACTCACCGCCGCAAGCTATAAAAATATTAATGTTTAAGCTTAAAGAACTATATTAATATTTTTAGATCATTAAAATATTAATTTTCTTCGATCTAAGAAATTAAAATTTTATACAAGAAAATGTTTTAATTTTGAAATATCTTCTTAAAAATTGTATGTAAATATATTGACAATATTCTTAAAATAAGAATAAAATTAAATACCTGTACTTAAAACAGTATAATGAAGTTCAAAATTATGCTGCAGATCAGACGTAACAGTCTTTAATTGAATTGTAATTGCATTACTTCCACTTATTATGGACGGCGGTGCTTTATTATCGTAAATTTCATATAATAGTGGTGCCGACGTCGATTCACCATTATAAATCTTAAATATTTACATTCAGTATAAAATAATAAACCTAATAATATAAACAAATATCGAACTTTTATTTTTTTAATACCGAAACTTTTGCTGTGTCATTTTGTGTTCGAGCCACTGAACTATCTACCATTAAAAAGTAATCAACGAATGTGAGCGTAATTTTATCCTCTGAAATATGTCAATATTCGATTAATAATTTTATAAATAAAATTTTCGAATTTCAATAATCAAAAATTATTCGTACTTGAATTGTCTGCAATAATCGACCAAACGCAAGTATCATTATTTTGCATAAGCATTTCGTAACGATCGACTTTAATAATTCCTTCGCTCTTTGTGTTTATTATAGCGCCACAATTCTATAACATTTTAATATAAAAAAAAATCTTTCATAATAGATAAACGATATCTAATAGAATATATATAAAAAAAATAAAATTTATACCAGCGAATATGTTGCGTTGAAACCTTTCGTCGGTTGACCGTCGTAAGATATAAACTCGACCAACATTTTATTCGATTGTGAAAGAAAAACTTTTTCAGATAAAGAATTTCCACATAAATTATTCTTGATCAATTTAGTCGTATCGACTTCTGTGCCGTCATAAATCTAAAAATAAAACAACAATAATAATAATAATAAATAGAAATTTTATTACATATTCAAATCTACTGTTATAATACTCACTCTGACTACGTCTTGACATTTACCATTTTTACTAGGAAGATCAAAATCGTCGAACATCAATGAAACTTTATGATATTCGGCAACAGAAATCTCCCAAAAACAATGCATATTCTTATCATAATTTAAAGGAAAATTAGGAGTGTATATTTTGCCGAATGATGTTGAAAATTTTCCACCGCATTCTGAATTTAATTGAAAAAAATATGAAATAAATTATTGATTATATGTTTTATTTTTTTTAATTATAAAATATAATACTTACTGCTGATTACGCTATCATATGTTGCTCTAAATCCTTTTCTGTTAAAATCACTATTTGACATAAACTTTATATACATATAATTTCCAGTTGAAGTTAACCTGATGGGACCATATACACTATTTTCATGACAAATTTTCGAAAGTAACGGCGATTGATCATTATCACCATTGTATATACTGAGAGAATCCTCTTTGCAATCATTCGAAAATTCTAAATCGTGTTCGACAATATTAAGCTCTATCGCTTTACCAATTTCTACTTCGATTATCCATACACATTCCGTGTTTGCTGGATATGAATTTGGATAATTCGGTGTGGACAAATCTGCTGTCGGTCTTTTAAATACACCACCACAACCTGATAACATCGTAAAATATTTAAATTCAACATTTTTCATTCTATATTTATGCATAGATACTTAAAAAAAAACATACCAACAACGGTCCATTCTAATCTGAAACCTTTATATTCTAGATAAGCATCGGTATGAAAAAGTATATAGACTTTATTATCTCTCGATTCAAATTTGGTTGGCAGAGATTTTCCGCAATAATCATGTTTATCGGAAAAAATTGGTTCTACTCCATCTCTTATCTTGAATAATTAATAAATTATATTGAATAATTAATAAGAAAAAATAAAAAATCTACGTAAATAAATATTATTTTACTTTCAAATAATCATAACTGCAATTTCCGGATGTGGAATTTTCTGACGCTAAAGGATTGCTTGTTGTAGAAATTGAAAACAGAGAAGGTAACTTTTTGTCTTCGAGTTCAAAATGACTGAAAGTTACCGCAATATGATTTCCTTTGGGTGCGGTTATCATCCACTTGCAATCCAAATTATTTGGATAACTATTGGGAAAATTAAGACTTTCTATTACACCACTATATCCGGTTATATTCCGATCGCAGACTGAAAATTAAAAAAAAAACATTCATAATATATATTTTTAATACTCATTTTACAATAATTCTAATCAATATAATTAAATTAATTTAATATTTAATAAATATATAATAACGAACATACCTGAATGATAATTCATATAAAATCCACTACCAGCAGTAAATGTATCCGAGCGAAATTTAATAAATATATGATTTGATGAGGATAATAACGAATTCGTCGTAAGAGTAGTCATATCGCAAAACTTTCCCAAAGATTTAGCTTCTTTATCAACGCTGTCGAATATCTGAAAATACATCGTACTTGATTTAGTATGATATTTAAAAAAAATATATATATATATAAATTTAAAAAACCTTATTATATAAATACCTCGACATAATCAAATAAACAATCCTTTTCTAAATCTAATACTGTAAATCCTATGCGAATTATCGAACCTAAACTGGTCGATACTTTCCAATAACATTCCATATCGTTACCGTATGGTTGTGGATAATTTGGCGATATTATACTTCCCGAAGAACTAGTCAATGTTCCGCCACATCCTAAATATATGATAAATTAAAATATCCTAATATGACCTAATATTTTTTTTCATATATATATATATATACCGGTAGATGCACTATTCCACGTGAGATAAAAACCTCCGGCAATTTTTGAATGATCCGAATGGAATTTTAAATACATTGAATTCGTCATTGATGGTACCAATTTTGGTATATTACTACCACAAAATTTTCCAATCAACGGAGCATTATTATATCCGCCATCCCTAAAATATACATACATATATTATATCATTATATATATATATATATATATATATATATATATATATATATATTCAAATCAAAATAATATTCTTTAAATATAAATATACACCTTATTTCTAAATAATCAGCTATACAATGAGGATAACGTTCTAATTCAAACGACGTGATATTGATCATAATTTGTTGTCCTATAGGAACTTGGATTGTCCAAACGCATTGTTTATTCGCAGGATATGCATCTGGCCAACCGGGTGATGTTATAAAACCGGACGACGCCATATAATTTCTATCGCACACTATATATAAACAATTAATTTTCAAAATACATTTAAAACATTCGACAATTTAAAATCTGCGTCAAAATCGTACCTTTTCTAGAATCGACCATTGTATAAGATAATGAAAATCCATCGGACGATGCAGAATCATCGGAAGAAAATATTATCGTTAACATATTCGTCAAACTTGACAAAGATGGAGGTAAAGTAGTACCGCAAAATCTAAATTTCAACAATGTTACATTTAACAATTTTTCATATATATATATATATATATATATATATATATATATATATATATATATATATATATATATATATATGATACAATTTTTTTTTCTACTTACAGTCCAACCCTTTGTGACTCTCTGGTTATCGTATTATTGTCATAAACCGCAACATAATCACCGTTTTCACACTTGGTAGATCTTTCCAAATCAAACGATAACCAACTAATCTGTATTATATAACCAGGTGGTGCTAATATGACCCATTCGCAATGCATATTATTTTTATAAGTGTCGATACGAGAAGTGTTGGTTTCAGGAATACCAATCAATCCAGACTCACTCCTCATTATTCCGCCACATTCTACAAATATATAAAACAATTTAATCATTATAATGTATAAAATATTATCGTTTATTGATTTTACATACCTAAATCGATCGAAGTGTAGTTGACTTTAAATCCTGTTCCTCCTACAGACTCATCCGAATTAAATTCCATATAAAAATAATTGTATGTAGATACGATATCAGATGGTATTGCAGATCTGTCACCACAATATTTGCCTAATAATGTTGAATTTTCATCCGGACCATCATACAACTATATTTTAAATCAATATTTGTATCATTGATTTAACATTTTTATTTAAATAAAAAAAAAAATACTTGCCATAACATTATCGTATGCGCATTCTGGAAAACTATTAGATTCTATATCGAAATCTATAAATGATAATTTTATCCCCGTTCTAGGTGGACGTTTAATTAGGAAACTGCATTTTCTATTATACGCATAGGCAACAGGATATCCTGGCGATGTGAAAATTCCGGTACTTTCCGTGAAGAAACTGTGACAAATCAGCTCGTATCTAAGAGTGAAACCTTTCGTAGCATATGACCAATCGCTTCTGAATATTATCAATACTTTATTAGAAGATGATACAAATGATGGAGGTAATTGAGTACCGCAATAACTTCCGATCAAACCTGAATCCTCGCTGCCACCGTCATATATCTTTTTATTTTATAGAAAAAAAAACAATAATAAATTTAATATTATCAAAAATCATTAGTAAAGATTTTTTTTTATCAAAATTGCAACTTAGATTTATAATATTCAGTTAAATGTATATTTCAAAATTTATTCTAATTTTAAGTGTTAATATTTGAAAAAATCTAACCGAAACTGAATCGAAATTACAAGTCGTCGAACTTTCCAATTCGAAATCCAAAAACGTTATTTTCAATTTTGTATTTTTTTGTGTATTTATTAAGTACTCGCAAACAACATTGGTAACATATTTTCCATTGAATGATGGTGGTGATATTTCACCGTTATCTTTGGTATATGTGCCTCCGCATCCCGGAATTCCTGTAATTAATCTACTATTTATAGTAATGTTTTTTTTTCATTATTTGAAAATATTAAATTTTATATAATTCAGATTATACCTTCGACAATTGCATAAGACATTTGAAACCCGAAATCATTTTTATACTGATCCGAATGAAAATGTACAAGTACAAGTGGTCCAGAACTAAGAAGTGGAGGAGGATTACTCGTATTGCAATATTTCTCCAATATAGGATCAGTTTCTAAACTACCATCATGTATCTAAAAATATATACGTTGAAATTCTGAATAATAACTAAAACATCGATTAAATCATTAAAACTTACCGCTAAATAATCAAATTTACAATCCGGATGCGTTTCTATTTGCAACGTAAAGAAATGTATTTGAATTCTTTTTCCCGGTTTCGCTACGATTTTCCAATAGCAATCTCTGTCCGGCGGATATTTTCCCGGAGAACCCGGTGATTTGATGACACCGTAAGAATAATTATCATAAGTGCCACCGCATACGGGCGGAATGGACACCCAATGCAACGTGAAGCCTTCTTGGGCTACAGTATGATCTGATCTAAACCATAAATACAAATAATTTCCGCTGGATGTTATACTTTGACCGTTCGCTAAGGCTTCACCACAAAATCTACCAATCAAATGATCGGCAGAACTGCGACCATCGTGAATCTGAAAATAAATTAATTTTATATATTAAAAATTTTGAAGCTTTGATTAAAAGCGAAAATAGATATTTACTTGTAACCAGTCGAAAACGCATTCTGCCGATTTTTCCAAATTGAATTTAGAAAATGTCACATTCAAAATCTTTCCTGGAAGCGTTTTAATAATCCACACACACTTTGAATTGTGACCATATTTAGTGACATTCGTTTCTGGATATGTTATACTGCCTTCCTCTTTTTCAATCATTCGAGCGCATTCTGAAAAATAAATTCGAATATAGAACAAAATATATTTTATTATAAAAAAAAAATATTTATATTGCATATAGATAATTTACTAACGCTGAGTTGTGCTATTACAAGTTGGTCCAGTATATTGTGATGTGCACAAACATCTAAAACCATCGGTTTTTGTTGAATCTCGTATGCAAGTCCCTCCATTTTTACAAGGTTGCGATGCACAAAAATCTTCCAAAGTATCACAATTATGACCTATATTAATTTAAATATTAATTATTTAATAATAAATTCTAATTTATATTGTAATATAGCACATTATTATATATTAACCGGTATATCCTGAATCACAAATACACATATGACCATAAGGTGTATCCAAACATCTACCATGTACACATGGATTTGGATTGCAATTAATTGATACTGTTCCACTGGGTAAAGGAACATTGTTTGGAATATGATATGGAATACAACCATTAATACCATAACCATTACCAGAATAACCTGGTCCACAAACACATCTAACGAACATTGTGCCAATTGCTATTAACATAACACATTTTAAGATTCAAAATAAATTTAACTTATTAAAAAAAAAAACAATTATATTATCAAAAGCAATACTTGGATTTTCGTTACAAGTTGCTAATGGATGACAACCACCATTGTTAATGGAACAAATTCCTCTATACGCACAAGTAACTCCATCTCCCATATATCCTGGTGGACATGGACCACAGATTCTTGATCCCTAAAATTTCATATTTAAAATAATAAAACTGTTACTTTAAATATTACCATAAAACGTAAATAAGTATATATATATATTTACCATAGTGTTCACACATTGTACCAAAGGAGCCATACTGCATCCACCATTGTTGTTTAGACATTCATTGATGTCCGTACATGTAAAACCATCACCAGTATAGCCTAATTTTTTCAAATAAAAATTAAATATCTATAACTTTAATCTGATTATAAATCAATATGATAAACTATTTTTCTTACCAGCAGGACATGAACCGCATATAAACGCGCCGGGAATATTTATACAAGGCACATATGGAAAACTAGAACAAGGATATCTTGAACCCACACATTCATTGATATCAACAATACATGACGGATTCACACCATTCGTTGTCCATCCCTATTAAAAATATATTATATAAATTTTAAATCTATTATTTAATTTTCATCAATATATTAATTTATACGTGATAATAAAAAAAAAACTTACTTGATCACAAATACAGGTAATACCGTTATCGCTATTTTTACATGTTCCATGTCCACACAATTCACTGTTAGAAGCTGAATTACAAGCTGTCGATCGTTCACTACAATGTATTCCATACCAACCAGGTTGACAATTACACTGATAACTTCCAGGTGTATTCAAACATGTGGCACCATTTTGACATCCGAGTTTTGTTTGAGAGAAACGTAAACATTCATCCACGTCCATTGAACAATCGGTTCCCTAAATTGATTTATTTTTTAATAAAAAAAAAAGTCGCAATTTTTCTAATTTAAAAATATCGTTCACCTCCCAATTTTCAGGACATATACACATAAAACTATTATAATTGTCTATACAGGTGCCACCATTTTTACAAGGTGTGGACTCGCATTCGTTCCTTCCTAGCAAATTTTCTATATTTGTAACTCTAGTCGTTAACCTTGTAAGTCTAGTTCTAAGTCTTACTACTATTCTCTGAAAATTAAAAAAATGATAATCAATGTGAAAACAATTATGTAGAGGAAATTAGAATAAGATTTAAAAATATATATATTTACCCTCGTTACCATTGTATTTGAAATATTATTTCGTGATTCTAATGCTGTCAATCTGCTCATTATTCCATCTTTACCAGTTAATAATTCCATAACATTATCGCCAGATGAACTCAAAAAAGACGATAGAGAACGTAAATTTATGCTGCTCGATAACTGCAGCATTTTTTCCATCTAATGATAATATTAAAATCAATTGAAAACGATTTGAAAAATAAAACACGAACATTTACTGAATAAAATATTACCTCATTTAACAGATCCATGATATTCAAAGATCCCACGTTTATATATGAATCTCTGTCATTGACTGCCAAAGTTATATTCCTATATCTTGCTGGTCGAATGATAAGATTTCCATCTTCGCTTATTAAAGTCGGATATTCGGTTTCGTCGAAGGCGAATGTATTAAAAAATAATAATTGTAAATTTATTACCAGAATCAAAAATTTCAGCAACATCATTGCATGTGCATTTTCCGTCGAATAACAACCGACTATGATTATGTTGAATATTATCGTACGACAAATTATCCCATTTATGAGGCGTTGCCTAAAAAACGCCCCCTTGAAAGATTAAATTACCATAAACAGTACAATTTGGTGCTAGTATAGAATATGACACGTTCAATAATCAACATTTTTGTAATATTTGTATTATGACACGTTCATTTATCAACATTTTTGTAATATTTGTAGTAATATCAATCGTTTGAACCATTCGCACAATATAATCAGTTTTATAAAGCTAAAAATATTTTAAATTTAATAAATGTAACAGTGATACTTAATTAACGTGTCTAAATATGATAATGAAGCCTCATATGAAAATTTACAATAATTGAAAAAAAAAGAAAAAAATATTATTTTACGAATCTCAATTTTGATTAATAAAATGAAAAAGAAAATTTTTATTTTTAACTTTAAAATATAAACATTACGTATAATATAAATTATAAATTAATATTAGTATATGGTTAAAATAAATGTACATTTAAAGTTTCTTTGAACTATAAATATATATGAATTAATAATTTAAGTAAGTATTATAATATATAATAATGACATATTTTTAGATTCATAGAGATTTTTTTCCAATTAATAATTTTATTAAATATTTAAATAATATTTTTAAATAATTACGAGACATCTATAGAAAATATTTCAAACTTATCAAAAATATCTAATTTATTATATAATATTATTTAAATTAAACAAGATAAGATATTTTGTTTTTTTATATTATTAAATTTAAAATAATGATTAATTTTAATATATCACATTTTGCAGAGAAAAAAAATATTTTCTAACAAAACATTATGTTTAATCAAAATTTCATAGATGTCTTACATAAATTAATTATCAATTAATGCAATGATTCAAAAATAAAACGCCGAATATTATTTTTATACATGTTTAT
Organism: Leptonema lineaticorne; assembly: GCA_024500535.1. Taxonomy (NCBI): domain Eukaryota; kingdom Metazoa; phylum Arthropoda; class Insecta; order Trichoptera; family Hydropsychidae; genus Leptonema; species Leptonema lineaticorne. Next base: position 4,762,620 of record JANIJI010000009.1, read on the forward strand.
TTATCGAATAAAATATATACAAAATATTTAAAATATATATTTTAATTTTTAATTTTCTCAAAGAAAAATATCAATATACATAAATGCCCATTTTGTTATATACTTCACATAATACAAAATTGAAATACATATAATAGTTTATTTTTTATTTGGTTTATAATAAATAGACTTTTCACACTATATGACAATCAATACTTAATTTAATCACAGAACTGTCCAATCGTAAACTGTCAATAATTTTGACGATGATTGACCGTTTAATGATCGATATACAATCAATACCATTATCAACACTTGAAATAAGATAATTCAAATATTGACAATATTATTAATCAAATTTTCATAAGAGCTCATTGATATCCAGTAGCTAAAAATTTCCTACTGTTTTTAGCTGTAAATAAATATGGTGTTCTTTCTGTAGGACATTTAAACTTTTGCATTATGTATTCCATATTTTTCATCGATTTATTTCCCACCGGTTCCATTATGTTGTTCCATATTAAATTTGCGGCTGAAATTTAAAATAAATTCGTATTCATAATAATTTGATATTTTTTATTATAATTATTTTTTATTAAATCTACTGTTTACCCAAAGCGTGACCTTTTTGTGAAAAATGGAAACAATCGTATGTGATATAAGATGAATCTATAACTTCTTGATATTTCTTCCTAGGATCACTCGGTAAATTGAACAATTTAGTGAAAGGTTGAACGACAACGGTAAAATCTTCCCTTTTATCGTATCTACCAGAGTTTATCTATAAAAAAAAATATTTCCATATCAAAATATAAACTATACAATCAAAGATTTTTTTCTCATTTTTATATACTAACAAGATTGTCGATGCCTTTTTGATAACTCTTAGCCAAAGCAGCCATGTAATCCATAGGATCAGATGCTTGCATATGATAACACATACAATATAATCTATGAATCATTCTACACTGAAATGATCTTTTTACCCTTACAGATACAGTCACATCTAAAAATAATAAAATAAAAATAGGTGAATTTATCATATTTTATTTTTGAACTGGTGGAATCTAATATATCAAGTACCAAAAAAAGTTATTTTAAATTGAAGATATATTTGTTTAGATAAAAAAAATGTTCTTCTATTAAGGATTATGATTTAATTTTACCTATAACTGGCACAATATTAACGAATGTTCTCGGCAAATTGTCCTGAAGATAATCAAGAGCCTTCATCAGATTCACAACAAAACTATTAGCTGATCCTGCCGTTTTATTGAAGCATTCCAATGTACAAATGTCGTTTGCGCCAAAAAAAAGCGTTATCATTTTCCAATCATTCTTGAAGTCCACCGATCGATCCTTTTTGATCCTTTTGACTAGAATCTGAAATTAACAATACGAAAATATTATCATTTATTTTGGATGCAACCGTAACATTCGTTTTCGTAATATTAAGTAATCGCAATTTGAAAGGCATGAAGAAAAAAAAAGCAACGAGTAAACGTTCTAGACCCACTTTTCACGGTAATAACTTTTACCGTGACGGTCATGAACGCAAAAATCTAATGCCAAATATTTTTATTATTATCTTTCAATAAAATTATTAAAGCTCATGATCAAATATTATATTTAATTTTTTTTTTTTAATAAATAAATAAACATACTTTGGACTGCATTAGCGCATCCAATATGGATGCAACTGGAAATCCTATATTTAAATGCGAGTCTTTATAAAAATATTCTCCGGTACCAACAGAAAATCCTTTAATTTTAGGATTATACTCCTTCAAAATGTTTGGTAATGTCAAATACTCTCTCCAAGTTTTCTCTCCACCTGAAATAGAAACATATTACACTTTACTATATTAAATATAATTGCCAAAAAACCAGTTATATCAATGAAAACCAGTTCACACAGATCTAATAAAAAAAAAATAAATAAATAAAACACCGTAAACATGACCATAACTTGAATACGATACCAAACTATATATTACCAAATATTAGTTATCATTAAATAATTCGCAAATAGAAAATAAATAAAATAGCTAGATTGTTTAGATCGACTATTTCTTAGTAAATTTAAAAGACTTATAGCCTTTTTTTAATAATATTAAACATTAAAAAATAATTATATATAATAAAGATCCTTTTCATAAAACTATAGATAAAAAAATAATACTATATGATAACTAATAAATATCATATTTATATTTTATGTAATAAATAGTATTGATCGTTAACAATATATATATATATATATATATATATATATATATATATATATATATATATATATATATATATATATATATATATATATATATATATATATTCAAAATCGTTAAGTTGTCATCTCAAAAATGACATCAATTATTAATCAATCGAACATCGATGCCAAGTATGCTTTTACTTTTTTTTTTCTGTTCATAATTCGATATATTCTATTTATGATGATGTATAATTTTTTTTAATAGATCAAACATCGTTGCTTCAACATTGTTTTAAATGTTATCTTTCAAAATATACTATAGCTCAATATTATTGCATCATAAATAACAACCATATGCATGTAGTTCTATATTTAAAAAATGAGGAAATTCTATTGCAAAATTGCAGTTCACGACTATCGTCGATGATGCAATAAAGAAAACTCTCATACTTTGAATCATCATAAAACTTCGATTAATTAGGCAATATAACTAGTTTAATAGGATAATAAAACTGTAAAGTTGCTCAAAATTATAGTAATACATCCATTATTAATTGACATTGATAGAGATACTTTTTTTTTCAGCTTTTAAATACTATATCCAAAATTCTTAAGTTATCCAATTATATGTTAATTTTTTTTTAACAAATCCGAAGTTCTAAAAACACATCTCACCTGCACACCAAGAAACTCCTCTATTTTCAAATATAACTTCAAATAGATATTCTCCCATTGCACCGTTGGCTGCAACCAGAGAATCTCCTAAAGCTCCAATGACTTGTATATCACCTGGTCTAACCATGTGGACCGATGTTGGTCTTTTAGAACTTGGTCCCCATGTCTCTTTTGAACATGGAAACTTCATCGTTCTCATATATGAAGGCTGTGTTCTCATTTGACTTGTTCTTCGCGGATATCTCAAACCGAACAACTGCACATAAATATGAAAATATTAATTGAATCCGCATTATGAATGCGCTATTTTTGCGATGTTTCTCAACTTGTTTACGATACGATCGAAATTACTTAATAATATTTTTATACGGTCTAACTGGCATGAAATCATAATTATTCTCTAAAAAAAAATAAATAAATAAGGTGACCAATATTTTTACAATAAAAAAAGAGGACGTAATGAAAAATTATTTATTAAAAAAGAAGGCGATTAAATTTTCAAATTGTACAAAAAGACTCTAAAATAATATTTTTTTAACATAAATCAAGAAAAAATGACATTTTTCAAAAAAAAATTTTTTTCTGGTCACCTTAGTAATAAATTAGGCAAATTTTTAATTAATATTTTTAAAAAAATATTGAATTTACTTTAGATAATAATTAAAAATATTTTATTTATCAAATTGTTCTTTTTTATAAACAACATAAAATTTTTATTCTAAATTAAATTTATTAAGAATTTTTTAATCGCTTATTAAATATATAAAATTAAAAAAATATATATATGTAAATTGAAAAACTTGTTCTCATCATCGCATCGAACAATTTATGAATAATAGGCATATAAATAAATATGTTTATATATAAAAGGTGTGAAGTGATTATAGACATAAGCATGTTTGTAATATCTATTATTTACTATTCAATCAACTCAAGTTGTAAATAAGATATAATACTTTCATAATCTATTCGTGTAATTTCACCGTCGGAAATTGAAATTATCGTATGAAGTGAAATGCAGCCGGCGCCATACCGAATTCGAAAAAAATAATAATAATAAACGCGCATTATCTAATAATTATTTTTCCTAAAGCTTTTGTCACACCGGCCTTAATGCGTATGCATATTATATTTTCGTGCAATTTCGAATCAAATTTAATATGCAAGACAACAACGTAATCGACGTACCGCGGAATGCGTTGTATAGTATTTCATAACCAGTGCCGTGCAACGTAACCGTGAAACACCGTTAATATTCAAGTTTAGTATCGATTTTAGCATAATGAACCGGTCGTAACAATCGGAATTTAATTGATTGCATCGAATACGGACTACCGATCGCAAAATCGCAATTGTCACAATGTGGAATAATTGATGTTTTATGTGATGAAATGTCTAGTCGCCGACACTGCATACAAACTCGTTGAATATTAATTTTTATCAAGCGATTCAATGCGTTGCATAGTTTTTTTTTTTTTTATCAATATACGAATAATAAATCATTAAAATTGAATCAAAATTATTTTTAAATAAAATAAATAACATGTATTATATTATAAAATCATAGAATTTTTTTTTATTCATTAATGTTAAATTATATTTCATCAAAATCAAGTAAATGATTTTATTTTCATTTATTATATCATATTATATATGTACATAAGAAATATGTATAAAGATGAAAAAAAATATGTACCAGGAAACTCGATTCCATTGACGTAACTAGATTTGTTCTAATAAGGCATAAAAGCTGTGAAATTTTTATTAGGAAAAAAAATAAATTTTAAACTTTCATATCTATGAAGAAAAAAATTTCATTATTTATTTATCAGTATTCGAATATTTCCTTATATTTTTTTACATATATAAAACGAGTTGAAAAAAAAATATTTCTAAAAATTATACTATAAGATGTGAAAAAAATAAAACTGGATAAAAAACGTCAAGAATATCATAGCTGAAAATAAATAACGAAAATATATATATATATACCTGTTTTTCTTCTGGTCTAACAACCCTATTATCTTCATTTCCCAAAACAGAACACTTGATGGATAAGCATAGGAAAACAACTTGCATCAACAGCAGATTCATTTTTTTTTAATATTGCTTATATATATATATATTTTTTTTTTCTAAAATTTGATCGTGTCTAATTTTATTATCGAATATCTAATATCACAAAAAAATCGAAACATCAGCTCACACTGAAGAGCACAAATCGCGTTTTCTAATTATCATAACGTGTTCTTGTGGTTCACGGCCTTTGTCTTTTCTTCCGGTGAGATTCGGCCATTAAACTGAAACCGAAAATGCAATAAATTTTACAGCTCAGACCATTATGCAAAGTTCATCTTTGTGAATTGAAATAATAATAATAATAATAATAATAAAATAATAGAAAATAGCGTTTTAAAAGTATATATATATATATATATATATATATATATATATATATATATATATATATATATATATATATATATATATATATAGTAATATAAAATGCGTACAGAAGATGAAATATAAAAAAAAGCGAACGAATTTATGGATTCGATAACTTTCTCCGGTATCGCATAAGTTCATCAACATAAATATGATATAAATTTATATATGACTAATATATATTTTTCACATGATTCAATCTTAGAATTATTTCATAATTCACATATCCGCACACGTATTTAATATATATATATATATATATATATATATATATATATATATATATATATATATATATTAGATCGATGACTATTAGAAAAAAATTCGCATATTTCGAAATCACCCTAGAGCATATTTCATGCATGAATAATACGAATATTTATTAATAATATATTATAAACAATAGAAATATAAATTATAAATTAGTATTTTATATGTTTAAAAAAAATATCATATAAAACTCTATTTTTTTTTAATATTTTTCAATATAATTTTTTTTATAAAAATTCACACCTTTCATAACTTATAAATTACATTGAAATTAAACTATTTTTACACGATTTAGTCGTAGCAATCATTTTTATAACCTTGGCAAATATCAAATATGGCGATCTTGTGATATTTTTTTTCAATATCTAATATGTTGGAAATAAAATTACTTGTATTGATAAAAAAAAATAAATTAAATTTATAATAAATATTATTATTGATTTTATATGATTTATTACTTGTATTTATAATTTATTAATATAATTAAATTTCTTTTTTTTTTTGTTATTCATACCATCAAACGACATCGATCTAAATGTAATATTATAATTTGACGAATTCGAATGCAAATATTGACGACTATTTTTAGTTCGTTGTTTAACCGGAACATCGTCGGAATGAATTTCAAGTTAAGTTAATCAATATTCGATATTCGTAAAAACGATGACACACACACGCGCACACACACACACATATATATATATATATATATATATATGAAAGAATTCACATTCGATTCGAAATAGACAAGTGAAAGTATTGTTAAAAACGAACCTGAACTTACCAAGTAGGGTCAGTGACGTCTTTGCCACTGTCCCATCGTGCGTCGTTTAGTGATACTTTTTTTTTTATTTTCTAACTTTATCATCGTACGAAATGACATAAACCCGTTCCATTAGAATTATTACCTGTATACGAAACACTGATTGATCACAATAAACGAAAATTCCATTTTATGCCTTGTTGATGAACGCACAAAAGGCGCATCTGTACGAAACTTAATGTGAAATCATTACATAAATTACGATGATGTTGTCAATTATACTTTTTTTTTGAGATAAGACATTTTATTCGTGTAAATATCTATTTTTATACATAACATATATCATATATATAATTCAAGGATTTTTTTCCTATTTTCACAATTTATCTAACACTTGCCTTATTGACACATCATCAATATAATTAGATTCAAATTGCATAATATCAATGATCGATTTCAATTCGTTCTACATATAATTTAACAATTTATATTATTTCAATTATATATGTAAAATGTCAAATTATTTCATATATATTTAAGCTGATTTTTTTCCATTAAAAAAAAACAATATTAAATATATATTAAAAAAATTCTCTGATATGGTTCAAATTTATGGTTAACCATATAGGTTCGTATATATATATATATATATATATATATATATATATATATATATATATATATATATAATCGTATATGTAATCGTTGTTAAACATTTACCACCTATATAAATATACATACATAATAACACGAGTACTTTTGCGTAATATTCAAATGTAATGCTAATTGCACGCCATGAATGAATCCGTTTGCAAGGCGACGAATTCGAGTGCAAGAAAGTTAAACGCGCATGCCAAATGCGAAACCTTTTTTTACGTCAACACGTGAATAAATTAAACTAGAATTTCTCGTTATAAAATAATAATATATTTATTTTTTTATTTATATACATATATATACATATAAAGCGATACGAATAGGCGGCACGACAGTTAAGTCTAAATAATTAACGAAATTTATGTATTTCTTATAATAAATAAGAGTCTAAACAACGCACAGCTGCGTTAAAAAAAGAAAGAAAAAACAACAACGATCGATAACAATATATAGGTGTATATGATACTTTCGCTGTTTTACATATAAATCTATAGGATTTTTCGCCGTAACTCATTGCGCAATACGAATACGACGATCATGATTGACCCTATTTGAAAATCACGTGAATAGTATGCCAATTTCAAGAAAATTCTCTTAAATATTCATCGTGTCCTTTCACATGTGAAAACGGCAGTAAAAATGTTTGCGATGCGCTCGAAAATTTCGAGATTCGATGACACAACGTTTGAGAAAACATCGCTGAAGATGTTTGCATTGTGCGTGAAAACTTCCTAAAGCATAAATAAATCGTATAAAGTGTGTGTGTTTTTTTATTTTATTTTATTTTATTTTTTTTTAGTCTTTATATTGTGTTTGCCGAGTGACGCTTCGCATTTCCCAGTTCATTGTAATCTTCGAGTGTCGACCGCAATGTGACCGCAGCCGCGGTTACATGAATGGAAATCTCGATATTTAACCTATTATTAATATTATAAATAATTTGTTCTAACTTTTTAACTGCACTAGCATCGTTTATATTATTAAAATTTAAATTATATATATATATATATATATATATATATATATATATATATATATATATATATATATATTAAACTGAAAATATGATAAAAATATATATTATATAAAAATACGTTAAAAAATCATTTAACTGCAATCTTTTAAAATATTTGAATTTTAAAGCATTGATTATTTTTCTCGTGAAATCGAGTCAACAACTCTGTATATTATTATTCTTATTAAAATGTTTAACATAACAAAGCATTTAATAATATTTGCATATCAAACATAAATCTATTTCGTATATTAAAATAAAATAACAAAAATAAAATGGTATTAAAAGCAAACATGCACATTACCACTGAACATAATATAAACTGATATATAGAAATATAATAAGTAATTAAGCGCTACATAATTTTTTTTTTCAAATAATAAATAATTGATTTACTGAATTCTATTTCGATTAAATCATCAGCTGCATACAAATAATTAAAATAAATTATTTTCATTACTGTTGCATCTTTCTTTCAAATCATTACGACACAGATCAACTTTTTATTGCAAAACCTTATAAAGAGCTTGTTCTATTAATTTTATTGAAATTCAGACTGAAAGTAAATGCCAAATAGAATTGCAAAATATTCTGAGTTTTATTCATAAATATATTTTTTTTATTATTATGATATAAATTTAAATAATCTATAGAAGTATTTTAATTTTTATTAGTACAAAATATATATTATAAAAATATTTTTTTAAATTAAACTTCATAATAGCCATATATATTATATAAGACACGAAATTTTATAAAATATACTAGCAAAAGTATTATACTTTCATTCATTGATAAAAATCTTCTTCAGTGTTTTTTAAACTTTTTTTTTCAAATAATATATTTTATTTTTCGTTGATTTATACATAATTATTAGATACAAGAATTGAAATTTCATTGAAAAATAATTTGATATATCGTCGTTTATTCAAAAACCAGTTTTGACTATACGATCAGTAACCATAAAATATATATATATATATATATATATATATATACATATATCCCAATAATATTTAATTTTAATTTATTTCCCACGTTTGAGCTTTGACAACGTCTGACCGCGGCTTTAGATGCACTCGAATCGTGCACGGAAAACACAAAACCGCATCCAACTTTTATTATTTATCGATAAATATTTAGATACTTCCCGATGCCGGCGACGAGTTAAACGTCTTTTTAACTCGTTTTTTTTCCCTCCCGTCGTCTTAACTCATTTAATAAAACGAAAAGTGGAAAAAATAATAATAATAATTATAATAATAATAAAGAACAGAGAAAGTCGAGTCGTTTATGGTAAAATGTATTGGACGACAGTCGCAATGCAACATGTAAACTACGATATTAAATCATTTTATTGCGCAATGTATCCGGTAATAGATGTGTTAAATGCGTTCGATTGATAGAATCTTTACAATTGTCTATTAGCAGCACGTGCCCGTCGAATGACGGGTATATTTTATGATGATTTTGCGACGAATATTACCGTCAAATATGATTTATTAATATTTTATGATGTACTAGATTACGTCGTACATCAATTTAAATAATATCACAATTCATAATATATACATGTTTTAAATTATCGATATGTTCGTGTGGACGTTCCAAATCAAATCGAGACATTGGATTTATTATATATTCAAAAAAAAAATTACAGAATTGATCAGTGAAAGGTTATTAAACAATACCCAGATCATATTGTGAAATTATATACAGTGTGCTAGAAAATAGTCTTATTTATAGTTATAAAACCAGTAGATAGTGCAGAAAATTGTGACACCCACCTTCGACTGGTTTTGCGCGAATTTTTATTTATCATCATAGTAAATAGGAGACTGGGTCATGCAGTCGGATTGCACTTGTGACGAAATGTCTATTGCATTTATAAATCGTCGAGAAATTACGGATAAATTAAATGTTTTACTATAATATCGCTAAGAGAATGGACATTTACTAGAAAATTATAATAATGCAAAAATACCGGATTACTGATATTAATTTTTTTTTATGTATACTAATTATATTAATTATAATAGTATAAAATTTCAATATTTTCAATTATTAAATTGTACTTTTCATAATATTTTTAACAAGGCTTTATATTATAATGAACACTTTTTTTATATAAATAATAATGATCATCATATTTCTAACTTTTTGCTCGTTTAATGATAATTGATAATATCAATAAATATCCGTTGACGCATTTCATCGTCACTTTCAATTTAACGATTTTATAAAAAAAAATATAATAAATATTTTTAAAATTTTCTTGCTGTATCAAAATTCTACTAAATCAATAATTATTTATTATAATAATATATACGCTAAAAAAATCAGTGTAAAAAAAGTATTACATAATCGAAAATCTTCTAATAGAAAGTGAGAAAAGTATAGTTATCAATTTTCACCTTATATCACAAATAATTAAACTCTTTTTTTTATATAATGAATTAATGGTGTCATTAATTAAAAAAAATCTCACGCTATTGGCAATATATAACATATATATACAAATTCGAATAAAAAATCAAATATTTCACGAACGACTTATATACTTATATATATATAAATAATTGAATGGAGAAAAAATATATAAAAGCTCTTGACAGAGAAGCTTGGCCCATATTTCAAGTTTCAAAGCGCCGGTTTCATGATGCGGTCAAATGATCAATTTTTTTACTGATTTGATGACATTACGATTTTATTGCTAATCAAACATGATCTTGTGTAATGTAAAATCTAACTGTTACATCTCATAATACAATTCAACACAAAAAAACGACTATTAACTGTTGAAGATATCATATAAGATATAATTAATAATATTTATATATATAAAAAAATCATTTTAAAAGTATTAATTTGTCGATATTTTTAAATTATTTTTTTAATTATTAAAAATACAATATGTTAAAATTGATCCTTAGCCCAATTTCCCATTATGAAAATGAAAATATATTATATATTATTATGTACACATATATATGTGTTAAATTTAAAAGATTTATATTTAAATCTAAACATAATTTAGTTAGAAAAAATTGTATGTAATTATTTTTTCTAAACTATATATATTTATATATTACCAAAAAATTTAATTTTAAGTTGCAGTCAGGATTCTAATGTCGGGATTCTGCGATCAACCAACCGATATCGTTGACAATGCTCACACAAATGTATAAATTTATTAACATTTGAAAGGCTATTTGGATTCGATAATTACATAGGATTTTTTTATACGTAAGATATTTAAATAACAAACACTTTCATATCCCGTATGAATAAAAACTTTTTGACAAAAACTACACAGAAAATTTTATTAAAAAAAAAAATCAAAATCTTGAATCAAGGTTAGCGTTACATTTAAACGAACAGACCTTGTCTAGAATTAGATTAACAACAAAAAAAAAACACTTATTTCAATTTGTTATATTAAATATTTTAGAATGTAAGCGCTAGCATATTTCATATTTATATTATGCGTATCGTCATAATAAATTATTATACTGCGTAATACGGAAAAACGTATTACTATTTTTGTTTGAGGCGTACATTATTATTTAAATCCAATGGAATTACAAAGAATCGATTACGTTAGATTACACAATACGATTCAAATAACCAGACCGGCGAAGTTTATACGCGTTTATAAATAAACGAATGCATAGAATTTTATACGATCGTACGTTTCTTGTACATGTATCCTTGTGGCACCGATCGGTCGTTTATTCCAACGTTACGACATATTGTGACACATCGTCTTGTATAGTTTCATCGGATGAATAATAGGGATTTTTTTCATTTAAATGTAAAAGATACTTTTTTTTTCCGGTTTATATTTTAATTATGTATAAGGCGTGTTTTAGATGAACATTTGCACCTCCCTTTGATGATATTCTAAAATAAATAAATTATTATTACGAAAGAATTTTTAGTAATTATTAATTATATTTATAGCATAAAATAAAAAATCATTTTTTCACTAATAATAAATTGTAAACATTGATTATTATCGAATATATTAAATGCATACTCTTGATCGTTGTTGCATTTATAATCACTAATAAATGCTTTGACTTAAAAAGGTCAACATTTTATATAACGAAATAAATATTAAACAATATATTATACATATATTAATTATCGATATAATCATCTATTATATTTTAATAACAAACTTATTTATTAATATAAAATAGAGAACATCTTTTATTTTTTGCCATATTATATTTTTTATACGTATATATTATATATAAATTTTTTTATTTCAAAACTTTCTCATTAACTAAAAGAAAGTTTTATGATTCTTCATGCAAAATTTTCGATTTATAAATGTATAATAAATTAATATTTACATCAAGAGCATATCTATAAATGCAATATATAATTGAAAATATTCACGAAAAAAAATGCAGAGGCATTTCGAAAATGCATATTGACCACAAATGATTTTATCTCATTACCGGAGCCTTGGCCTCATATTGAGTTCGTTAACTTCATTTTATTCGTTACCAAATCGAGTACACGCCCATCAAATTATATTACAATATAATCCGCATTATCATTTACAATGTAGGAAATAAACTTGACACTTTTACTCAATCGTATAACTTAATACAGATTGTGATCGTTTATTATATTATAATCTAATAAATTCGATTATTTTTTGTAAAAAAATATATAATTTTACTTTTCGTTACGAACATCCTTCAAATCTTCACATCCTTAACAAATATTAAACGCCTTCATAATACCATACAAATTATTTAAAATTTAGAAAAAAAAACAAAAATTTCGTCAATATCACATTCGTCCTTGCTTCATACAATATATAATAAAATGTCTTGCATAATACACGCAATAAATAATAAACAAACACGTTACACTTTCAATTCTATAAAAGATGAAAAAACTCGACGAATAATCTGAATGCTTAGAGATGATAGAAGAAAAAAAAATACATACAAACACACAACCAAAATAGAAAAAACTATGACCTTTGTCAGCGTACAAAAATGAATGTCACTTTTTTCCAAGACGTCGAACAAGACAAGAAAAATTGAGCCTTCGTTCATATAATATATATTATATGGTATATATATATATATATATATATATATATATATATATATATATATATATATATATATATTTGTCTTTCTTTTCATCGTAAAAACGCGTTCCTTTTCGATGCGGTTTAATCTCGAGGTTAAATTTATGGCCAATTAATACGAGAACTCCTCTTTTTTTTTCATCTTTTTCTACTTTTCTATTTCGTCGTATTTTTCCTCTCCTATTGATAATTTTCGACACGTTCTGACCTCACGTGGTGAACCGACGTTCGGATGCCTTAAGGGCGTTTATGCGTTTTAGAATAAAACGGCGAACATCGCCGTGTGACTGTCGAATGGGAAAGGCTTTCTTGTTATTCTATCTTATATGTGTGTATGTTTTTTTTTTTATTGACAAATATTCGTTGATTTATAAGCGATGAAAATCCGTTGATTTATCGACGTATATATTGAATATTAAAAAAAAATAAATATTTTTTTTATTTATCAATAATTCATTCATCGTTGATATTGTATTGTATTTTATAAATATATCAATGAATTGAAATCGTATTTCATCTTGTTTAATAATTGTTTTTATCTATCGTTCGAACGGTTATTATACTATGGAGAGATATAAATATTATAAAAATTACTTTTAGACTTAAATAATGGTTAAATATTTATTATACTTCCGTATATATACTATTTTTTTGAATCATAACAAAAAATACAATTTTACATTCAATAACAAAAAACTATAGATTTAATATTTTTTTTGGTTATGGCCATTTACGGATTATAATCTATATGATTAATATAAAATGTCGTATTTTTCTAAATATCATTATTAGAAAATATTCGGCAATATAATAAAAACTTTACATAGTGCAGTTAAAACTCTTAAATATTTCGCAATAAGATTATTTATTATATTAAATCAGTCACTTTTATCTATAAATATAAATCAAACTGTTTATAACATAAAATATCAAACTTCCGTTATTGTAAATAAAGGTCAATAAAATGCTGAAAACTTAATAAAATTATAAAAAATATGGTATTGAAAAAATAGATTACAGCAAAAAAACAGCATTTCAAGTCGCTAGATAACATATGATTACATATTTATAATCACTTTTTAATAAGCGTTAGTAAAACTGATGCTTTTTTTTTATTTTAGCATTTCATTATGTATACATAATTTTTAATATTATACATTAAATTTTATATCGTACTTATTTTTAATTTTCTAAATATTACATATAATTTTGAAATCACTTTCGAAATCATAAAAGTAAAATAAAAATATTTTTAAAACTAATACGATATATGATAAATTAAAATTTGTAAAAAAAAAATATAATAAAATATGTAAATTATTAAAAATCATATTTACATAATAAATAAAAGAAATTTTTATAACAAATAATGTATTTTACCTTTTAAAAAATAATACACCATTTTATTATATCATTGATATAAAATATCCATATATTTATATTGACCTACTTCGTATTTGGTTGTTAGATATTTGCGATATTTGCATATATAATATATCGCCTTTATAATATACAACAATATAATATTGCCTAAATATTTAAATTTAACCATAATTTCATTATATATATTTTTTTAAAAGTAATAATATGTAAAACCCTTCAAAAATTTCGCAACTAAATCAAAATATTTGCAGATTTTCATACATGTATATATATTATGTTAATGATATATTAGATATTATTTATTAATAAATTATTAATAAATCATAGTTCTAAAAAAAAAACTTGCATTTTTCTCTTGCATTTTCAATATCTAAAAATTATTTTATGATTATTTTGAATAATTTATTATTAAAATATCGAAATTTTAACACGATTTAAATAACAATTTACCAAGATACGTATTATAATTTACGATATTTATCGTAGATTTCGATCGTTTTAAACGACGATTAAAATTAACCATTTCACTCTTTTAATACCGACAAGACGATCAATTTTATATACACCGTTCGTTAAAGAAAAAAAAAATATCAATATTTACACACATAATTAACAATACGTCGTAAATACGGTAATAAAATACCGTGTGATGGCTAATAACATATAATAACCATCATCCTCAATATATATATATATATATATAAATATATATAGTATAAACCGATAGACGATTAATTGAAATTTTCTTCTTTCGACACAACCACAAAATTATTATTCGGATATTGTTCGTATAAATCTTCCACCTTCACATCTTCTTTGGAAAGTTGTTACCATATAACCGAAGCAAAAAAATAAAAAAAAAAAGGTTTACATAAAACTCGTAAAATTTGACGACGTCCGACACATACAATATCCGTGATTCTATTAAACGAGATGATTCCATAAATTCCGGTCGTTTCAATTCATCCGATATATTATTGTGTTTTTTTTTTGTCGTGAACTCGATATGAAAGTTTCAATATTGTACAATCTGATAATCTCGTCTAATTTTCATTCCTACGAACAGGTTTTTTTTTCTTATTCAGAAAACGCATTTATATATATATATATATATATATATATATATATATATATATATATATGTGTGTGTGTGTGTGTGTGTATGTATTTTTTTTCTATTTTGCTAAGTCGTAGAAAAGCGTTGCATAATTTACTATATTTTTATACATAATCTTTATCGGTTATGTTATTTTTAACGTGGAAAAAGTCGTGTTAAAACGTCATGTGTCGATCTGTCGAATAATATTCGATGTTTTTTTTTATCAATTTCATATAATATTTTTTTTTTTACTAGAAACGATATTTTTTTTCTATTAATTAACTAATCAATAATCTAATATATTTTTTTTTAATATGATCTTTAATATAAAATAAAAATAATTTTAATTATGCGATATTTCGCTAATAATTTATAAATATGATATTTTTGGTTGAAATTTTATATAGAATATATTAATATTATTAAAGAATTTTTTTCTATATTTCTTATTTTTTCAGATAATAAGATAAAAAAACATAATTTAAAATTAAAAATAATATACTTTAAAATTTACAAAGATACATAATTTCAATAAAATTAGATATATTGTTAAAATATTAATTGCAAATAAATATATTGATTTAAAAAAAACATTAAATTTATTTTAATATTTATTAATTTTGTTAAAAAAAATTCAATATATTTGAATTTTTATTTAAATAAAATATTATTCATTTTTTTAAACATCTGAATAATGAATGATTTCATATCGAATTCAAATCTGAAATCAACGCTTCATAAATAAATATTTTCATTTATTTATAAAAAAAAAGAACATATTTTCATATGAATATCGACAATCCATAAATTCGTTCAATATATAAAATAATACAATAAATTCTATAATATAAAAATAATTAAAATAAACATTAATACAATACCTTAATTATGATACAAAAACACAGACGTGAAAAACTATATATATATATAATATAGTAAATGAAAAAAATAAATAAATAATAAACAGAACGACGAATTTAATACCGGTATATATTATATATATTTATATATGAAAACTATAATGAATTTTCACTTTCCTTATAAAAACGTGCACGATTAATCAGTTTGTATTAAATAGCCGTGCGAACAACTTAAGCTCCAAAACAGAACTGAGTTCCAAGCCCGAGTGTTTCAAAGAGTGTCATGTCTGAACTTACACAATCGGAATCGGACTCCTTGTGTTGATTATAAATTATGTTTTAAAAAAAAATAAATAAATAATAGAAAGCATCATATCGACATTATCAAATTATCAGTGCACGTCCGAATTTCACGGGTCAAACGACTCGCATTATACTGATTACGATTATTGATCCTCTCTATCTCATGTCGGTTCACCTATATGTGTGTGTGTGTGTGTGTAATTTGATGTTATTATAGTAATTCAATTACACATAGTCGCTATATTTCATTTTAATTGAACGATATTATTGATAATGCGTACGATTGGTAAATTGTCGATTTCGACATTTTCTAATAGCAAAAAAATATATTATACATACAATAATTTTATTCGATATTTAAAAGCTTTTCTGTAATTATATATATATTTATAAAATAATAGTGTTTGTAAAAAATAGATCCATTTCATGATGTTAAAAATTAATTTTATTTTTTATGTAATATTAAAAAATAATAATTTTAATTAATATGTATATAATAAAAAAAATATTAAAATAATGTATAATGAAAATATTATTCAGTATGTTTAATAACTGAAGGAATTACTAAAAATGATCTCATTATTTATCGATAAATTGAAAATATTAATAAACTTTTATTTACTATTATTATAATACACAGATATTTTATCTAAGATATGAAATTACTGATGATAATATAATGAAATGAGAAATTTCCGATTGCAAACTGCTGAAAAACATAAACTGCTGAAAATAATCGCCTAGTGGAAAATCAAAAAGAAAAGTGGAATAATGTCTTATAAAAAAGATTATTATATTTATTTTATTTTCGTGAATTTTATAAAAAACTGCGCGTCAAATTCATAATGCTGAAATAATTGTATTCATTAAAAATAAGCTGAAAAATTCTCATATACTACTAAAAAAATTAATGTATTTCATATATGATCTATATATTTCCAATAATATAAACATAAAATTTGAAAAAAATATATCATATTTTGAAAATGTTTTATATGTTATAAAAAGACACATATAAAATGTTATATATAATAAAATAAAAATATTACAGATCAATATATAAAAAATATATTAATTTCAAAAATAAATAATTCATATAACACATCATTCTAGAAACAAATTCCTAACATAAATAGATTCCAATTAAAAAATAAATTAACACAACACTTAACTACAAGAATATCAATAAATAAAAACATATAAATCAGCAACGTAATGGTGAAAGAAAAAATGTATATAATAATATTAAGAAACATCTAATATTTTATGTATTTAACGTACTAAATAATAACATAACGATATTTATTTCATTACGTACGCACGCTACAATTGCAACGACCTTTATTATATTATATTATACGTGGAATAAAATTAAAAAAAATTCATCATACAAAAATTTCTACTGGTGCAAAACTCTAGGTGTGCCGATAAAAATTTTCAATGTTAATATCCAGTTCGTGTAGTCATTACGTGGTTTCCGATTGTGCAATCGAAGACACATTCGTGTAATATGATATGTCTTTGGTTCGATATAACTTTTTTTTTTCACTCCATTATGCTATTTGTCTATGATAATGGAGAAAGAAACGGACAACTTTCTACTATCCCGGTTTTCTTATCATATCTAGTTCAAAACTGGAACTAGTTCACGTGGGTAACGATTCTATTGAGATACGTATCTCGCATGTATCACTTTTTTATATTGAGATAATTATGATTTAGTTTAATATTTAAAATCTAAAAAAATAAATAAATATGTCAATAATAATTATAAACATACTTTAATAAAACTGTCAATGATTTTTTTTTTTACTTTAAACACTCGAAAAATAGTATTATATAAATTATAATAATTTCAAAACTGACATTTTTATTGTATAAAAATAATGACCTAAATATGTTATTTTCATTTTATTTTTATATTTGTTACAAGGCAATATTTTACGAGCACAAAGGATTCAAAAACGGTTAAAAGTTCATGGTTTATTGTATTCATTCATTTGAATTTTAAAAGATAATCGATATTAAATTATTTGCATTTTCTTTTTAATTTAATTGTATTACTAATTATCCAAAAGAAGCTTTTCAAGGAACATTTGAAATAATTATAAAAATCTGATTACAACATATTTGATATTCTAAGTCAAATTATAGTGCGATTCTTTTAAAATAAATCAAATAAATGGAACAAATATTTATGTGTTAAAATATTAAGGTGGAAAATTAATTATAATATATTATATTTAAAAGATTTCATGTCCTGTTTCTAATTATATTAGTAAAAGAGATATTGACGTAAAAAACAACATTTTTGAAAAAAAAAAGAAAACGTCAAAAGATACAATTTATATAATAAATATATAAAAACGTAACATTTTTATGGAACTAGATTTTTAGTGAAATCACATTCGCATTATAACACTCAACTGCGAAATCGCATGATATAATTAACATACAAATTTTAAACAAATAAATGGTAAACTATACGTAATATTTCCTGAAACTAATCGTGATATTCTCATACAAAAAAAAAGCTTCAATTCATCATTTCATCGCGTCTTAATAATGTCGAAAAAAACGACATTTAACCGTTCACATATGAGCAAATAAATTGCACAATGCACTATTGCATATTTAATTACTCTAATGAGAATGATAACAAGCCAGTTTTATTTTTAAAATATGGCCAGTTGTGATTAATCTAAATTCATTTTATAACGTTTTATATAAAGTCGTTTTAAAACAATATGAACGAATTAATAAAAGTTTACTAAATAAACGTATAAAAGCTGAAAACTTTATAGAGGTATAAATAATTATTATATACAGTTTCCGTTGTCTATTTTACGATTTTCCGTTTGCGACTTTCATAAAAATAAATTAAATTATTATTAAAATTTACGATCAAGACAGAAGTGTCGTATACTTTAAAAAACTAAAAATTAATTAACACTGAGCTCTTAAAAAATCTCTGAAGTTTTTATAAAGTTTTCTTGTTCAATAAAATTCGACTAAACTTATATTTCACAATTTCCTTTAATTAAAATGCGAAATTTTTATCTATTGATACTATTATAATTAAGATATTCAGTTGAAATGTTTACAAATATTTTCGCATGAATAATTTACTTTCAATCAATAATCAATTCAATCAAGTCCATATAAACTCTATAAAGATGTACGAAATTTTAGAAAAAGTCTGCAGAGTTTTAAATATTAGTTTTTTTTATTATAATTAAAATATATAAAATCATTTATTTTCGTTGATTTTATTTGTTATCTTTTTATTTGAAAAAAATAAAATGTGCCGATTTTTTATTGCTTTGCCGTAATTATTTCATAATTTTAAACTAATATTTTATAAATTTTATGTTACAAAAAGTTTAACCTTCAATCAAGAAAAATCTTCGATATTATATGTAAAGTAAAAAATATGTAAATTCTATACATGTATTATTTTATACATAATAAAAAGAAAATAATATATCCGGTCTACATTTTTACAAAGATAATTTAAAAAATGAAGACTTTTCGAAATAATTGTTTATTATTTTTTCACTTCGAACTAATATATTGAATATTTTATCAATTTTAATCGTTGATTTATGAATATTTTTGGAAATCATTTCCCCTAAAATATTCATCATATATTAAAATATACGGATTTTTTTTTATAATAGTACAAACGAACTCTATGCAAAATAATACAAACTTTCAACCATTTCGAAATTATAGTAAAACAATTTTATGCCACAACAGAGAACTGCTTTATCACGATTTTGGTTTTTTTTTTAAGAAAAATTTAAAACGATATTATTAATAAAAATTTACAATATATTTTATTCATTATATAATAAGTGAAAATTGAATTTAACTTCAAATTAGTTACTGAATAATGAAAACTTCATAAATATTTTCAATTATTTAAAAACAATTAATCAATAAAAAAAATCCACATTTTATTAAAGCGAATATTTTCAATTTAACAATAATCTCTAATATATTTAAAATTAAATCAATAAACCATAAAACATCATATGATGAATCGTATTAAAATATGACACTTTTTAGAATATAATTCTTACCTGGAATGAAAAAACATTTATGATCAACTATCGGAAAACGATTTATTTCTTCATGCAAATATGTCTTTCAATCTATAAAAGCATTTCAGTGCGACGTCCCCTAAAAAGGCTTTACCCTACAAATATAATATTCGTAGTAAACCCTTTTTATGAAAGCGTGTCACATCTTAAGTAAATATCTATAAAAAATATTTTAAGTTTATATTATAACAGTTATATTACAAATTTTTATTATAAATCATGATTTTTTCGAATAAAAATCCTTCTAATTTTTTTTTCTATAAAATAATATTTTTTTATAAAATGAAAAATTGAAAAAAACTCAAAACAATAAATTTATTCTCATTCATTATATATCATTTAACATTATTTTTTAAATTCTTATATCATATTATAAATATAAAAATATTTGTTTTATGCAAATTAAATAATATTTCTAAAGTGTCATTTTTATTACACGTATTTTTAAAGGAAATTTTAATTATATGCATAAATTAAGCGCTGAAAAAAAATCTGAAATGGGCGGAGCCAAAATAGAAGCAAACACCTAACAGCCAATGAGAAGCGAGCGCACTTTAGCCCCGCCCTCATTTTTTGACACTGCGTCCCCTATTTTGATATATAAATGAAAATAATAATATTTTGCAAAATGACGATTAAAATTATAAAATTTGCGAAAAGTAAACTTTATTTTAATTTCATGACTTGCTCATAAACGTAATCACTATTTTTAACAAGATGTACTAAAATTATAACTGAAAAATATTATATTGCGCAAATATTAAATGTTATTATTATATGAATTTTTAACAAAAATATAGTTTTATCTTAATATAAAATTTTACATATAGCACATATTTCTTGATTATTATAATATAATGGATGAGTGTTCTGTTGCTTATTTTGAATACTGAAATCCTTTTTAAAGATTGTAATATATTATAAGTACATATTTTTTATATATAATGAAAATTAATTTATCTTTATTAAGTATCTTAAAAATTACTGTCAATAAATTACTGTTACTTTATCACACGTAAAATATTTACTTTTATATACATTTAGTAATTGACTAATCACAGCAATATTATTACTGTTTTTATTCAATTCTTTCATTTTTTAGTCTGTAATTCGAATTAATTACCACTGATCACATAAAATAATTCGTAATTACTATTTTGATAAAATATATTTTTTTAAATAATATATCTGACTATAAAAATGATTGACTAGAGTAAATTGATAATTATTTTCAACAAAAGATCTATAAAATGTTCCGCGTATATTTTAATAAAATTATATCTTTTATGAAAATGAATATAACATTCGTTTGTTAAGAATAGTTTATTTATTTTTATCATTAAAAATTTAAATATATATATTTTCAAACATAGTCGCAAAATGTAAACACAATAAATATACACGAAATACTGATGTAATATTTATTTCTGAAATGCACGATTTTTCGATTATCTACTACACACAATTTTTTTTTCTTACAAATAACGAAAAAAAAATATTTTCAACAATTAAATAATAATATAAAAAAAAAAGTTTGATTATTTATACGGACAGCGCGTATCCGATAATATATATTATTAATGTTATTTACGTCAAATGGTAAAGCAAGTAAAACACTTTTACTCCCGTTCTATAACACCGTGGGAGTATTGCTGTCGTGATCATGTGTCTTTCATCCCCAAAGAGTATCCTGACTCCCTGCAGCAACCTAATATCGCATTATCCATAACGATCACTATACCGCCGCGTTATTAGCGCTATACGAAATTATTGTGTTATATTAAAACATTACGCGAGTCGTCGAAAAAAAAACGGGGACGCTTCACATTTACGTTTTGACGATTTTAAATAAATCGCAAATAATTCCGTAATTATTCTCATATATATTTTATATGCAAAATTAATAAATATATTAATAAAATATCATATACATATATACATTTAGTAAAAGTTATTTGTTTATATTAAAACGAATAAAATTATCATTTTAGAACTGTTAAATAATTTGTTTGAAAAAAAATGTCAAAATTGATATTTTTCAGTTCTTAATCAATTCGAATTAAAATTAATACATATATTTTTAATCCAATAAATACTATATAAAATTTCTGTTAAGATTGAAATTTCAAATTTTTCAAAATTAAAATATTTTAATTGTTCATTTCGAAACTCAAAATCTTTTATATAATGTAAAATGTCATTAAGTAAACGTATTCTATAAAAATATTACAATTATCAATTATTATTAAATAAAACTTGAAAATTCAATATAATAACGTATAAATAAACTGTTTTTTTTTTAATAAAAAAAATAATATATTTTTTAATTTAATACTTATAATAATATTGTTACGTCCCCGGGGTCGGGGGTTTCTAGGATAGAAAATGATACGCTCCTATTTGTGTATATCGGTCTTACCAACGGGGTTTTATTACTGACAGGTTTACAATAATCGGCAACAAAGTACAAGAACAAAGCAAGAATTACAAATAATAGAGACAATAGAATAAATACATCAATTAATAAGAATAATCAAAGATACAAACATAAATCATTAATCAGAGATACGAACACAAATCATTAAATGCCAATAGTTAGAGATACAAACATAAATCCTTGAATGCCAATAATCAGGTATACAAATATAAATCAATTACAGAGCAGTTAATATCAATAATGGACATACGTCGATTAATAAAAGACATACATAAATGAGTTACACTAAACAAGAGCGACAAGGGATTAATTACTGGTTACCAAAACCTTAATCTCTAAACCCATATTCCATAGTTGATCCACCGGATTGGAGTATAACCGCTACTCCTTCTGGAACCAGATCGTAGATATCCAACGTGAGACTTCTCGAAGAACGTCTTCCAGACACTCTTCTGGATTCGTAGAGCTCCCAGATGCCGACCAGGCCGCTCCTACATCCGATCGTCCTTCACCGTAGTCTGACGTCCTTCCTCGATCTATCCATCCGGTCCGAGCTTCACAGAGCCAAGGCTCTCACATGTGAAGTCGGGCAGGGCTTCGCCGATCCAAGACTGCTCGCAGACGAAGCTTTTCGTATACTGGTCGTACACCCGTTTTATAGGCGGCCGACCTGCAGTCCTTATCGGTTTCAGCCAATAGCGAAATAGTAACGCCCATTGCATATGGGAAATCCCGTCTACATTATTACTTTGTGATTATCTTCGTCGCTTGGGTTTTTAGAATCCATTAGCATTGTTATCGTAATCCATCTTGTCTATCTACTTTTATATTTACAAAGAACAGGGTTTTTCCATATCTTATCTCTAACTTAACTAAATGCCGTTTACCTGCAGTAATTATATTTAATTCTTATATTAAACCCCCCAAGGTCGTAACATTGCCCCCTTCTAAAACTCGTTCGTCCCGAACGATGTTAAACTCATTTTCTTCAGAAGGCGGTTCTTTTCCGGATTTACAGCTAATGCACTTTCGACGCCAGTTTTCCATGTTTCCTCCATGACTTTTCCAAAAACAGTTTTCTGTTGGGGTCGTTCTAACAATCTTATCCTGTCCGGGCTTAGAAATATCCAATTTCTTCGATTTTCCACATAAATTTTTCAGCTGTACACTTTGCTTGTTGTTTTCCTTTTTAGTGCCGAAATTTGTTCTCAACATCCTCAGTGGTGGTGCGTCCGCGTTTACTCGGGTCTTACTCGTCGTTTTTCCAAAAGGGTTTTCCTTAGAAGTGTAGCGTTTCGGGCAATTGTAAAATAAATGATCCTTTTCTCTACACTTGTAGCATCTAGGACGATGACGTCGACGTTTATTATTCTTCGATGTCGCCATCACTGCTCTTGTTTCAATTTCAAGGTCATGACGCGCTGCTTCCACTTCCAGTGCATGAGCCAAAGCATCCTTTATGTTTACATGATGTTTCAGTTTCACTGCGGCTCTTACTTTCAGATCTTGGATCCCGTCCACAAAAGTTTGGACTAACATGTCGTCAATACGAAGTGGTAATGATCGGTATGCTTTTCTGACCAGCCTCTGAACTTCCGACCACCACATTTGGAGAGATTCGCTATCCCGTTGTATGCGAGTTTTCAATTGCGTACGGTATACACATTCCAAGTGATTGTCTCCAAATCGGGACTCTAATGTTTCGAGTAATTCTTCATAGCTGACCTTTCCAGTAATCTCTAACACCAGGAGAGCCTGTCCACATAAAGCCAATGCCAATGCCGCAAATGCTCTATCATTATTCCATTCGTTGGCGTTAACCACAGCCGTCAACTGTATTTTAAAAGCTGTCCATGAAGAAGTTCCGTCAAATGGAGGTACCTCGAATTCTTGTGATGGAGAAACAACCACAGTAGATGAAATTCCTTTTCCAGACTTTATTTCCGCTATAGTCTTTTCAAATTCTTTAATCTGAGCTTTGATCTTAGAGAGTTCTTCGCTAGGTTGCTGGTTCCTTGTCTTCTCATCCTCGTTGATATTCCCTTTGAATAAGAGCGACATCTTCTATCCCACTTCTGACACCAATTGTTACGTCCCCGGGGTCGGGGGTTTCTAGGATAGAAAATGATACGCTCCTATTTGTGTATATCGGTCTTACCAACGGGGTTTTATTACTGACAGGTTTACAATAATCGGCAACAAAGTACAAGAACAAAGCAAGAATTACAAATAATAGAGACAATAGAATAAATACATCAATTAATAAGAATAATCAAAGATACAAACATAAATCATTAATCAGAGATACGAACACAAATCATTAAATGCCAATAGTTAGAGATACAAACATAAATCCTTGAATGCCAATAATCAGGTATACAAATATAAATCAATTACAGAGCAGTTAATATCAATAATGGACATACGTCGATTAATAAAAGACATACATAAATGAGTTACACTAAACAAGAGCGACAAGGGATTAATTACTGGTTACCAAAACCTTAATCTCTAAACCCATATTCCATAGTTGATCCACCGGATTGGAGTATAACCGCTACTCCTTCTGGAACCAGATCGTAGATATCCAACGTGAGACTTCTCGAAGAACGTCTTCCAGACACTCTTCTGGATTCGTAGAGCTCCCAGATGCCGACCAGGCCGCTCCTACATCCGATCGTCCTTCACCGTAGTCTGACGTCCTTCCTCGATCTATCCATCCGGTCCGAGCTTCACAGAGCCAAGGCTCTCACATGTGAAGTCGGGCAGGGCTTCGCCGATCCAAGACTGCTCGCAGACGAAGCTTTTCGTATACTGGTCGTACACCCGTTTTATAGGCGGCCGACCTGCAGTCCTTATCGGTTTCAGCCAATAGCGAAATAGTAACGCCCATTGCATATGGGAAATCCCGTCTACATTATTACTTTGTGATTATCTTCGTCGCTTGGGTTTTTAGAATCCATTAGCATTGTTATCGTAATCCATCTTGTCTATCTACTTTTATATTTACAAAGAACAGGGTTTTTCCATATCTTATCTCTAACTTAACTAAATGCCGTTTACCTGCAGTAATTATATTTAATTCTTATATTAAACCCCCCAAGGTCGTAACAATATCATATTAAAATATAAATATTCATAAAAAATAGAAATCGATAAATTATTATATCAAATAATTTAAAATTAAATTATATCGTATTTCTATTATAATTTTGAAACATTTCATCGCCAATTATAATTAACTCAATCTAGTAAATAATGTATATTCGTAAACAATTTTCGCATCACTTTTCCACGGAGCCATTTTTCCTCGAAACGTTTCCTAACCGCTCTTTCAAGCGTTTTCCTCTCGTCGTTTTTTTTCCCCGAGTTTTCCCGCTATCGTTTCGGTGGGTTTTTTTTCCCCCCGCTTCGTTCTCTCTTTTCGTCTTTTTCCATCTATCCGGCTCTCTTTGATCTTTTCTATCTTGTTTGTCGAGTGCAGGAAAATTTTTTCGTGCGAGGCTTCCTTTTCTCCTCATCTCTTCGGCTAGAAACACAACCGAACCACCCCTAACACCTTGGCAGCTAATGATAAATCATAACACTGTATTAAATTGAATCGGATGTGGTTAGATTTGGTTCGGGGTGCTATGCTATTTTCAGAACGAGTATGAATAATATATTTTTTGATCACACATTATCTATATTATTATATTATAAATATCACAAATTTTTCAATCAATTTTCAGATGCTTTTTATTAATATAACGCTGTGATCAAAAAGTAAGGTGAATTTATTTATAAAATCTAAATTCTTAATTTATTCTTCCAAATCAATTCTAACAGCCAGAAGTTGCGCGGAGCCAAATCAGGTGAATACGATGATTGCGGAACGATATGAGTCGATTTTTTTGTCAAAAAAGTCACAAAAAACCAATTCAGTGTGACATGAAATTGAATTGTAATTGAAAATATTATATACTCATTTTTTGGTTACAAATTTCCACCTTATAATATTTTTAATTATTTTAATATTTCTATTAATGTATACATTAATATATAATTTAAAATATTTTGCATCAAACAAAATAATATTAATATTAAAAATAAATATTAATTATCCAAATATTGATGTAATTCAATACAAACTGAAATTCAGACTACTGAATATTATATACTGATTACACATCACCGTAACGCGATAATTAAAAATATTATCCGAATCAGCTTTTCACAACTATATAATCGACAATTACAACTTTATGTCATCATAATTATTTTTTCGTAATAAATTATTTTAAAATATATAAAAAAAAATATATTTATAGAAAAAAAAATTAGATATACTTATCGTAGTTCAATTGCGTGTACGTCATTAATTATACAAGATATTTTTTTTTTCAAAGAAAAAAAAGGAAAATGAATTATGTGATGGCTTCGAACCCCGATCCCGTCTATAAAGGGGCACTTAATGCTGGTTGAAATGTTTTTAACTCACCGCAAAGTGTTGATGGAGTGTTGGGTGGTTAGCTCAGGTGAGAACATCACAAATAACCGCAAACCGGGCTATTGTGTACCACCAAAAGCTCCTTATTTTCGTAATATATTTTAGTGCTGATACCGAATACTACATATATAAAAATAAGACTATATATATATATATATATATATATATATATATATATATATATATAAATATATATGTGTGTATTTGTGGGTATATAATACATTTTTATGCCGTATAAACATTATATTTTTCTTCTATCGCATTCTCCATTATAGCTCTTTTGGACGATAAATATCCATATTATTCATTCGGAATACGAACGAATAAAGGTTTTTATTGAATTGTATGTTTATGAAAATTTGATTGAAAAGTTAATTAATATTTCTATTTATTCTCTATATATATAAAAAAAAAGATATGAATTATATAGACAATTTGATATAGTCAATTATATTAATTATGATAATAAATTTTTCTATTTTTTATTAATGCATTTTCAATGCTTCAAAATTGATTTATTAATTAATTCATAATTAACTATCATTATTTTAATTATACAAATGAAGAAACTTTTTATTTTGAATTTAATATTTAATTTTACCTAATTTATTTAAATTTAAAACGGGTCTCTTATTATCAATATATTAAAAACACACAAGAGTTTTTTTAATCAATTTATTTTTTCACGAAATAAAAACACAATTAAAAAATTATAAATATTTAATAATTATTTAATAGATTTTGAAAATATTTTTATAAGAGAGCGAAAAAAATTGGACTATGGAATAAACTCAATAAATTAATCTAAAGATTATAAAATATTGCTATTGAATGTGTCTAATTATTATTGAAAAATATAATTATACAATATGAAAATATTTTAAATTCTATTTTATTTTATATTAATACTGACATCGATTTTTTTCTATAAATTTTCTTGATTTCGAACGATAAAATTATGAAAAAAAAATATTGTTTACAAAATGTAATAAAAAAAACATCGTCCATATTTCATCGCCGTCAACGAAAGAGGAATCGTTTAATCAAAACGCGAAACGGAGAAAAATTATTAATTGAACACAATAAAAGATGGAATGGGGGCGCAAATTCTCAAAATTCAGAATGGATCGGGGGGGTTCATACCGCCCGTTTAATGCCTAAAAATGACACACAATCAGTCACGGAACGCTTCTCTGATCTCATCCCCCCAAGGACCATTTAAAATGAATAAATTAATCGAGGCGAGTTCGCTCCTTTTGTTCGAATTATTTGCAAAAGGGTCCTTCCGCCTGCCCGCTTTCCGCTCGCCCCTTTGCTGGGTGTCATTTTCGTACAATAGCGCTCTTGTGATTTTTTTTTATTTTATATATATATATATATATATATATATATATATATATATATATTTGGAAAATGAGAGCAATTGAACTAAATCGAGGTTCCGCCCGCCGCGGATTCACATTGTGTATAATAAAATAAACAACAAAGTTGCGCAATCGCGAAAATTATTTGTTTTGTTCGCGAAAAACGCGAACAATATGGCCGCCGTTTATATTTCGGCGCTTAAATACAAAACGCGTCGTTTTAATCGAAATTACTTCAATTGAATATTTTTTACGGAGTGATTCAAATAATTTAATATATATTTTACAAATATATGCAACCTCTCAAAAGAAAATAATTATAAAAATAAAAATAAATCTCTTCGATATGTAATATGTATTATGTATTAAACTTGAAAAATATTCGAAAATTATAGTAAAATATCATTATAGAAAATCAGTTTTTGTATCTGTTAAATAATTATTCTCATTCAGTTTCATCCATTTGTTTATGACCCAAAATGATAAAACAAACAATGATATTTATATATAGTTGAATCCAATTTAGAAATAATAAGAGCACCCTTATTATACCACCTTCTCCTATATTTTAAACTATTGTAAAGTAAAAATATAATGGATTCAAGTGCAAGTTTTTTTTTTGCACATTTTGTTACAAAATACAATTCCAATTTTTTTATGTACAAATACACGATAAAAATTATTTTATTAAAAATTTTGAATACTTCGGTGATGAATTCAATGATGTCAAATTATATTAGATGTATAAAAAAAATATACGTCATATTAATAAATAACTGTTACTATATATTCAACATATAATTAGATCGACAAAAGCGCTGTAATACCGTTAAATAATTTTTATATCATGATAAATAATTCAGTACGTGATTTCTTAATATTTTAACGCTACACAAAGACGAACGAAAGTCTCGTAAAATATAAGACGCATCCACATAATTTAACGTCCGTTATTGTCCGTTTTTCCCGTATTTTCCGCGAGAGGTGGGCGTCTCTAAAAGACCCTTAAGCGGCCTAGTATTTTCGCGAAAGAAAAAAAAAATGAAACGGTTCGCGTGCTCCTTTCATAATGGAATGGCGGCCATTTAATAATTCTTATTCGAATACAAAAGGATAACAAAGAGCCGTTTACGTTCCCTTTTACAACAAATTACATTTACACGCACTCGAATAACAATTTTCGCACACGTCTTCCTCTTTTTTAAACTATCATAAATTGATATTTTGACGCGTAACATAATTCGATTATTGTTTTCCACTTATAAAGTGAACATTCTGTTTATTTATTTATTTTTTCATTATTATTATTATTATTTTACAAGCGGGATTCGTGTTTATTTAACTTTGTATTACTAATTGTCAGTCGATGTTGACCTTTTTTTTTTGTTCGTATTCAAATTTACTCACCACCATTTTTGTATTTTGTCTGTCAGCAGCTGTATTTGTTTTAAATATACGACGAAACTCTATCCATTCAATATGAATGAATTAAGTGAATCTAAATTTGATCTAATTCAATAAATAATCGATCATCGCATAATTCGTTTTCTTTTAATTTAATTACTTATAATAATAAATAAAATAAATATTTATTAACATATGTTGATTCTATTAGTTATTACATATTATTTTGTTTGTAAATTTCGTATATAAATATTCAAAAAAAAAAATCTTTTTTATATAAAAAATAATTATATATATTGTTATATTTAATATTTTTATATTTATTGTTTTAACAAAAAAAATAAGTTAAAATAATAACGACTATTTCCTGATATTATTGAATACTATTTTTTTTTAAATATTTATTTTATAATAAATATGCAATTATTCAGAATAGTGTTATTATATTATAATAAAATTATATTATTTTAATATCTAAATTTAAAATTGTATATATTCTTTTAAATAAATTATATACATTATTTTATTTAAACTCTTTATAATATTTTTATATTAATCACTTTAACAAGTAATAAAAACTATGAAATAATAACAATTTTTATGGCATATATATATATATTTTTTATAACATAGATATTTCTGAACAATAAAAATATTATTTTTTTAAACTTTTGAATTTAATTATTATTTTATAATCGAATTATATAAATTTAATATATCGTATTTTTATTAAAAAAAAATCATTAAGCAACTTTAGAAATGAGCTGAAATTTTTCAATGGTAAATATCGTTGTATAATATAAAATTGACAACCCTGATTCTGAAAAAATTTTACAGACGCGTTTTCACGTCACAACGGGTGGCGCCAAAGTGTTAATGAGGCACCGTCAAATGGAAAATAAAGTGGAGGGATTGAAGCACCGCCTCCCGAATTTTCCGACCGGAACCGGTAGTCGGAGCGAAACACCGCCCCCTCTCCACCACTAAAAACACTCCTACGATAATACGGCAACAGTCGCGCGACGTCCTCAAGACGATACAACCCTCTCGCGACAACGTTTATTAATTTAAAAAAAATAATAATTATATTAATAATAAAATAATATTACGATTTAACCGTTAATAGTGTCAGTGTTAGTGTCAGTTGCTGCAATGTGATAACGATACTATAATAGTAGTGATAAAATTAAAAATGGCCGACACTATTGCATATCGTACTACGGACGATTCGGATTCTGATGACAGAGTCACTCCCGATTACGACGATTCGGATTACGACGATAGCATAGATATTGTGAGCGATCGTCGCGATGACGGTTCACCCGTGTGCTACGACGTTGTCGGTTCTACGTCGCCGGCGAGATTCGATCGCACATTGGACGATGTCAAAGTTACGACGTTTCAGAGTAAAAAATTTTCCATCGACAATATATTGGGTATAAATAAAAATCAGGATAACGTGACGAGATACGACGCGGATAAATCATCGAAGTCCGATAAAAACGAAACTAACAATGATAATAAAGATGACGGCGGAGAAAGACTCACAATTTCAGGTTATATGATATGTATTATTTAAAATTAGTAATTTTTAATATGTAGATTTTAAAAATTTATCCGTTCAATATTATTATTATATATTTATATCTAATACTTAAAAAATTATGCTGTAGTACTCAATAAAAATTTATTTTTCCTGTTGTCCTTGTCAAAAAAAAATTAAACTCTAGCTTCTTATAATGCAAAATATCAGATATGTTATAATTTAAATTTTAATAATATCTAACTAATTAAGCCTTTCTTCTTTTAAAAAATATCCCATTATCAATATCTTTCATATGTCCCATTTAAAAATATAATTACAATTGAAGCACGTGTAATATTTATTAGGATTTTTAGAAAAAGATTACATGAAATTTCGATTGAAAATATAGACCTACTTTGATTTTTCTCTTATTAAGAAATTATATTAAATTGTAAAATTTAATAATATTGCAATATTATAAATCTAAATGCAATATTCTAATTTTAAATATTTTTATTTTTACTAAAATACCTAAATCATATATATATATATATATATATATATATATATATATATATATATACATATTTTTTATGTAAAACGACGCATTGCAATTAAATAAAAAATATAATAATAAAATGTATCATATATTTTTCTACACTTCTGACACATTTATAATGTAATATAAAATATTTAATTTAAATATTTTTTTTTTCAGGATTACCCATTTCTTTACCGTCGTACGACACATCATCGTTTATAACACCGCCATCTTCTTTCGCCGGTTCCGCGACGCCGACGTCTATTCTTGATATTTTGCATACAAACAGATTAAGCACGTCGATTTCATCATCGGAAATCGATCAGTTTCACGCCAGGGGTTTTCAAGGATTGTCCAGAATAAATCACGCACCCCTAATACCGAACGCGGCGACGGCAACATCGCTCTTTTACGGAAATTGGTTCGGAGCATCTGGAAAACCGCCACCGCAACTTATAGGTCTGCAAGGTAATTATTATATAAATAATTTAATTTTACTAATTATATATCAAATATTATAAGTAAATTATTACTTTTTTTTAATTATTGAAAAAAATCTAGAAAATATTCTCGTCTATTGTTTCTTATCGTTTTTATTGTCAAAATCTATTGTAATTATTGAGGGTGTTAAAATAAGGGTGTGTAACACTATAAACATATAATATAAAATATTAGTGTTGTTAACAGAATAATGGATATAATATATCACTATTTAATAAACCCTCATATCATTTAATAGAGGGTTAATTGAAAATTTTCATTGAATAATTAATTAACATCATTAAAAAAAAATTAAACAGATTTTTCAACCCAAATTTTAATATGTTTAATATATATCATTTTTTTGTTATTGAATTTAAAGTATTATACGTAAAAATAATAATATTATAATTATTATTTTATATTAAATTAATATTTGTTCGTTATATTAATCTACCATAAATGTAGAATAATTTGACGTCGTTTTCAATATATTTTTTTTGTAACTTATTTATTATATATTAATTATTGTATTTAGTAGTGTTTATTTTTTTATATTAAAATTTAAATATAAATATTATTGTATTCGCTATAATAATATTTTTAACACATTGTGTGCGGATCATGTATTAATACGTTTTCGATTGCCACGTAAAAATACGGGTATTCATGTACCTACCTCTAGTTCATAAGGTAAAATTGACAATATAATAGATATGGATTGATTTTATCATTGATCATCCACATTTTACGTGTTAATATGGCAAAAATAAAATGAAAACGAAAAAAGATTGAGAAGCTCCGCTCTTTAAATAACTGAATTAAATGTTGCAATAAGTGCAAAATCATACAATATTCGTACTTTAAAAAAAAAAGCGACCGTTCGGGCAAATTGTAAAAGCTAATTGTAACGCCGAGTGTATCGCGTGATTGAGATTTGAACCCGGCACGAGAATATTCGCGCGGCGAATGCATTTTCGAATGTTGCTCGGTCCATTGTTCGACACGGTGAATCCGACAATCATTCATCATCCGCCCGGAAGAAAACAACCCTCGTAGCCATCATCCCCGAATTGTGAAAGAAACGGTGTCCGCTCTAAGTGGGTTTCGTAATTGCATTTTGCACCTACGTGTCGTAAAACGTCGGAGGGTTCTATGCTATTCGCTATCACGCGATCCACATATTAAGAGCCTCTCACGCGAAAGCTTCTAAAAGCTCAGATATAAAAAAAAAAAAAAAACGTGTCTCGCAAACTTTTACCGTACGAATTCGATTCATGCTAAATAGCCGCTTTAGATATACTTTAAACACGAATTTATATAATTCGTCTCGTGATATTTTTTTTTTTCACAAATATTTTAATCAATTAGACTATATAAATATATAGTATATAGAATTTTTTAATTATACATGTATATAATAAATCGATAATCGTTTTACAATTGAATTTTCACAAAATTAATTAAAAAAATAACAAATTTCATATCAAAAGACGTAACAAATTATCATATTTAATATAAATAAATCGTTGATACAACTTTTATTAAATATAAAATCTCACTTTTAAATTGTTATAAATATACATTCAACCTTCAAATAATAATATCTAAAATAATTGATATATCGTCGCATTATCGATAATCATCCTTAAAAAATAATAATATTACAAAGTCAATTGATTAAATAATATAAAAAATATACACTGATAGATAGTTGAAGAATTAACATATATATATATATATATATATATTAAAATCAGTTATATTTAAAAACGGAAGGCAAAAAATAAATAAATATTATATAAGATAAAATATTTTTAAAAATGGTATACATTGAACCGAGCTTCAAAGCTCAGGAATTTTTAAAGCAAACCTACGAATCCTGAAACGGATGGCTTCCTGGAACGACATAAAGGTGTGAAATTTAAAAATCACTATGCAGTCAACATACAAAACGACGAGATCAAATACGCATGACGTACACACACACACACACACACACACACACACACACATTCACACATAAATATGTATATATACGTCAACTATAATTGTTTAAAATTATACACGTGATTAGCGTGACCGACTATATTTATTGCCGTTTTAGTCGTAAATTGTCGTCAATTTTTTGTCTTTCTTAACGCAATCCTCGTGCGTCTGTTTAAATATTTAACATTTAGCTAAGCTCGATTTCACGACGTCGATTTCTTTTACTTTATAATATTGCATATTTGCCGTTTATTATCGTTGAGCGTATATGAAGAGTTTGCGCGTCGCCATTTTAATTTTTTACTCGACGCCATCTTGACGATATTATATTTTTGTCGAAATCGACAAAATCGATTGATTTCTAATTAATGTCAAATATAATTCGATTTATCTTCTTATTTATTATATTATATATAATATAAACTCCAATTCTTCAATAAATAATAACACATTTTTAAAATTGTTTATTTAAAAAAAAATAGATTTTTCAGAAACGAGGCTCTAGCCTCGCTTTTCAAAATTCTAATATTAAAATTGAATAACGTTATATATAATTTGAATTCTCGGTTATTTTCCATCGAAGCGGATCTAATGAAAAAACGCTAAATTTTCTATATGAACTATTAGATTTATCATTTTATAACTAATAAATGTGTACACTTAACACCGTGTTAGATCGATTAGCGAACCATGTTTAGCTTACGTTAGGAGAAAAATAAATAAATTATATTAAAAATACACATATATATACGTATAAATAATATTTATTCGGATACGTGCTTTCGCACATGCCCGATAAAAATCATCAAAACACTTCATTTTCGTTAAGGCCAAATTTGCAAATTAATATTTCGCAAATCGCTTATGTTAACACTGACTTTATTTCTAACAAAAATATGTTAATTTCTCATCATATATATATATATATATATATATATATATATATATATATATATATATATATATATATATATATATATATATATATATATATATAACGCATTTCCAAAAATAATAAAAATCGTGCAAATATACATAATTCATTTATAAACATTGAATAATATGTTAAATTAATTTTTCGTGAGTTCAATACAATTTTTTTTAATTTTATGTCAATGGAAAATTTTCCTCATTCTTATGGCAATTATATTTTTATATAAACTGTCAATCAAATTTTCAACCGTTTTTCAAATCCCGTAATTTTAAAAATAAATTAAA
The DNA here is from genome assembly GCA_024500535.1 of Leptonema lineaticorne. Classification (NCBI taxonomy): domain Eukaryota; kingdom Metazoa; phylum Arthropoda; class Insecta; order Trichoptera; family Hydropsychidae; genus Leptonema; species Leptonema lineaticorne. The sequence continues at coordinate 4,798,953 of JANIJI010000009.1, forward strand.
ATTTTCAAAATTAGAATTCTGATTTTTCAAAATAATCATAATTACAAATCATTATAATTAAAAAATATATATTAATATTACTTTTTTTAATATATTTTTATAATACATAATTTTTGAATTACAGCATTATTTACGCCAACATGCGATTCTATAAGTATATGTAATATATCTATATGTTACTGATAAAGTTTTGAAATTAGTATAAAACTAAATAACTTAATAGGCCAATTACTTTTAAAATTTAGTTTCTTTTTTATAATTACCTAAATAAATTAACAAGTATAAAGTTAGCAATAGAAACACGGATAACGTATAAAAATAAAGACAAAAACAATTATTTTGCTAAGTAAAAACATTAAAAAAAATTATGCAATTACTAAAAATTTTAATATGTATACATATTTATAAATCATTTACAAATATTACAGTTTACATCTATTTTTGCATTGATTTTTATCTAGTTATTTATTTTCCTGTTTAATAGACTTTCGAACTTTAACGGCAATATATATACACACACACACACATATATATATATATATTAACTCTTAAATGCATATATGATAAAACATGATTTTTTTTTCAGAACGAATAAAAATTTAAACATAAATTTGCACATATATATATATATATATATATATATATATATATAAAATATTTAACATCCATATATAATTACGCGAAATTTACAAACGTTAAAAATCGCAACCATTTAAATATTTATATTACGACCGTCGAAAATGAAGTGATAAATAATTACATCGCCATTATGATTTTAAATAGCTATAATGATGGCATAAGAAGTTTATTTTGATTGACAGTATTCGCCTGTGATAATAATTGACAATAGATACAATTGAATACTTGACGTTTGTACTTTCAATTTGCGCAAATTACACAATTTCATTGCACGCACACACATAAGCGTTGCAAGTGACACAATCGGTGACATTTTCTTATATATATATATATATATTTTTTTTTCACATCACTCTTTTATTATGTATATTTTTTTTCATCTTCTTCAATATTCGGTGTTTTGTTTGCGCCGTTTTGTGGCCGCATTGTGAATGTTTGTCGTTCGTATTAGCGTTACAAACTTTTGTTTGCGCATGATTTTCGAACCCCGTGGCACTTGACAATTTTAGGCGTGAAATTAACGACACAGTGCTATGACAACCGTACAACGGCACCGGATTTATTATAATAAATAATAAAAAAAAAAGAAAAAAACACCAGGGTTCGGTTCCACGGAAAGTGCACCATGTGAAATTCTAATGACAATTTACATCTGAGCTGAAAAGCGCGACAAACCAACAAGCAATCAAATAGTCTTCAATGAAACGTTTAAAGACTCGCCCATGGCGTGTCAAACATGAAAATGTTTGACAAACATATATATATATATATATATAGCGCAAACTAAAAAAAATATTAGTAGAAATCTTAAGGATTTGACCAGTTATTTACATATCTAATTATTCTAATATCATTAAATTATCAGAAATTACATTTATGTAATCATTTATATATATATATATATATATATATATATATATATATATATGAAATCAAAAGTGATCAACATATGACGCAATATATTTCAGAAATAATAATTGATAGATTTTCAGGGTGTGCTAAATGTCCGCCGCACACCCTAAAAATGTCGATTTGTATTTAAAAATGATTTGTCAAAATGGCGACCTTATCTTATTTTGAAAACTTTCAAAATATCCATAATAGAAATCTGAATATTTTGGTCCAAGAATTCGCCTTATGACAGCTCTAATTTGTAACGCATTTGAATTTGAAATGAAAAAAAAATTGAAGTAAAAGCATAGTTAGTTCTGATATAAATTAAATATTTATTATGAAATAATTCTTATCGTGAATATTAAAAATATATATTGTGTTTTAAGCTCCTAAACCAGCAGGAAGACGTTCGAGAAAACCGGGATTGGACAGAAAACCAAGACAGGCGTACAGTGCAAAACAACTGGAAAGACTCGAAACAGAATTCAAAGTAGATAAATATCTGAGCGTATCGAAAAGAATGGAATTATCCAAAGCGTTGAATCTAACCGAAGTACAGATAAAGACGTGGTTTCAAAATCGCCGCACCAAATGGAAGAAACAATTAACGTCCAGACTGAAAATGGCACAGAGACAGGGTTTGTTTCCCGCTCATTATTTCAATCCGGGAACGCAACCGTATTCGACACTGTTCGCACCGTATTACGTCGGACCTTTGGGCTGCATGTTCGGCAATCAAACGTTGGATAACGGATTAACGGGCGCCGGTTCGGCGACGATGGTTAATGGAAAGATATTGTCCAGCGCCGGTAGTCCCGATTCGAGTTAAACCTCGTGCGACACATTTGTAAATAGTTTCGATTTTTATAGTTTTACAATTATGTTAAATATTTACTCGTAGTCTTCAGTTTGTTTTATAATTAAATACCTAATATATATATATATATATAATAAAAATAAGCGAAATTAGCAATAATATTTATTACTTTTATCGTTTGAACTGTTAAATATATTCTGTTGTATATATCGATTAACACTTTATATATATATATATATATATATATATATATATATATATATATATATATATATATATATATATATATCAACTGTAAATAATAGATATAATATTATGTAATATATAACTTGGTAAATAAATTAAAATATTCAAAATGTCAACTAATCTTTACTTTGTAAAACGACATTTTAAAATCTCTAAAATATTTTTTTATAATTTAATGCACAATATCAGAAAATTATATTAGGATTTGAAAGCAATAATAAAACGGTGTAATGTATTTTTTACGTTGTATTTATTTTATTATTATATAATAAAAAATAAAACACCGTCTATATTCACTCGTAAAAAGCTTTCTTTCCATTTTTTTTTTCACATGAGATCACAATCATTAAAATATTTCATATTTACATGAAATGTAAAAATTTCGTCATGCGTCAGTCTACATTGTAAATAGATTTGCACAGTCTAATTAGTATGTAGTAAATTGTACAAAAATAAAAAATAAGATGTAATATAATATATATTAAATATGAAAAGATTAATGTTACTTAAATCTTGATGTAATATATAACTAATATTTACAGAAAAGAAAAATAAATTTAATAAATATTTTTTTTCTAATATACATATATATTTGAAAGTAAATAGTATTTTTCTGCATAAATTATTTTGTATAAATAAATTTTCTTTATTTTGGACGGTTAAGAACAATATTTGAAATATTGTAATTATATTGAATTACGTTAAATTGATAAAAAAATATACTTTATCGATAAAACAATATAAATGCTCTTTAAAAACATATAAAAAATCATTGCATACTGACTTTTGTACAAAATAATTAAAAATCTCCTTTTTTAAAACTAAAAATATTAAAAAAATTCTTAATACATATTAAGGCTTCTTTTTCAGTTAAAAAGCACCAATATTAATATATTTGCTTTTAATACTCCATAATGCTGCTTATAAGGATCAATGGCATTACTAGAGAAATGTAAAAAGTATCACTCTGATTTTACAAGTTCTTTAAAAATATGAACAACTTAATATAAAAAAAAAGTTTTTTAATCAGGTAAATTATATTACTAAATAACATCCTTAATGAAAAAGGATATTAATGATAAAAAAAAATATATATTTTATTATAAAATATATACTTTTTATACTAAATATTTACTATACTAATTACAAAATGACAATTAACAGTTATCAACATATGTTAATAATGGTTTCAAAATAATTTATAAATATTAGAGAAATACTGAAAATAATTAGAAATAAAGGTTGAATTGAATGTCGTTAACTCTAGTGCCACCATTGATAACAAAAACAATTAATAGAAAATATACTATTAATAATAATAAAAGTTATCTAGCATAAAATACTTAAAGTATTTATATACAAAGTCATATAAAAAATCGTACACATTTACAAAAAAAAACAACGCTTACACATAAAACAAACAATTGTCATATAAAGCTATAATTCATTTAAAACTTCACTAATTCATATATCAGTCTCTAAATGCTCACGTGAGTTTATTTTTCAATTCACATAAAAATTCAAAACTAACAATTCATTTTCTTGGACGAATAATAATTATCTTAAGGCACAAAATGATCACTCGTATCAAATTTAATCTTTACATGGATGTCTCCAATGGTTGACTATGACTACGGTTAGCTTCCGATATTGGTAAAGGAACATTTCCATTGTTTTCGTCATCATCTACATCAAAATTCGTTTCCAATAATGCCTCGCTTTTCGATCTACTTTTCGGCATTCGTCTGGCGTTATCCAAACTGGCATAACTGCCACCATTAAATGGGACTGGAGGTGGAGCTATATTATTATTTTGGTGTACAGCTTCATAATGGGGTGGAAGTGGAGGACTTGGTAAATTATCTTCATAAAATTTGTTACCTAAATATTAAAATATACATTTAAAAAAATATTTTATAATGAATATAATATATTTTAGTATTGTTTCATAATATTTACAATTTAATTTATTGAACATATAATAAAAACATATGAATTTATAATTATCTAAAAGAAATTTTGGATCTATTAGTAATTAAATAAAATTACCTGCAATATTTTTTCTTTGCCCAAAACTCGATGGTTGTACCTGTGGCTTAGAAGCCTCAGGCATTTTATGTTGTAATTCCTTCAAAAAGGACAATTTAGGTTGATCTCCATACACAGGTGTTCCATATGGTTTATATGGATATTTATTATCATCATCAATTTCCTGCTTAATATTCAAAGTGTCATCCGATTTACCCAAATTACTTCTTAATGGAAGAGTGTCAGAATTATAATAATGTAAATCACTGTGAGGAGTTAGAGTATCATCATCTCTGAATGATGTATCTTGACTAAAGTCTCCCTCTCTGTGATGAATTATTGGAGTTTCTTCTGTAAGTAATGTATTCATTGATGGATTATGACTGGGTAAAGTTGAATTGTCTTTAAATCCATCGTTCTTATAGGATGTATTAAAAAGGGGATTTGAATTGGTAATTGGTAACGAATATTTAGGTGATTCCTTTTTAAAAGTGGAATATTGAACAGGTTTAGCTGTCATGGGATTTGGATTATGAGCTTCATATACGTCATAACTTTGATTGTCTTCTAAAGATGAGTTGAATTGACTTTTTTCAACTGAATCCATAGAATATGTAGATGATAACATTTTCTTATAATCTGAACTTTTTGTAAGAGTGTCAGTAGAACGTGTACCCTACAATTTTTCAAAAAATAATATAAATAATATTCGACAATATGGATATTTTTGATAATTTAAAATATAAAATTTATATTCATACCAAATTTGCTTTTCTTCTATAAGAATTTTCTGAAAATCCTCCATTTATACTAGCAATTGAATGTAAGGATTGTCTTATAGAATTACGTCTTTCTAATCTTTGAATATGTCTAAAAATTACAAAAATTATTACGATTTTATAAGAATATTTGTGTTTTATATTTGATTGTCTAAACATGTATATTATTCTTACCTATGCTTCGATTTTGAATACCAACAAGCTATAGCAAGTGCAATAAAAAGAATCGCTGCTGCTAAAACTCCAATTACAGCAATAGTAACAGTGTCATCAGTCCAAAACAGGGGATCAATTAGTATTTTAGGATCTAAAATATATGTAAAAAAAAATTAAGCAAATAATGCACCCATATTAATTAATTTCATATTTTTTTAGAATATTACCAATTTCACATATAAATGAATTCTTCTGAAGGCAATCGTCAATTTCAATTGATTGATAAGTAAATATTGTACATTTTTTAATATGATCAATGTGCTGTACCCAAACTTTATCACTGAACTGATACCATTGATTTTGAGAACGTAGAAATTGCCATAGAGCAAAATGATTGCTTGATATATATGGTAAAGATGCATTATCAGACTAAAAATAATATATATACATATACTATAAAACACACATTTTAAGAAATTTACATACATTTTATAAGATTATAATGTGTCTTACACTACAAAAGTTCTTAGCTTCGTGGTAAGTCATTGGTGCTCCTACATACATATAACAAGTATCCCCAACTAAATCCCAACTGGGGGGACATTTTCCATTTAGTACAGTTTTATTATTCATGTAAAACGGTTTAAATTCAACTTCTAATAATTCAGGATTATCAGATCTGTCTCTTATACGACCACTAACTGCCCATGTCTCATTATAACTCCAATAATTATGTGCTGCGTCAATTTTTGTTCTCCAGAAATCCAGAGTACTATAAATTTCAATAAATATAAGAAAATAATACAAAATATATAGATAGAACAGACAATAATATTAACACAAAAAAATGCGAATAAGAAAGCCATCACCACATATTTAACAACTTTTATATAATTTCAAAAATAGCACACACATATAAAAATAATAAAAAAAATATTATATATGGCGTACCTCAATTTATTCGTATTAGTATCAATGAATCTATGGATGCCAGATCACATGCAGGAAGCGAATATGTAAATTAAGGATTATTTTAAATTTTGTTTTTAAGGTTTAAAGCTATATATTATAGTAATTTATAAGCTTAAAAATTAAAGATATGTATAATTTTTGAAGAATTAATTTTATGTGAAGTAAAGTATATGATAGTATATATATAATAATTAATATTCCAGTTTTAACTGGAATATAATAAATATGAAAGTTCAAATTAAATGATGGACATGCTTGCATAAATTAGATTATTTTATAGTATATAAACATTAAACTCTTAATATTTTCTTATAATTTGGAAAACACATACTGTTTTATAATATATAATTATAAAACATATATATATATATATATATATATATATATATATATATTATAATAATATATTATTTACCCCCATTTTTCACATATTTCCTATGTTTTATATAAGTCTCCAAATTACTACATATACAAAAAAAATATATTACAATAATCTACTTAATTAATCTAACTACTAATCATAATAAAATTTAAATGTATAACTTAAAATAAGAACAATTATCAAATTCATAACAAAAAGTACTAATAATGAATTATTATATTTTGGAAGCCATTCAAAATAAACATATAAAGTAAATATATAAATCGCCACTCATTACTATTATAAAATAAACTAAATACTTAAGAAATAACCTATATAAAAATAATAATAAAATAAATACTTACAAAGATCGATTAACTGTTATCATTTCATAATCATTATCTGGATTAAAGAAAACATTGTGTACATAGTGTTGCCCAGCTGTTCCAGCCACAATCGTAGCTCTACCTTCTCTATCTAAAGCATAATTTCTAAAAAAAAAACAACATGAAAAGTTATGTAACTATATGAAAACAATATAATATAAAAAAAAATATTTTACTTATAGAATCCATTATGAGAAGTAGTTTGATAAATAGGTAATCTAACTCTATCAAATCCAGATATTTCCAAAATTCGTTGTCCAATATTCGAATGCACATAATTCATGGTGAAATTGGAAACCACTTGTCTCAAAACAATAACATCCTTAAATGGCGTTTTATTTCTAGTAAAATAATTTCTATAAATTATTACTTCTTGATATGGCGATGACTGACGACCTATAAAAAATTACAAAATCAAACTAATAAAAAAACATATTACATTATTTATAATGTATATAAATAAAATATACCTTCTACTTTAAGAGCTGGTAAATTTTGATTGTCATAGAAAAGATTGTTATGGATCCAACCTTTAAGAGATGTTGCTGTGCCACGAGAATCAGCTCTTATTGATAAACCTCCTTCATTGCCTTGCATTAAATTACTCTGCAATTAAAAAAAAATATCTCTTAACAAATCATATTTAATATAATATATATATAAATATTGATAATTATTTGGATACATACTCTGAAATACATAGTTTGCGTATTTTGTATGTCTAAATTAACACTGGCTTGACAAGTAGAAAAGTTTCCATATAGTTTTTCGCAGTTGTTTGTGAATCTATTTTTATCCATGGTAATTACAGGATTTACTTCACCTACTGAATGGTAACTAATGGCTCCTTGTCTATTGTTATCGTATGTACTGAATGAAATGTTGTGCTGAACATCACGACCTATTTATATTTAACACATTGTAAAAAAATGATTATTGTAATAAAAACTATTTTTCACAAAATACTTTAGTTTTAATCACCTAATCCAATTGATGATATAGGAAGAGTCACAACTTCAGCTATAAATCCATGAATTGAAGAAGCACCATTTGTAAACATTTTTATACTGATACTTGGTCCAGTACTTCTAAACAACTTCTTTTCTAATGGTGATCCGTTTTCTAAAATTGTTATTATGGGTGCTGACACGTTATAAATGTCTCCATCGTACAAAGTAATTGAGTCATGTTTACCATATATTTCTGAGTGATTGAATAAATTAAATTGCAAAAATCTCAAGCCAAACGGCTTCACCCTGTACATGCTATTAAATATTTTAACACAGCTCACTGGATTATTATCGTACTTATAATATAATAAAACTCTTTCTTCAATAGTAATCTCCTTGGTATTATCACATATATCGACTACAGAAAATAAGTTATATGGCAAATCCAACGATTTCAATGGAGTAAAACTGGATTCATCAGACTCTCTACCTTCACCAGTAAGAGTTACAATGCTTGTACCGATTCCTAGAGAATTTTCAACTTCATTGAACATCAAATGCACGTTATCACTTGGAGCAAACATGTTTATACCATGATAAGCGGATTTAGATACCTTTACAAAATTAATTCTTGGGCTTTTTAATATACTTTGAATAGCTGGTGATTTTTCATTATGCAAAACACCTGCTCCTATTACATGTACATGTTCAAGAATACTTTCTATCTTTTTGATGGTATCATGCGTATGAATATCATGTATTCTATGTTCATACAAATTGTACTCAAACTCAAAATTAGCAAAACGAATACCTCCCCAATAATCCTGATTACTTTCTAAGTTTCTAGCACCGCAATGAATAAATACAAATTTCGAGTTCCACTGACATTCATGTCTATGTCCATAAAGTTGTCCATTTAAACGTACTGGACAATCTTCATAACGGTTCTCAGTACCTTTGCATTGTAATGGTTCAGGCCAGGACCAAATCCGCGTTAAAGAATTACTATGAAATTCAATCCTATAATCGTGATCGAAATATGCATTAATAGGATCATAACCCAATTCTCTGCATACAACTTGAGCATTTCTCTCGGTGAATCTTTTATCACACATTGGAACCCATTGAAGGGTTGTTCGATTGTAATATTCCAAAAAGCCTTCATTTGTTTTATTTATTACATATTCATTTATGGAACAATTTCTCCCTGTACACAACCTAATAGAGTCTTGAACGACTAGATTTTCCAACTGTCTTCTTTGTTTATGATAAACATTTTTCGTGGTAGTAAATGTAATATGTCTTTTTTCAATATTATTATTTTCAATATTGCCAGCATTAACATATGGTCTCATAATAATTTCTTGACCTCTTAAACCTCTGGCCATCAATGTTCCTAGGACTAAAATACCAACATTAGGCATAAATTCTAAAATAACACCTGGATATATAATGAGAGTAACACCAGGCATAATAGTAATATCAGATTGAACAAAATAAGGCGTATCTTTTTTATATAATGTTAAATTTGAAGTTAATCTTCCACCTAATATTTCGACATCTATCGAATTATTTTCCTCAAATGAACTGGATAGACTTGAATCAAATGAATTTTCAAGTAGATAAGGTAAATATTTAGCTACAGCGTAATTATTCCAATTGTCAAAATCAAAAATTGATTTCTTTATCATATTATTATCAGAGAAACCCCAATAATTTTCTGCAACGTCGAGGTAATTATTAATCTTTGCAGTTAAAACACCAGCGACTAAATTATAATCGAGAACATTATTTCCAAAAAGATTCCGTTTAACTTTTACTTTTTGTATTCCATCAAATCCGATGACAAACGTTGGCTCTGATGCTGCTAATTGGTGACTACGGAAAATACCACCTGTCACAAATTTATTAAAGCGTATTTCATTGCGAATGAAAACGGCCTTAACTTCTCCCAAAATTTCACTCTGACTGTCCGCCTTAAATTCCACCATAAATCTTCCATTGTTCCTTTCAATTTTGTTTCCGTTAATCCTCATACTTTTTTCCATACCTCTTATAGATATCAAACCAGACTTACAATTATTATCAGAAAACATATTCTTTGTAATATTTACAGATGCATAATGACCATCTATTGTCATTCCGAACAAATTATTAAATCTCCATGTATTATTGTCTAAATAAACAGAATGTGTAAAATTTTCATTATACTGCCATACATATGGCAAGTTAATTTCAAATCCACCTAAAATATTTCTTTCTATTGAATTATCTTGTAAAACATAGTGATACAAATTGTTAGAACTCCTTAGATCTCTAGAAAATTGATATATTCCTCTACCATTATCTGTGATTAAACTATTGTTAATCATTATGGTGATTTCAGATACATTGCTTTCGTGAATATCCCATAATGGAGTATGAATAAAAACAGCTTCTTCTTTATTATGAGCAATTTCACAATTAATCAACTTAATACTCTCATTTGCTTTTCTTAAAAAGTGGTCACCAATTTCATTCAAATATCTGTTATAATATATTAGATTAAGTCCCTTTGAATTTCCTTTGATTTTCGATGAGACAACAGTAAGAGTTGGAATTGCTCCCTTCACGATTTTATTTTTAATATCTTGCACAGGCGATAATAGAGTACTAACAATTACTACCACCCCTCCGAGTGCACTTTCTCCACTTTCGTATGATAAAACAATTCCATAACTACTACTTGTTGTAGGAAATATGGACAAATCTCTTTTTAGATGCCAAATATCAACAGCCGTATTTATGTTTGGGGAATCATAAATCAATACACTTTCAGAAGAATAATTATGAATAGGATTAAGTAGCTGAATTCCAATGACATAACCTGGATTGCATCTTATATTGTAGATTTTTTTCTTGTATCCACCTAAAAATTTTGTAGTTACAATGTATCTGGTTTCACCATTTGCTAATGAGATATCTGTAGCATAGTCTGGAATCATGATAGGATGATAATTTGAATCAGCAATATTAAAATCTGGAGCCATATTAAACCATCCAGCTAATTCTCTTTGTTGAATACCTGTTAAACGTTGATCATGATAAATACCAGCGAGATTATTGTTTTCTATGATCGAATTGTGAATTTTCAACCCTAATTGTTTAAAACTAATTCCATTTCCTTTATTGCCAGAAAATTCAGAATTCTTTACTGTATTCACTGCATCTGCTCCATATAAATCAGAATATAAGATTCCTAAGCCATCTTGAAAATTATCAGAAATTCTTACACTTTCTAGACTATGACGCGCGAAGTCAATCTGAAGAGCTGGTTTAAAAACATTAGTCGAATAATCAAGTAAACCAGCTTTTTCAACATTTATGAATTGCAAATCAGCTCTTTCGGCTAAAACGCTAAATCTCAAACCTGCCCACGAAACATCATAACATTTAATTCCAACATCTTGTTCGTGGCTACAAGAATTTTCAAAATCATCCAATTGTTCGGCTTTACATTTTGTGATATCATAATCAAATTCTGTACATTCTACATTAGACATGATGATTTTTTCAGTAGTTCCTGCATTTGGAATTTGATTTTTCTCCATATACCAATCATCTGGGTTTAGAACGAGACCCAATTGGTGGCAAACCAAAGCTGCATTAATCATAGACCAACGATAATCACATACAGTTCCCCATTGCCCGTTTATGCGTACTTGTAATCTTCCTTCATTAGCAGTTTTGCCACCCAAAAGTCTAATTGGAACTATAGATTCTACTTCAATTTCTGGAGTTTCGGATTCATATTGTTCCGTATCAGTTTCATAGGTCGTATTATCATTCGTCATAACTATTTCTTGTTTTAACGTAAATGTAATATCATTTGGAGATTTACCTCTAGCTTCAAGTTTTCCAGCTACCATTACACCAATCGCGGGTGGGAAATTCAATTTTACACCCGGTTGTAAGACAAGTTTTCCACCTGGTCTAATATTGATATCTCTTTCGACAATATATTCACCAGGTCTTAAAATTTCAATTCCATCTACTTCTCCACCCACAGTATTAGTACCTTGCGAATGAAACAAGGGCACATACATTGGATTATAATTAATTTGAGCTGCTGCAGGATTGCTACTATGTAACAAATATGGCAAATATTCTATTTTAGCTAAATTATATCTATCTTTACGATGAAAAATTCTATTGTATATTTTACTTTCTTCTGAAAATCCCAACCAATTAAATGTACAGTTTATAATTTGACTTTGATCTTCTAAATGAGAACCAATTTCATAATTAGATTCTGAATTATGCAAAATATTTCGAAATATAACTACGTTGCTTGAAGAAATTACAACTGGTGCGGCGACTCTATTTCTTGGACTCAATCGATTTTGAACTTCCATAATTTCAAACGGTTCCTTTATTTTGTTTTCTTTCAAAAAGTTTCTTGTAAATAATACATTTTGGACATAACTATATGGTGAAACACCTAAATTAACAACGAATATACCTCTGTTTAAATAGAAATGATTGTGTTGTATAAGAAGATCAACTGGTAATAAATCAAATTCATCGTAAAATCGATTTTCAACCAAGTTTTTCATAAAAATCGCACCAAACTTTCCACTTTCAAAATGATTATATTCAATCCTTCCAACCATATTGAGAGCGGGATGAATTTTTATTGACAATCTTTGACTTTGTATGAACATGTTGTGACCAATTTGTAGTTTCATTACTTCATTTTCTTTTCTCTGAAACCAACACGAAGAAATTTCGACTGCATCTCCTAAACTATTATTGAACCAATTTCCTGTGATATTTATCCAATTTTCACCACAATAATTTCCATGAAGTACACCAATTTGAAGGTTTTTGAATATTTCCGAATACTGTACGGCTGTAGTTTGATTGAAATTGATATACTCAGTTTCTTTGCTATCATTCAACCAAATTGCAATTCCATGACCAAAGTTTGAACTCAATGTGCTATAAGATATATTTCTATTTCCTCCTGTATAAGTTATATTAATACCATCTCCCATATTATATGAAATTCTACTTTCTGTGACATTAATATCTCCAACTCCACTGACTATGTGTAATCCAGCTACATGATTATTGTTAGATATTGAAGACTGGTGGACATGAATCTGTGATCTAAGATTTTCCACAGCTATACCCCTACCATTGTTGTCTGTTATACTGCTACTACTTATATTCAAATCATAAGTTTTACTTAATCCAGCTGTTAATCTAAAAAAACCAAGAACTTCACTTCTAATATTTGCTCGGAACTTAATAAATATCCTATTATTCGTAGTCATGATGCTCTGTGGTCTAGTGTGATTTCTTATCATAAAGGAACCTAATAATTTATCTTCTGCTGAACTACCGTCATAAACTGATATTGAAGCAGATTCGTTACGATCAGTTAGCAATTTTATAAAGTTCAAGGTAAGTACATAACCTGGACGAGTTGTAAAATATTTTACGCAGTCTTTCTCCACATTAGCATACTTAGATTGCTCCATTGAAAACTGAATTGGATATATTTGACTCGCTGTTGTTGGTAAGGTGCAAAAATCATATATATCGGTGCGATCATGTTTTTCATCAGGATTAATATCATGAACAATATACTTAATGCCATCGGCACCGTTTTCGCTTATGGCACAACCATCGATGTGAGTTAAACCATACGTCGAATTTATAACAATACCGTAGCCTCTATTATTGCGTATTGTACAATTGTTTATTTTAATTGGAGCATTTGGAGATGTAATGTTAATCCCATTATAAGCATTATTAACTATTTCTATATTATTTATAATCGGAGGCACGCCAAAAACGTCTAAGGCACTAGTTGCGTTATTATTTCTACCAACTCCAGCGTATTGTATTATTACGTAAGATAATATAGACATTGATGTAGGCACGTATAAAGTATTCTGTTGCATTATAACCCTCTCCGAAGGTGCATTTTCAAATCTTACGCCTCTCCAATATTTCATAGTTTGTATTCGCTCATCGTTTTCGTGAATAGGCAGACATTCGATACCCAAATCTGGATGATAGTCGCATACTCCAGATCCAAGTTGTCTCGAACTCCAATCACACTCTGTAATTTCAGATTCGGTCCCTTTACATTTAGGTTCTTCGTATAATAAACGTGGTCTTCTCTTCGGTTGCCTATCTATCCAATTGTAAAATTGGCCGCCTTGGAAACCAAGTTGGCGACAGGCTGTCTCCATATCTGATCTTGTCCAACTAAAATTTTAATAAATTTTAAAATTCTCTTTGATTTTATAATTTTAGTGCATAATAAAAAGATTTTTCATACTTTCTAGAATTCGTGCAAATTGATCTCCATTCACCTTTGTGCAAAATTTGGACTCTGCCTGCCAAAATTGATGGGCCATCGACTAGCCGTATATCTGGAAGATCTTTTATAGATCGAACTGGTGGATCGGCACTCGTGAATACAATTTTTTCTCCCTCTCGTCCCTTAAAATATAAAAAAAATATTTTAAAACATTGTTTTTAAATACTATCACTTATTCTGATATTATTACATTGCACCTAAAAATTATAATTTAAAAAATCCATATTGTCGATAAAAAGCACGGTCACGGTCAAGAGATTTCCCCAGTCTAAAATTCGAGAAAAATTATACGAATTTTGTGTTATGCTTCGCATGACACAGTAATTATGTTAGCAAAAAATTGTATACAAACTAACGTTACTTGATGGTTGTTTATGTAAAAAATAGTTTTATAGAGAAGAAGTATCAAAAACAATTACTTCTTAAATGACATAAAAAGCTAACGAGTGATTTTTAATGGTTTTATGAAATTTAATTCAATTTCATCCGGTTTAACTGCAATTGTTTCATGTACTTTATGAGATTAGTCATGAGATGTTAGAAAGAAGGCCTTAATAGGGTTATGGGTGTATTACATTATATACATTGTAATTAAACGCTTTTATTCATAAAATGAGAATATTCATAATTTTTAATGACAGAGATATATACATATTTTCTTAATAAAATAATGTAAATTTATAGTTATTGATAAATTACACTTTTTTTTAATTTATACAATAATATTTATTTACGACAATTAAAAAAATCATAAAAATTTATATAAATTTCGATTTTAATTTACAATATTGCACATAATTAATCAAGTTCGGATATGATTTTTTTATTATTATTCGATTTCAATAGATCAATAAGAATCCAATTAGATATTTAGTATCCCAACAGAATGAAATGCTGAACCTGTACGTTAATTCTTTATTTAATGAAAAGATAATTTATGAAATTAAATATATGCCAAAACAAATAAAATAAAAAAATGATAATAAAAATCATATTTTCAACTAACAATTACGTGAGTATTTTCTTTTTACTTGTAGGCATAATTTAAAAATATTTAATACGTACGAATAAATATTATATAATATAAAAAATAAATATTTATTATAAAATATAGGTGCAAATAATGGGAGTAGTAAATTTATATTTAATCAATAATTATATATCGTTATCAGTATTGATAAAGATAGCATAATAATAATCATTTGATGAACACATAAAAGACATGAAATATGTGGTAATGATATATTTTTCCTATGACAAAAAAAATATTATAGCGAAAAATAAATATAGCAATTATATTTTTTCCTTGATGAGAACATCTATATAATAAATTAAACAAATTGACTAGTCCCCACACATTCGACAATGAAATGATAAATGACTTTCGCTTTCAGCAAAATCGTTATTGTCTTTATATATTTTTTGCACAAATTCTTAGAAAAAAAAATCTAAAGATAATTCGACAAATATCCTATTACATTTCAAATATATGTCGATTATGTTTGTGCAACGACTCAAAAAGTATTTCAATGTCATGAATGCAACCATAGTTATACCTCATTCAGTGAAACTCCATTAGACGTTTACAAGCGTGTAAAAAAATATCGGACCGCATCGCCTTATCAGCGAGATCTATTCTGTGACTGTTTTCTAAATAATGACATTCTTTCCAGACGAATTATTTAGAAAAAAAGAGACTATGATGATAAATTAAAAGGCAAACGAGTTATGAATGTGATTGAAAAAAAAAATGACAATAACATTGATGGAAGTATGTTCAAGTGAATATTTGAAACGCTTTTAGTATTTGCAAATCTTCATATCTTAAATTACTTTGTTTATAATCGTCTTGATAACTTCTCTGTCTAAACCACATCCGTCTAGCAAGAGGTTAACCATTATATTTTATACTTAGTATTCTTAAAAATGTAGCTTTACTAGATTTGGTACGGCACAACGACCTCGATGCACAAAATGGTTGCATTTAATTTCCATATTACACAGAACCTTGACAACGTTAAAGCCTAACCTTTATGTCTCACCATTAAAATTTTACTTCGATGCTTTATAATAAATGGCAACAAAGTATTATTTTATCTAGTTGCAGCATCTTTTAAGACTCAAAGGTTGTTGTTTATTGTTTGAAAATAGTTATTCGATTACTTATACACATTTTTAAATTTTTATATGATATCAAACCAGGTGTAAAATATTAAAACATATACGAAAGTATTAAATTTCTTTATAAATTTTCTGAAAAAAAAAGGGTGAATTTTTAAGGTTTCACATATTAAAGAAAAAATAAAACAAACATTTTTTTTCTAAATTTGCCCTCACAATTTCTTTTAAAGTAATATCATATTTTTTAAACTTAATACAATCCTAATAGAAAAATCACGATATTGTGAATTATAATTATAATTTTAGCTTCCCCATTCTAATATCAACTATAAAACATGAATAAAAACAAGTTCATAACGTTATACACCTGTTTTTGAACAAACAAAAACAAAATTAATGAAATGCATAAAAAATAATAATTTATTCAATAATTAGCCGAAAAAACGCGAAATTGCATATATTTATTTATATTGTGATAAAAAAAATAATAATACATTACGACTATATAAGAAGTTTTTCTTGAAAATCGTATCAAATTCCTCGTTCGACCTTTTCACGAACGAAACTAAATATCCGGGTAAATTCTCAACCGTCTATTAACATCCTGTGCGTGAAATGCATTTTTTTTTTATACACAACGAGCAAAGCTATGTACTTTTCAAACGATGAAAGATTAGATATGAATTCACGAACCGAAACGACAAAACAGACACGAGAGACACGCGCTGGTTCATCATCATTATATTAACCGTAGTTTTGGAGCAGTTAAAACCATAACTAATATCCATCACTAAAAAGCGAGGTGTACACACGTCGGTTGTAATTAAAAAGATATACGATTTAAATTTGAACTCGGCTTTAAATTAGTATTTAATTTCCTGTGTGATCGAAAACATATGAGGATACAACTTATCTACAGATGCGCTTCGTCTTTATACATAAAACTTTGAATCGGTATCCTACCAAAAAAAAAATCTACATATAATATAAATATGTGAAAATAAAAACTAATGGTAAAATAGATCAACATCTTTAGAACAATAGTTTAATTTATTTTAAAATAAAATATATTTAAATACAAAGGAAATACATTATCTATAAAAAAAACATTATAATATTATAATATTTACCCATACCTATAAGAAAAAATTAAAAAATTTTGGTGCAAACTGTGAATATATAATCATAAGTATTTTAAAATCATTTCCTATTATTATATGTTGAAAAACGATTAATCTCTAGCCTTTTATCACTTTATTATAAAGAAGCGCGCTTAAGGGTTTATTAAAATCCCAGGCTAATATAGTTTTAATGTTGACTCTTAGTTAGATTTCGTTAAAAAAAGTTAAATTAAAAAAACGAAATTAACTTCGGAGTTAATTTTGGATTAGCAACTGAATGATTATGATATTTAATCAAATCAGTTGCTAAACAAATAAAATAATCAGAACCAACAATATTGGTTGTAATTCTATTACAAAAATTTTAATTAACTATTTAAACCTTACTCTGAGATAAAATATCTAAAAATATGATCATTTACAATACATTAGTTCGATTTATGTTTAAATGTAACTGCAAATCGGTTTTATTATATAAACTGTTATTACAATCGTCAATAATTTAATCTACGAAAATCTACTACGTTTACGCTATTCTAAGCTGTCATTTTCCGTTTTTTTAGCTCGTTAAGTGTAAGAAAAAACAGTTTGGCAAACAAAAAAAAAAATAACTGGATCCAATTTTGACATCGGATTTAACAGTACAATCTCAATTAAATAAATATATTATGAACTAATATTATTTAGCTGATTTTAAATAAATCAATTTTAACAACTATTTTAATATTACATCTAAATACACTTAATTTTAACCCAATTATCAATAATAAATTACGAAAAAAAATCTACTTTTACTTTTTTGAATTTAATAACCATTCAAAAAAATAAACGAAAGAAACCATTATAACATATATTATAATTTCATGAAAAACAATACAATAAAAAGTAAAAGAAAAGAAAAATTGGCAAAATACAGTAATGAAAATATGTTAGATTCAGTAAAAGAGTATGTTTTTATATTTCATAATTTCTTTACTTATCATTATTAACTTCAAAATTAAATTTCTATTAGAAATATCTAATATAAAAAAATGATATTTTTTACATATTAATATGTGTACTTTGACCTGATATTCGAAAATGTTGAAAGTTCTATTCGCCCTATAAATCAAAATCTCAAGTGTTGTTAAACAAATTTGTACATAAATAATATTGATCATTCCAGTTTATTTCACAAACTGAAGAATAAATACAAAATATTACCCGTAAAATATGATAGAAACCAAATATATATATACCATATATATGGAAACAATCTATGAACAAATATTCTTATCTATTCTAATCTACAAGTGTAGCAGGTTACTTGACACAGTGATAAAAAAATTTACTTAGCTCTAGAAAGCACACGTTAAAACTAAATAAAATACTAGAAATCGTTCAAAGCAAATAATCGGAAAATCAAACAGAACTGAGAAATGTTCATTAAATTCTTTTATGATGATAATTCACGAATAAAACCATTGAATATTTTTTCTAACCACAATTGACCAGAGTCCGGAAAAACACGCTTTTGTTTACTTGAAACAATACACTTTCATGAGTCCTCCATTTTTACCGCAATTTCATTGAAAGTGTCACAATTTTATTTTATTTTTTTTAATTAAATCGATTAATATCTACTGCATTTAAAATTGTTGTGTAATGAATTATATTCAATTGCAGGAAATTTTGCTAAAATATATTCATTAAGTAATAATTTTATAAAATTATAAAAAAATTAGAACAGTTATTTATATACAAATATAATAAATTTACATTGCAAAAATGTAATATAAGTAAATATTTTTCAAATACATATTTCCTCATCGTAAAATTTAGAAATAATATAAAAATAGATTTTATTAATTAAAATAACATATAGCTAAATAAATCGTTTTAAAATATCAACAAGTTTAAAATTTTGGAACAAAAGTATATTTTAAATAAACAACTAATTTTATGTCGATTTTAAACCAAAAATATGAATAATAAAATCAATATTAAGCAATCTCCAACATACAAAAAAAACCGACTGTAGAAATATTACCTACTGGGGCACGATTCCGTTAAATGAATATGTTATTTGAATAATAATTAAATATTTGCATAGCTGAAGTATAATAATCCTGCTATAAATTGTTCATATAATCAAGATCTTATTAAAATTTTCTCACTAACGAGAAAAACGACTTGAAAAAGTTCCGGTCGACTTCCAATAGCAAGATACCGTTGTATATTTGCAAGAGTTCTGTGCCCTTATTAAACAGATTTATTTATTTAATATAGTAATATTATTTTTGTTGTAAAAAAATACAAGTAATTATTAAAAAGAAGTAATGCAAAAATATAAGTTTTACGATTAATGTCTTTTGATCAAATATATGGGAATACAATTTAAAAAATCTGACGTATAATATCCATATTATCATATAAATGATATAAGTGAAAGTGAAACCGCATCGGATATATTCTCAAGAAAGTTCGTTTTCATGAAAAAAAGTGTCAAGTTTACAATAATACAACTTTTTTATATTTTGTAAAATATATATATTATACAAAAACAAAGTGTAAATTGGAACTGTAAATAAAACATAAACACACCTTACATGAGTCGGTGACACAGTTTCTTTACTACCATTCTTTGTGGAATGCAAATGGTTACATGGTTATGTAAAATGATAAACTGGTTAACCCTTTGTTTACATGTCAGACTATGGGAAAAATTGCATTCCAGGCTATTGTGGCACTGGAACCTTTGTTCTCATGTCCGAGTATTTGAACTTATGGAGCCGTTGAAGTATTATACTTCAGTCCACTGCACCTGATGACTAATTGTAAGTCATTGGCATCGCACGCGTAGGTGTCTTCTTCCTTCGTTGTCGACACGTCTCAATTTGACATTTTTTACGAAGACGCAACCAAGGTTAATTCATGGGGTCGACAGTCACGAATTAGCCAGATGGAAAGGGCTAAAGGTTAGGTATATTCACTTAAAAGGACTGTTTCCTGAGAGATCATATCGTCGGTTATGGTATAATACCGTAACGGTACATGATCGACAACTACTTCTTTTACCATCTCTTTCTGAATTTAAACCACTTCGGGTGGAACAAACTGCTCGACTCGTTGCCATTGTCTCTCCGTGGAGAAATTCGTAACGGTTTTATTTTCGCTTTTGATTTGATTCGACTCAAAGTTTGCCGAATACAATATTTCACGAGATTCACTTGAAATTTATATAGATTAAAAATTGGAAATACATAGTGAATTGTATTTCCAGAGCACGTCTACAATATTCATTATTACTGGTTATTAATAAACGAAAACACTTAAATCGGTCTGGTTTATTTTATTTTCAAAATTGGCCGTGTACTTAAACATACAACTTATATATGTATCTACTTTTATAATCTGTAATGTTGTAACTATTTTTTTTATTGTATTATTTATTATTGGTATAGTATATAATACTTATTTATACAATTTAAACAAAATAAATTGAAAAATTAAAAAAATGATTAGATAAATTCAATAAAGTGTTATATAACAAAAAACAAATATATTTTCATTTCAAATTCTTTAAAAAAATGTTCTTTGATAAATTATTTTTACGAAAAAAAATAGAAAATATTACTTATAATAACGTAACAACAGAAATCTCAGTGATTCCGGATGTAATTATTTTCTTTGATTAAAGTATAACAATCAATTTCAAGAAAATAACAAAATAAGAAAAAATATTACATATCAACAATTAGACTTGCAATTATTATTGTTTAAATCAATAAATTTAAAAAAATCAAAAAATCTTACAAAAAGAAAATTTAATACATCATCAGTAAAAACTATACTGTTTCACATTCTGATATCAAAAATTATGAGTCTTTACAAGGAAATATATTTTTTTGTAATTCATCATCTGTATACTTTGTGTACACAGACGTGAGAGAAGTATAAACCAGCTATGAACAAGAATCGTTTTCACTGGATCGACAATTGCCGAGTAGATTTCTTAGAAAGTGACAAGTTCTATCTTAGTCATTGCATTTTCACACCGATAAGAGATATAGAAAAAAATTCACTTTAATCCGATTATAACAAAAAAAAATATATATTCGGTTCAAGTTTAGACTAGAAACTCAGGGTTAGTGACTCTGGTTCTACGTGACGTAATCAATACAGAATCTCGTTTCGTTGCTAGTTTTTACTACTGCAATACATATTCGAACGTTAAATCGCTTTGATTATTACATTATTACGAACTCATTTCTGCAATATGCAAATTTCGCCATCGTTCCAATTTCCTTAATGACTCAATGTCACACATGACATCTGTTTGAAATCAGATATATAAACAAACATTTCATATATTTATTCTTTCATTATGTATGAATGAAAAAAAAAAACGTAACTGTGAAGTGTCGAGTCTGTAGGAAGCGCAGTTTCGTCACGCGTAAACAGTTATGCACCCTTGATTCCGGTTACAGAAAAAAATATTTTTTATATACAATTTGTATTACACGTATAATAAAAACAAAACAAACAATACGAAAAAAAGTTTGTTATTGCAATTCATGATGTATTTCATAGCGAGTAAAACATTTTGAAATATTTTCCATTTCAAAAAAAAAAAAAAAGATGTGTCCAAACAATGATTCTGCCTTGTAACACGTTGGTTTGGTAATAGCGTAAAATCTCGTCATAAAATGCGTAATATGATTAGTGAATTCAATGGACATTCATTCTATTTACGTACTAAAAAAAAAAACCACAATAAAAAATTACAAATACATTTGTTAATAATAACTACGAATTTATACATAAATCTATTATATTATATAAGAATCTAAAATTTTCTACATAAATATTTATAAAACTGGATTATTTAAAACAAAATGTATCGCATGAGTGAATCTCATTATCTTTCCCTAAACAAAAACTGAACTTCTATTTACCAACCATTTTCATAGATTAAATTTTATTTGTAAATATTTATTATATATATGTTTAAAATATTATTTATCAAATTAATACTGGACTCTTTCGAATGGTTGTGTCGAATGTTTCATTAGTCATGTGGATAACCAACCATCCTAAGAAGACGATGCGAGGAAGAAGAATTATTAAATTGAAATTTTAGATATGAACAAAATGCAAATATTTCTTACTTACAGCTTGAAAAATATAAACAAAACGAAATCAACTGATCTAAATCTCATTATTTTACTTGCAACACAATCGAAACGGTTACATATAAACAGACAAACAAACGTGTGCCTTTTTATATACCTGTAAGCAAACAGTATATATAATCTAATCAATCAAAAAAAAAAAAAAAAAAAAACTAAACAAGGCACGTTGTTGAATTACACGTAATAGATATAATTGCCCGTCACCGCTTCTATCGATGACGACGAAAGAATGCAAAATAAACCGATTCCAATATGGAAACCGGCTTCGATCTTATAACGTGATTCAACATTGGCAAGGTTGTATTATTGACGTCGTTGCACACCATTCAAAAACTGTTATAATAGTAATAGTAAAAAAAAAATAATTCAATAGGTTCACAATATAAAATTTATTCAAGTCGATAATTTATTGGACGACAACGATAAAGGTAGATCTGTGAAAAGATACAAAAAAGGACTAAGGAGTCAAAGGAAGTAGTTGTAGACCTGTTGAATGTGGATGAGTATCGTACGTTTCGTTTAGTTGTTTTTTTTTAGATGCGACTTACAAATCAGGTTTTAACGTAGGGGTTGAATAGTTTTGAGTCCAGGATATGGTTTCACTTTTTTTTTTTTTTAATAATATTAACCTTTTCAATGTAATAACGTTCGTGGATGCGTTACCATGTTCTTTATACATTTGTGCTTTATATAATAGTAGGATATACTAAAAATATATATATGCATATATGAGGGGAGACATTAGTATGAATTTAATTTTAAGAACTGTAAAATAATTTAAAATTTATTTTTAGTGTTTGATTCATTAAAAATTTATAAATGTTATATATATTAAACTTTTTTTGCTTTTAAATTAATTTTAAACAATTTAATTAAATATATAAATCAAAATATTGCAAAACTATAAACCAAATTAGGTATCATTTAGCGAAACATATAAATTACTATTAAATAATTATCGTTGAATACTAAAATTATATAAGAACTTGGTATAAAAACTCTTTTTGAATTTTCTTCTATATTATTCATTAAGATTTCGAAAACGAAATCTGATTGATGTTTATATTATTGAATATTGTAATTAATTAGTTAAAAGATAAAAAATAGTTACATATATTTTTTTATTGTAATCAACGATTACAATATTATAATCGTGTACCGATAATATTTTTTGGTAAATAAAATACATTTTTATCTTTTTATTTATTTATATAAATGAGAATAATTTTAACAATAACTTATAAGATAGAAAACTCGATCAATATCTAATACAAATTGTTTGGATAATCAAAATTTTATTATTTCTCAAGAAATTATAAAATCCGCAATCTTTTTCATATAGATAAAAAATTTCAGTTAAAGAATTTCTAAATCAAGGAGAGTGCAGTGACTTTCAGAAATCATCAATTCTGATGCTTCAACCGCAAGAATATTGCGGATGTCATGTAGCAAATAAAATAAATAATAAATTATTCATCGTAAATAATTTAAAACATGTATACAATTTGTAGATTCATAAAATAATATCACGCACAGATTCTTCCGTTGAATCATTATCAATAAACGCAATTAGCATATTTAAATTCTTACAATTCTTTATAATTTCATTAATTTTCCGGTTAAAAAAAAACTACGTCAACGTGAATCATCGATTGACATATAATATAATACTTGACTTTCGGTGATTAATATTACGGTTTGTTAGCCTTGTTTTAAAGATAAGATATGACGATTACCAGAAATAAACTTAAAAGGACGTTATAACATTACGATAAATATGAATAATGTTACAGCTAAAGTAAACAAACTTTTCAATATGAACACGAAGAAGAAAACTATACCATATATGTGGAAAGAATTGTTTAATTTTTGATGATATATTATGAATGAAGATTGCTTTACATCTTAAACAAATTTGAAAAAAATGTTATTGTTATGAGATTAGTTTTCACATATAAACTACATAATTCATAAAAAGGCAAACTTTTCACATTTTTACTATACTATTTATTTCGATAAAATCTATCTGAAATAAATAATAATTTATTGTTTCTATACTATAAATCATGAACTCTACGTATTTAAATATATCGTTTATATATTTAAAAGTCTCGATATTTTTAAAAACTTTTTTAATGAATGAAAATTGAAAATAGAAAAAATAATCAACGACGACGTTAGTTAAATATTAATCAAACTATCGCAGGCGCGTAACTTTATTTATATTATATAATGTAACGTTAAAATTTAAAGGTAAAGGTGTCGTTGATGGACTTTTGACCAAGAGAAGACAATCGTTATAAGAAGACAAAGGACGACCATACGTTAAAATGTAGGTCGATTAAACAAGAAGATTCGACAATTTTCCAATTGGAATCTGAACGGGATTTGAACACGAAAACAATAAGAATACTCACGTTCGCCGTGATCTTCCCTCGCACCGTAATGCCGACCATTGGTCTGAAACGAACTTCGACACCCGGTTCCACGATCAGTTCGGCATCCCTTCCGATAATCAGATCCTCCCTGAGCAGATAGGGACCTCTTCCCGATTTCCATATCAGTTGTCCGTCAGAGATGAGACCGCCGTGCAATTCGGTCGTTTGCGGTGCGTTTACGGTAACCAAATAATCGTCGTACGTTTCCGTCGTCTGAGCGCGGACGAAACCCGCGAACGTCACGACTAGAAGAAAAGCGGCGGCGGTTCGCCATTTGTGCTTGGTGTTTCCGAATCGGGCGTCGTTCCTGCGCGACGGCGACATTATTGTCCAATTTATTTTTTTTTTTCACCACGTTACGTCACCTGAATAAAGCGGAAACCATGTTCGAAATCGCGCGGCTTTTGAAATTTTACCGGAAAGGCGCGAAAAAAATAAAACGCGACCGATCACGCTAAAGCGCTACGACTATATGAGGTGGGCGCGACCGCCACTACAGTCACGTGACCATTACTCTTCGCCTCGCCTCCTCCCCCCCCACCCGTTCGTTAACGCACCTGCGCAGGTAAACGTTTGAAACCGGTCGCTTTATTCGTTACTATGGAGTGTTGCCATCGTTGAAAATTATGACATTTCTAAAAAAAAATGATTATATACATTGTTTTTACGCGTAATATTACAAATGTGATTTATACCGCGATTCTACGATTTTCTCGATCATCATTTATAATGTACAAGTTATTTTATACGAATATGAAAAAAAATAAAATGAACGTCTTATCTTACATTTTATATTATTGATAACTAAAAAAAGATGATAACGAAGATGTTATATTTTTTTTGGAAAACGTTGACCATTTTTTATTAATCCGTTTATATTATATAATCTCATACAAATGACATCAAATTTTATGACTTAACGATTTTGATTCGAAAATATAGTCGACTTCCTTTTTTAAAATAAAAGTTTAAAATCACATTACGAAAAAATATGATCATAATAATATATTAATATTAATTAAAAGTAATATTTTTGTTTATTTTTAAAATTATAAAAATGTGAACTATTTTTAATCGAAAATACTTAAAAAAAAATTGAAAATATTGACCAATTCGTATTAAGTATTTTATCACTAATGTAAATTTTAGTTCGCATTTTCCTTTAAAATTATCAATTTTCATCACAAGACTGAAAAAATATCACAAATTTTTTAAAACTGGTTTTCTTCAATTTTATATTTTTCTCAAAATTATTCAGAAAATGAAATTCTTTCGTATTAACTTCAGTAAGTGTATTTTAATTTGTTCACATTACAAATTAAAATTAATTTCAAATACGATTATTTTTCTAACTCGATTAAATATAAGCGACATCTATCCACAATTTAATAAATTACTTACCGACCAAACTAAATACGTCCATGTCATGTACCGTCGACCTAGTGCATTTGACAAACTCAGTGGTGGCTCGTGGAAATTCAAAAGAAAAATTTTATTTGAAAATTACAAAAGCAATCAATAGTTCGCTGTTCAATAAACTTAAAAGCTACGAAGTCTTACACAAATCCGTCATAAAAATGACTAACGTTCAAAACCTAACCTACGAATCAACATCGCGTGGCGTCTTGTCGACCGCATCGACAGCTGCGCATGCGAACATTTAATCTCATTCGGTACATTTCATATCTATCGCACACGAAAACAAACTCCAACGTAAATGGTTTGTCTTATCTCAAAACGAGGATAATTATCGAAGTACAAAGCACTTTTTATCCGAAATTCCACTAAAAACGACGAAAATTCTATTCCACGCACAATATTCCTCACAATCTAGACTTGCAATAAGCACTTTTTTTCATTATACCCAATATATAAATACAGATAAGCAATAATCCCTTCAATTGAAAGCACCTTTTTCTCTTGAAATATCTGAGCAAAGTATCATGATCTCAAAACTGTGTTAAAATACCTGTAACAGCCACATCGCGATATTGTAGAATCCTGTTAAATATATCTCATCTTTCAAATCACAAATATTTTTCTCAATCTCTAAATGCGATTCAATTTTCAGTCAAATAGTGATTTTCATGAAAAAAATATGATCGCCAATCCAAACTCCAAACACTCGCACGTAATGACTGACACGCAAACAATAATATCAAGCACATTTAGATGGACTATACTCCATACCAAGTCCCATCATAGAATATTCGTGTAGTTCTGCTTTTACATAATATCCACTAAGAAATCTATGATTTTTTTTAAATTATACTAATCCAAAATCACACCCATAAATGTAACAATTATATTAAAAAACCCATAAACGTGACGAAAAGACAATCCAGAACAACGTTGGAACTTTTTAATTATACCATTTTTTGGATTCTTTTCATTTCTGTTTACTTACCAATCACACTAATAAAAATCATATGTAAAAACAAAATATAAACTGAAAAAATGTGCATCTGGAAACGACTTAATTTTCCCAACATCAAAACATTGCAGCAAATAAACCAATCACAATCACAATGCAAAAAATAAGATTGAACGTCAAATTTCTAAAGGAAAATCTTGATTATAAAAAACTGAAATGCAAATTCGACAAATTGAAAAATAAACATCCAATAAACAAACAACTGAATCCAATCTAAAAGTAAACTCAAAAGTTAAATAAGAAATGGCCTACAAAAGAAGACAACCGATATTAAAAACTATCCTTAATAATTTTTCTTTTTTGTAATGTGACAATAAATTTCATTTATTCCTTGACCATTCAACAAACAAAATTATAGGGGAACCCAGTAGCAAAATATACATATTGATAATTCACAATGTTAAACTTTCACCCGTCGTCTGAACAGCCCAAAAATCTTCATTAGTATAAATTTGAAACTTTTTTAGAGGAATGTCTTTTTATTGTTTTTACAGCCATTCAAAAATTGTTTAATAAATTACAAAATATGTTGCATGTACTAAACATAGTTTCAACAAGAAATCAACTCATTATGCATTCTCTACATAATTTTTGGTAATGATAAAAATCAATCAACAATTTCAAACGTGAATTTCTTATTTTATGATAACCATGTGATATATTTTTTCCATGTTTCGAAAACTACAATAAATGTAAACAAAATTTTAAAAAAATTCACATTCATATAAACTTAACATACTGAATATTCATTTTAATGAAACAGGATAAGAAATAAATTTTCGAAGTTTGTGAATATTTTTGTTGGATATTATGTATTTTATCGATGTCGCTATCATTAATAAAAAAGAAAATCACGATGACAAAGTATATGAAACAATGAGACAATACATTTAATGAGACACTTAAAATATGTTCAAGTTGCGGCGAAGTTGCTCAATCGACGTGACAATTAAATACTTTTCGAAGCGTAGACTTGATTCGTAGACTTTAACTGTAATCATTTTAATAAAAAAAGTTTATAGTGGACAAGAGTCATGTTCATCATTGTAAATATGTCATTATAGTGAGACGAAATTGTACAACATAGTAATTATTTGGAATTACGAAGATATAAAAAAAATACATAAATTTTTCTACGATATTCTAATATAACCATTCATTTCATAGTTGGTATGTACCTTAAAAACGAAGATAACACAGTTGTTGACGTTTTAATATTTGTCAAATGTTTCGCGTTGCGAATAACCACCTCCAGGTCCTTTTGCGTCATTGAAATCTCGTCTACTAAAATTAACAGTTTTGGAAGTATGGAAGATTTTGAAATTTGTTCTTAAAATATGATATATTATATACTGAAGACAAATTGACAGTTTCAAGCATGCTCAAACGGTCAAGTTGTACATATATATATATTTGTTTTGTCTGTTAAGAATGGCTGTTTTAGAGTGAATACCTTCCTCTGTTAGTCGGAGAACGTGAGCGAAAACGGGAGCCTCCATTATATCCACCGTTGTTATAGCCATTTTGCGATCCGTAGTTCCTGCCGCCACCGAAGTTGCCACCCCTCCCCCGCCCTCTTCCGCCCCCCCCACCGTACGAATCTCTGTCGAACGAACGGTTCCACCCGCCGGTTCTACTCCCTCGGAAGCCGCCTTCGCGACCGCCCTGAAAACCGCCTCCGTTCATGAAACCGCGACCGCCGCGATAACCGCCGCCCCCTCGACCTCCGCGGAAATTTCTATCCTTGCGGGGTCTACGTCTCGACAGCTCCACTTTGATTTTCGAGCCGAGCATTTCGGTGCCGTTATAGCGGAAGCACGCGTCTTCCGCGTCCCCGGGATTTTCGAACTCTATAAACGCAAAACCGGGAGGATTGAAGGCTACCCAAACCGATTTCATTTTACCGCAATCTTTAAACTCTTTCTCCAGATCCTCCTTTTTAACGGAATCTACGAGACCGCCGACGTAAATTACGCCACCCTGCCCGTTCCTAGAATCGCCCCCACCGTAGTTTTCACTCATTGCGAAGTCGTTCGGTAACTGCGAAGCAAATACATAAGTGAAAAATTTAAAAGGTCAAGACGAGATAAAATACAACTATACTTTGACGAACGAACATTTATTCAAAAAACGATACAAATACAAATTATAAAAATATATATATGTATTAAATTTCATTTAAACTGCGAAGACTGAAACAAGAATAACTATAGTAAATAAAATGAATCTACGTGACCTAAAAAACAAACAATTAAAATAGCATAATAAAGTATATTAACTAATTAAAAGTTTAAAACACTAAAAAATAAAGTATCCAAAAATAATCATACTGGAAAATTCTAATAAATCGTGACTTTTTAAATATTCGATAATTTACTACGCATAATCCCATTAATTATTAAGCGTTCATCTTCGAGCCGGTTTTAAAGAAATCGTACAATCGATCGATCGATCGATCTCATTACATCGTAAAAATCTTCGTAATCGTAATTTATTACGACGTCCGCTTTATCGAAGCGATCGATTCGATTTGAAAAAAGGGCGCCCGCCGAGACTTATCCTCGAACACGCTAAAAAGCGAACGTCGTCAAGATGGCGACCGCATTCGAACGTCAAAAAACTGGACATCTGGAAAAAAACGATTGAAAAATACTCACCGGATCGATCGCGCGAAAATATCGACTCGTTTCGACGCTGAAAATAGAAAGATTAGTGCGCGTAAAAATATAACGGAACGCTAGGAGAAAAGTTAACGCGCGAAAGCGACGCCATTAAAAACAATGGCGGCCGTCCCGTTAGAGCCGAGGCGTCCGAACGTGCTCTTCCAAGATGGAGACTCGGCGCAAAGACGACCACGGGAAAAAAATCGAAGCTGCGAGACAATAACGTATGCGCGTGCTTCGTACGATACGCGCACGTGCATATATGTATATATATATACATATCGCCTACTATGTGTATATATATATATATATATATATATATATATATATATATATATATACACACATAGTAGGCGAAGCGTCGATATGTGAAAAAAAAAATATAAAAAGATCCCCGACGAAGATTTAGCGAAAAATGACGAGCTCCTCGATTAGCGAAATATCACCTGAACTGATCACAACGATTTCCTTCGCAGCGAAGATGCGACCTTACGACGAGAACGCGACCGAACCCGCTGACCGACGCCGCAACTCGGTACGCCAGGCCCGGAACGTTCGCGGCCAACCCGATACAGTGCTGCCAATTTTATCCAACATCAAACGCGAAATCGATATTTCAAAATAAAAATATTGCGTTTGTATTGTGAATAAATGAAATTCATAAAAATAAAAACGATAATGACTAATTAGTTTTTAGATATAGATTTTAAATTTATATTAATAAGTCCACCAAAGAAAAAAAAATTAAATAAATATTTTAATGACCAAGTGTATTTTTATATTAAGAATTCTTAATTTAGACTTTAGTTTAAAATTTATATATATATTCTAATAAAGTTTTTATATTAACAACAATACAGATAATTCTCTTATTAATTAAATTTTAATTTTTTTTATACATAATTACCATATACTAAAAAAATATTACTCTACGTTTTAAAATTAAAAATCTTTACACGGTAAAATGATTAACATTCGCGAAAGTCATATTGTTTAGTTTCATTTATTATATTGAAGGTGTAGCAAAATAAAATGAACGACATATTAAATAATTTACTTATGATTTTTTATTTAAAATTTATATATTTATACTATGCGGTTCAATACATGAGGTTTTGACAATTACAAATAACGCACGTTCGCGTTATATTCCAAAATACTATATCCAAAAATGGAAAATATAAAATATAATAAAATATTATTGCTAATAAAAATTAGGAAGAACTACTAAGACTAGCCATCAACAGTTCCATTTTATTAAGAAAATTTTTTCCTTCCATTTTATCGAATCGCACTTCTTTAAAAGAACCTCCTAAATGTTCCCATTTACGCTCTTGAACTAACTGTCCGGCGAAAAAGTCTTTTCTCGGCGATTGCGCTATAGACACTTGAATACCGTTTGAAGGTTCACACCTAACCGATATCATTCTGTCGCCTAAAAATATTTAAATATTTATCGTATTGACACGATTAAATTATTGATTATATCATTTATATCTAACCATTAGGAGAAGCTAATAAACAATGGGAGGCGTTGCCTAAGGGTTCCACGGGTCCGGAACCTAAATGGGCGCTGCCAGCTAAAAATTGCCAACCCATACATCTACCGACCGCTTGAACAGCTAAAATTTGATGTTGATATATCTAAAACAAAAAAAAAACAAATTTAACGATGAAAAACTTGATTTTAAATTAATAAAAAAACACACTTGGCAGTAAATGAGATCTCTTAATTCTTGTGGTTCATAAGACATGTGCATCACTTTACCATCTCGACAAATACATTTTAGCGTTTTCTCACCAACATGTACTACTAAAGAAGTACGACAAACCGTATCATAACTAAAAATAAATATTTTAATTATTAACGCGATAAAGTAATAACAAATAAAATTAAATAATACATACCCGTGAGTCATAATATTAATCTTTACACATGATTGTGTAGGGCTATTAAGAGAATTCCAATGTGATACTATTAAGGGATCTTTAACCTGAAATTATTATAAAATATAAAAGAAAAATATATTATACAATCTACCAAAAAATTTAAATCTGGCTAATTATTCATATACCTCTTTGGCAATAGTATCCAAAACGTATTCAGTCCTTCGTCTCATAAAGAAATGCTGAGCTTGTTGAATTATTTGTTCTAAAATTGTTTGCTGTTTACTCATTTCCAATAGTTCATAACGATCTACTGCATCAGGTCCTGATAAATAAAAAAAGGGAAGAAAAAAGATTATTTAACTAAAAAATAAAAAACTGATATGGATATAAAATTATTTTTTATACCGGCGCGACATCTTCGTTTCGATGGACCTAAAGGACCACTGGCGGGATGTGGAAAAGGATGATGAGTATTGCTATGATGCGCTTGTCTAAGCAATTGATGTAATGAATGTTCCAATACGTGATCGTGATCTGATTTTTGTTGTGTACCTGAAGTACCGGGCAATTTTGGCGTATCGGTTGTGCCACTTTGACCATTTGAATGATATAAACCAATTATTAATTGTATTCCAGGTAACACCTAAACAAATTCATAGGAGAATTATTTTATGAATTTTAAATATAAATATAGCTTATGTAAAATTTTGATTAATACGGTAGCGACGATTTGGTTGCCAACAACCATATGAGGTATAGGAGCGTTTAATTGTACCGCTTCAGAAGCTAAACGAGCAAAAAGTTCTTTACAAAATAGAACATTTTGTGCCGCTTCTAGTCTTTGTTTCCAGTGCAAATCGGATCCGGGAACACCGGCGGCACCCGCCGTAGCTACACCTAATGCGCTAGCGGTCAATTGAGTGTTTAAAAGTTCTTCTTGATCTAAGAACAGAAATATTTTAATGCGTAACCTACTATGTACATTTTAATACTCTTTGAGTAAAAATTTTACCTTTTTTGCATATAACAGATATAAAAGCTACGCCTTGTAATTCGGCAGGTACAGTAACTCGTAACGCGGAAGGAATCGATACTTGAGCTCCGGGTATTCCGCTCGAAGTATTCATTGCGGATTGTACAGAATCTTCGGGAGCTTTGCTTACCTAAAATAAGTATAATATAAGTAAACACAATATTTATCAGTTATACTGCGATAAATAATAATATTTTACTTCAAACACTCCCGATTGAGAGAATTTCGAACCGGCAGTTCTGTAACTGAGATCTCCGATAATCGTGTTCGAAACTTTTTTTAATCTCCAATTTTGTCTAAGTCTTAATAAATCGATATGAAAATCGCTAGTGTTTCGCGAATTTCTCAAACTTTCACTAGTTCTTAATCGTTCGACTCCATTTAAAAGAGTGGTCGCCGCACAGCCGAGAGCCTTTTTTCTACCGTAAACTTGAACCATCGCGCGAGGTTCAGAAGAATCTTGAGGAACCGGATCTAAAACCTGCATATTAGAAAACGATAATTTAATATAAATTTATAACGAAAGAACTTATTTTAAAATAAAACTTTGTCAATATGTTTGCTGTAATAAGTGGAACAAAACAAAACGAATTACCATATATCTCTTTTCTTTGGCGACGGCAAGCACGTCGGCTAGCACGCATATTTCGGTAAGCGCACTCCTCAATTTGTTCCTGACCGAATCCCACGGCCAAAGACTGGACTGAAAACCGGGCTCTTTGGTATCCTCGTCGGCGGACTTGGAGTCGACCGAAGCCGGGTCGCTGTATTCTTTTTTGACGGTCGTCGCGACCAATTCGTCCGTCGCCGATTTACTAAAGTCGATCTTTTGGGCGTGCTTCGCCAGATTCTCGGACATGGTAAGCGGCCTAAAATAATCGAACAAATTGAAAATTTGTTAATGCGATATTTGCTCACGTTAAAAACGCGATATTTGCTAATTCAATATTTATAGTTTAAATACTCACGCTTGATACACTTCTTGTCCATCGTAAGTGATTTCCTGTATCTGGTTTTCGATCGGCGCCTCCACCGATATATTCACAGAATGAGCCATCGTAGCGGTCGCTTGACAGCCGGCAAGCGACGCGACCCTAACGCTTACCGATTCGACCTTAACCCGTGCATCAAAATAATAACACTGGCTTTCCACATTTGAAAAATTCTTATTCACATTTTAAGAATGAAAACAAATATTAAAATGTGTTTTAAATATAAAAACGATACATATCATTTTTTTTATATGCGGCAACTGATATCTAAGAACTAAGCTTCTTTCTTTTGTATTTAATGGAAGCCTTGTAAAGTTATCTGCATTGCAACTTTAACCCGTGATCGCATAATAGTTTCTTTACTTATGTAATTATCTACAACGGCACGCATAAATTTCACATATATTTTTTTTTATTATTAAAAGATTTTCAAATACTTAACGACTTAAATTACCAACCTATTTTTTTTTTGTATAATTCTGTAATATCTAAATTTATAATAGATTGGTATCTTTGACGTTGAATAAATGTCAGACGGTTGACGTTTTAACGCAGTCGAGTGAATTGTATCGAAATAAAATGGTGACTGAAAAAGAGTTGTTAGTCGGTTTACGCGAAAGATACGAGAAGGCTCGTCGTTTATTAGAGGAGCAAAGTCGGTTAGATCCGGACGAGGATCCTCATGCATCTCGCTATGCGGCCAGACGAGAGCTGATCACTTTAAAGGCCACTTTGGAGCAGCTGCCTTTAGAGATCCACAGACCAAAATTAGCCGCGGTGTTGTTAGCTCTCGGACGAGTAGGAATAGATACCGAAGAACTTTCCGAAGGCGAACGTCATCTTACCGCATGCGTTTCTCTCTTGGAAAATTTTGAGCGTGACTCTCAAAATGTAATGGTGGCACTGAACGCTTTAAATCAACTCGGTTTGCTTTGGTCGCAAAGGGAAAACGTTTCCGAATCCAAGAAATATTTAGAGTTAGCGGAGTCGATCTATAAAGATTTCAAAGAGTCAAACGAGATTCCCTCGAATTTGTCCGATCTTTTTCTCGGTCCGGACGATAGCCACAGCATCGATTCCGTTCTCAATTTAGAAAAAACGCACACCTTAACGCTTTATTATTTGGCTCAAGTATATGGCAGCTTGGAAGACTTTTTAAAATCGGCTGTTTATTGTCATACAACTTTACGCAGACAGTTGGAATTCGACGATTACGATCCAATCGATTGGGCTTTAAATTCGGCCACATTGTCACAGTTTTTCATGGAGAAAAATGGATTTAGGCAAGCTCGACATCATTTGGCTGCCGCGTCTTTTATTCTCGATAAATATGAGGAAAACCTCATGAATGAAGAAACAGGAAGCGAAGCGCACGATGCTAAAGTGGAAGTTTTTAAACATAGATCGGCTGATGTTGCTCGATGTTGGATTAAGTATGGCTTATTTCTGTTGTCGACATCTAAAGACAGACTTTTACACCATGCTGACGAAGACGACGATAATATGAATTGTTCGTTGATCTCAGGTATTTTGTTTTTATTTCTTTTTTTGACATATTTAAATTGCTGTATTTAATTGTTTTTCTTTTTTTTTAGATTTGGCTAAATTAAAATTTTCAGATAATACATCCGTATCTTGCGATGACATTGCTCAATTGATTTTTCCTTCTTTGGATGTTACCACATATGAAAATCAAATAACCTACAAATTTATTTTAACATATGACGATGCCAAAATTGTTTTTCATTCTGTTAAACAGTGGATCGATAAAGCTGTCTCTTATTACACAATGGAAAATTTAGCCTCTGATCATTTGCAAATAATGCAAGACGCTTCTCAATTGTATAAAATTTTAGCTTTCTTCGAAGATGATGGAGAAAGACAGGCAAAAATGCACAAAAGGAGGATAGATATTTTGGAAAAAGTTATTAAAGATTTAAACCCCTTATATTATATGTCATATCTACGACAGATATGGTATGAGTTAGCCGAGACTTCTGTGGAAATCTTAGACATAAAAATTGAAAAAATGAAATCCACGAAAGATGCACCGACTCCTCACGCTTTAAAAAAGATAAACAATTTAGCCGAACAAAGTATTAAATATTATACACACTTTTTAGATTCATTAAAACAACCTTCATCAGAAGAAATGCCAAGCACGTTTACTCAGGAGACTGAAAAAGCGGCTTTGGGTGCATATTTTCAAGTTGGTAGTTTGTATATGAAAATGATAATACCTAATAAGAAAATCCAACTCGAAAATTCTGAAAAGACTCTTCAAGCATATCGAAATTTGGTCGATTATTGTGCATCACACGAT
Source organism: Leptonema lineaticorne (assembly GCA_024500535.1). Lineage (NCBI taxonomy): Eukaryota > Metazoa > Arthropoda > Insecta > Trichoptera > Hydropsychidae > Leptonema > Leptonema lineaticorne. The sequence continues at coordinate 4,835,746 of JANIJI010000009.1, forward strand.
TCTGCTGCTGAAATGATGAAAACTGAATTGAGCTTATGTAGAGAAATGGTGGAATTATTACCTTTTAGAATACAAAAGTTTAAAAGAGAATTACAAATTCCAGATTAATATTTTTATACTATATATAACATTGGAGGTGCTTATAAGAGAAAGGTTTGATTGATGAGAGTTTTCTATGCAGGTATGAGTCGTTAAAATATATCCACTGAAATTATTTAATAGTTGTTAGAATTAAAAATATAACATATATTAAAATCTTTTCATACTTATTCTATCAATATTTTTATATAATATGATAGTCATGAGAGATCGTTAGATATTATTAATATATTTATCAAATAGTAATAATGAATTCAATTTTTTTATAACAATTATTGTCATTCCATAGACTCGAATGCATTTCTCAATCTAGTCATTGTGGGCTTTAAATAAAAATACTTATTTTTAATGCTCGTTACTATTTTTATTTAATGAATATTAATCATTTTTTGCTATTAAATATTTATATTGCATATTTTTATTAGTTTTCTTCAAGTGGATCCTTTTCCAAATGGTTCTTTTTCATTTGTTGTTAGATAGTAATTACCAGTGACGCTGAAATTTTTAATTATAAATCAAAATATTTGTATTGATATAATAAAATATTAATTATTTCAAGTTTTACTTTTTATTGGTAGCAATTCCCATCAAAACTATTTCCTTGTTTTCTACATTAGTTATTTCTTTTATAAAATAATCCAATAAATTTTGTGCCTTAACGCTTGGAAAAGCCATGGGGTTTGAAAGTGATTCTGCCCAGAATCTCCATGATCGCCAATGACTGCAAAGATCTGCAAATGGATACAATTTTGTAATAATTTAAATTTTTAAGTCAAAATGAAATTTTGATTTTAAATTACCATTAGCACTTAATGGAGCATGAATACCGAGTGGGCATCCTGGTTGTAATGGTATTTTTGGATTTGGCCAAAAATCTACTGAACCTGTTGAAACTGGCGCACCATATATTCCAGGATTAGTGTGAATGATATCTACCATTTCAGCATCGTCTTGATTAATATGACCCCAAAGTCCTGGATAAAAAAGTTGGAAAGCTGGGTCTAATCCTGTGATTCTATATTAAATATATTATATATTATTTTCATCAAGTTTTTACTATTATTTTGAACTGATGATTTTAAATACCTCTTTAGTTTTAAATTATAACTATTCATCTCTTTTCCAATAAAACCAGCAATGTGGCTTCCAAGAGAATGTCCTATTATGTGAATTTTTTCAAGTGATAATCCAAGATTAACGAGTTCTTTCAACTGAATAGCCACTTTATTACCGACCTTAAATTATATATGTGTAAGATTAATACGAATTAATTTTAATTACAAATTTTAATAAGAAAAAAATCCAAGTATTGACCAGTCTTGTATTTGGAGCTGCATTAAATATATAAGACCCAAAAGCCATATTTGACCAATCAATTAAAATAATATTTGTATCATGTTGCGATTTCAGATATGCTTCAACGACTGTTTTAACGCTTATCGATTCACTATTTTCTATATATCCGTGTATGTAGAATACTGTTGGAAAATCTTTCTTAAAATTTTCTAAATCTAGCAATTGTTTAGATTCTTCTAATTTTAAGATTTTATATTCTTCTAGAGTACTTCTGTAATAATTTAAAATTTTATTATATTCTCTTAAAAAAATATAATATAATTTCTAGATTTACCCATAATAATATCTAAATTGGATATCTTTGTAGTTGTTTTGACGAACCTCGGAAACATCTAAAAACGATAATGGAATTTGAACCAGATTATTTTAATATTGAAAATAGCTCTAAAAAACAAATTATGATATTGAAAAATAATGAATAATTATTCTAAAAGTTTCTCACAAAAAAATGATTGTATTTTTATATAGGAAAATTACAAGGTCTCTTATTTTATAAAATATGCAGTGTATTTTAAAAGGTGTTAATATTCCTTTATAATTAGAATAAATCTATCTATATTTAATTAGTGTAGGTAGTATAAAATATATGAATTATAAAAAATATAATATGTATTAAAATAATATGAATTTTATTGGAAAAAAAAATATTCACCAGAATTTTCAACAGAACGGAGATTTCGAATATTGACATTTGTTTGATGGAGTAGACCATCAAAACGATCTGATTTTCCAATTGCAACAAGTCCAATAACAACCAAAAGTATTCCTTTGGTTTGAAACATCTTGAATAATTAGATGATTGTTCACAAATGTCACCTTTTATTGGTTTTTTGTCACTTTTATACTTCATCGGATGATTATTAGAAAAATATTAATTATTTTTATGAGTTTTGTTCAATCTCTAGTGATAATAAGCACATTAAATATAGGTATTTTTCAATTAGTTACCGTGATGGTGAACCTTTTTACGTACGCGTGCCAGAAAATCACAAATATTACTTATTCTATTGCTTGCGAGCCTGTTAGTTTTTAACACTAAATCTACCATACAAGCACAGTTGACCGTTTTTTAATTATTATTATGATTATTATTATTATTTTTATGACCATTATTATTATTAATATTATTTGATAAAACGTTATTGCATCACCTTTTAATTTAATTACTTATTATTTTATGCATATAATCCATTTTAAAATATTCAAACATTTTTTTTAAGATTTACTTTTTGAAAAAAAATCGGTCCAAATCTCACTTACCGTTACTGGTTATTTGACCGCCAAAATATTTGTAGTCGTTTATAATCATATTCTTTGGAAAATCGTATCTGAAGTAACTATTTAATGAAAGTAACCTCTGAATTATAAGATTTCATTTGAATTAAAGAATAATCTTTAACTATCTATCGATCATAAAATAATTTAACATGTAAGAAAAATACATAGAATAAGAGGTATTATAAATCAAAAATTATTGCTATGTATTGATAAACCTATGTTTGTAATAATTTATGTCGTTTGGAATAGTCAAAACTGTTATACATCAGGATCATATTTTTCTCTTGATGAACAATTGTTTCCAATGAAAACATGGTGTAAATTTACTAAATATATGCCTAATAAATTAACTCAATTTGATATAAAATTTTGATTAGTTTTCGATGTAGTGTAAATATATAGTCAATAAAATAAAATATTTTCTAAAATTATTTTTTTCATGAGAATCTAAATTTCAAAGAATTTGCTTGTGTTTGGAAAATATTCATGTGCTCGAAATAATGTCTCAATTAAAAATTTGTAATTTATTTTCGATGACTTTAATTATCATCTTGCAATTTCATATTTAATTCATTTAAGTGAAAACAAAAGTCAATAAAAAATACAAATTTTGAGATCCATTTATTGATTTCAAACATGAGTTTTGAAATCTATGAATTAAGTATGTAAATTATTCACGTGTCACCACAGGTACACGTGCCATGGGTTCACCACCACAGATCTAGTATATTATATAAGTCTTTAGAAAATAATAATGTCGATAACAAAATTGGTATTAAATTGTTTGTGATGTGAAATGTTTTTCAACAAAAATGCAACTAGTCATCAAATTATCGTGGCAATTTACTGCTGTTATTCTTTTTAATAAATTGATATGCAAAATGATTTATGGAAATTGTATTATCTTGCGTTTGGCCCTTGACAATTTGATGTAAATAAATTTCTTATGATACTAAGAATACCTTTGAAAAAATAAAATTCATACGTTATTATTATTTTGTACGTCATGAGATTTAATGTTTATCAAATATATAAGTGAAAGTTTTGGATGAAATAATTAATTTTAATTATCTTTATCTACTATTTTAAAGTCAAATTATTTAGAAATGTTTTAATATCTTTGCGAAATATATGAAAGAATGTCAGTTAATTGAGTTAAAGATTGTTTGCCTGCCAGGAGAATATAAATAGTCGAACTCAATATATTTTCTTCCAAGTGAATGAGAATATGTTGGGCTCCATAGGAAAGACCCACAGATCCAGTTCGACATATCACCTGCTTAGATATTACACAGAAAGAGATTAGGAATCTAATGTATAAGGCTAACCACGCCATCTATTGGAAAGAATAAATTAAACTTAACAGTATATAATGTAGTTTGTCACATTTTGTACTTTCAGAATTTTAAAAATCAAATATAAAAAAAGACTTTTCTATTTTTGTTGGTTTACTTAGAACAATATCTAATTTATACATATAAATCATTTTTATGTATAAACATAAAATTTATGATAATATTTATAATTCTTCATATTTTCATATTTATAAATGTTCTAATCCATATGGTGAGTAATTATTAGTCCTTAGAAAATAATTTCCAGTTGCACTAAAAATAATATACTGTTAAAATAAAAAAAAAGATGTAGAAAAAAAATGTAGAATTTACCTTTTACTAGCATTAACTCCCATGTAAACAATTTGTTTTTGTAACCCAAGTGTTACTTTTGCAATATATTCCCATACATCGTCAGCTTTCATTGCTGGAAAAGCTTTCGGATTAGAAATCGATTCAGCCCAATATTCCCAAGACCGTGCATGACTGCAACTTTCTATATTATAATTTTATTAAATTTTGTTTAAATAATTAAATTGAATATTGAAATAGGCTATAAAATATACCATTCCAAGTGCTTGGGAAATGAAGAATAAGACCACAGCCTGGTTGTTGCGTTCCTAGATTTACCCAAAAATCATGTGATCCAGTGCTAACTTCTGCACCCATAAATCCAGCATTTGTATGAATTATATCTACAAATTCAGCATCATCTTCACTAATATGATAATAAGGTAAAGCAGGATAGAACATTAAATTTGCTGGATCTAAAGCGGTAATTCTGAAACAAAAATTTCGATGGTATATTTATTATTCATATATAATTATTTTTAAGAGTCTAAATGCATCATATTATAAACAATAATATGTTATCTTTTTTTTAATAATTAAATTAAATTAGTAATAATTATAAAACAAATTACCGTTTTAATTGTATATTTTGACCTTTCATTTTTTTCCCAACAAAACCAGCTATTTGACCGCCAAGGCAATATCCAACTAGATGAATATTTTCATAAGGTAATCCTAAATTAATAAGCTTAATTAATTCGTTGGCTACTTTTTCAGCGACCTTTAAAATTATAAAAGAATTTAGACGTAATATAATGGAATTTGAAGCCGAAGTTAAAACGAAAATACTTACTATTCTTGTATTTGGAGCAGCATTTAAATAATAACTACCCAAAGCCATATTTGACCAATCAATTAAAACAATATTGGTATTGGGTTGTGATTTCAAATATTCTCCTATAACTACTTGAACACTTTTGGATTGACCATTTTCTAAATAACCATGGATATAAAAGACAATAGGATTTTCTTTCTTAAAATTTTGTATTTCTAATATTTTTTCTGAATTGTTTAAACTTAATACTTTTGATTCGTTGAATATTTTTCTACAATAAAAAAAAATAAATATTAGTATTTTATTGAAATTTTAAATAATGTATTAATATTATATTTCATATACCCAAAATAAAATTCTAATTGGATGTCTTTGTAATTGTTCAGACGAATTCGATTAAGACCTAGAAAAAAAAATAAAAGTTTTGAAAATTTTAAATATACGTCAATAACGATATGTCAGATAAAAATATAATTATAATTATTCTAATGTTATTATGATAAGTAAAATGTTGCTTACTAATATCCTCGTCGTAATTTGTTACCGCAGAATCGTTTCTCATTCTCGTTAAACTATCTTCAAAAGCATTCGAGTTATAAACAGTAAAAAATGTGATTATTACTAAAATGACATTCATCTTGTACATCTTTAGTTAGTTAAGAACGATGTTTAAATGATATTCCATATTATCAATCGATTTATAAATACTATGTTATTGGACTGTTTATTAGTTATCGATATTTTATTAGAAATTCAATGGTCTTTGCTACCATGAATATTTTTATATATACTTATGTGAAAGTAATGATAATAAAAGTGTGAATTCATCTATTTATTTTCTTGGAATTATCATGTTTATTATATCAATATAGAATTATTATATTATACACTTATACTAATTTATTATATATACATATACACACAAGCTTATATATATATATATATATATATATATATATATATATATATATATTCAAAAATAGAAACAGTTCTAAATATTTTTATTGAACGATAAACCTCATATTTTTTTACAAATGCCACTAATTAACAACATATAAATGTAGGATAAACTTAAGGAAATAAATATTTTGTACTTGCATATGTTCCATCTATCCCTTTTCCATAAGGCGGTGCACTATTAGTAACTAAATAATAATTTCCTTTCGCTCTATAAAAATAATTTATATTAACATGTTATCTTTAAAATATTGTATAATATGACACTTTCATAATTAATAAAATTTACGTTATATTCGCATTTATTCCCATATACACGAAAGATTTGCTTAGATTTGGACGCCAATTTTTTACTTTAAATGATGTATAAGACCATGCCTTCACTGCAGGAAATGCTATAGGATTTATAACAGATTCAGCGTAATATTTCCAGGATCTTCGGTGGCTGCAAAAACTTTTAACGGATAAAAATAAAACGAAAATTGGACATCCAAGTTGTACTCCGAAACCACCGTTTGGCCAGAAATCAACAGTTCCTGTTGAAATAGCTGCTCCATACATACCAGCATCAGTATGAATTATGTCTACAAAATCTGCATCGTTAGCTGATATATGGTGATCGCTACTATAAAATCCTGGAAATGCTGGGTCTAACGCAGTTATTCTGAAAATTATAATATGTCAATTTTTTATACATTAAAAATATAAATTGTAAATAAATATATATAACAAACCGTTTCAACTTATATCCAAATTTCTGTAATGTTTGACCTATGAATCCAACAATTTGTCCTCCAAGTGAGTGTCCAATTAGATGAATATTTTGTAAATCTAATCCAAGTTTTAAAAGTTTTCTAATTTCCATTGCCACAGCAAATGCTACCTGATGATTAAATCACGATTGTTCATATAATTATGTATAAATTAAATATCATCCTAATATTTGTGTATAAAAACTAAATATTTTATATACAGTATATTTGGATATCAATTTACTATTAACCAATTATATACATATCACATTTGCGATTTATATTTATTTTAACCTTATCAGAATTTGGAATAGCTCTGAAAAAGTAATCATAATTAGCCAAATTTGACCAATCAACCAAAACGATATTTGTTTCCGGTCGAGCTTGTAAATATGAGCTAACGATTAGATTAACGCTTTTATTGGTCGCATTTTCCGTATAACCATGTATATAAAATACAGTAATTTCATTTTCATTGAAATTTGTATTCGTCAATAAATTTTCAGATTGTGTCAATTCATATTCAACATATTGTGAAACGGAAGTTCTGAAATATTGCAGTAATTAGTTAAAGTAATAAGTAAGTGTAAATATTCAAAAATGTAAATAAAAATAATAGCAAAAAAAAATAAAGTGATTTATAAAAGTGACAATTAACATGTTAAAAATATTGTACTCATTTAAAAATATATAATATTATATTATTAAATTATATGAAAATATAACTTACCCTGTATAAAACCTTAAGTAAACATCTTCAATTTTATCATTATATGTAGCTTTAATTTATCAAAATATTTTTTATTAATAAAACTTAATATTTTTATACTCTAAATTATTAAAAAAAAATACATACCGATAACTACTGAAAAAATACATGCTTGTAGAATTACTAGATAATTCATTTTTAATATATAAAAATATTAAAAGTAAAGCATTTACAGCGTCTACAAGTTAAATCTGTATTCAGTAATCTAACATTTTTAATTTTGATATAATATTATTTATTCACAGTTTATCATTATTATAATTCGAATTGCAAGACTTAAATAGATAAAAAAGGGATTACGAATAAAATTTAAGATAATTTGCATAAAATTGTAAAGAGAATTTTCATTATTTAAATTCAGTATTAAAGATTTTCATTGAAATCCTAAAGTTAATTACATAAACATTAAATTAACCAATTAACTGACTTTTGATACATGTTTTTGTTAAAAAAATATGCAAAATTTTAAAATTCTTAATTTTTTATTTTATATTTTAAATAAATGTATTTTGTAATATAACATTGTAACTTATATAAAATGAAGATATAAAAATTTATTATTGACAATAATTATCTATTATTGAAATTATTATTTAATATATTTGAAGATGTTTTACAAGAGCATTATATATAATTTTATTTTTAAATAGAAAAATATATAAAATTCAAATAAAATCAGTAGTTGAAGGAAATTGATATTTACGTTCCATTCTTTTCTCTATCTAAGCGCATTAATATATCTTTAAAAATATATTAATCGTTTTTATTTTCAGACTTCACATAAGTTCCATCGATTCCTTTACCAAAAGGCGCTGCTGCATTTGTGATCAAAAAATAATTTCCAGTTTCTCTAAAAAATAAAAAAATATTTTTTTAAATAAAAAAAATAAAAAATATTTATTTTTATTATTAATAGAAAGCATAATACTTCATATTAACATTTATTCCCATGTACACAAAAGGTTTTCCCAAATTTGGTACACTATTATGTTTTTTGAATTTTATATACGACCAATCTTTTATTGCTGGAAATGCTAAATTGTTTGATACAGATTCTACATAATATTTCCAAGATCTCTGATGACTACAATAACTTTCCAAAGATAATAATTTCAAACTCATTGGACAACCGGATTGAATTCCACTTCCACCATTGGGCCAAAAATCAATTGTTCCAGTTGAAACTGGTGCTCCATAAAGACCACCATCTGTATGTATAACGTCCACAAATTCTGCATCATTTTTTGTCACATGACCGAACACTACACTTGGATAAAATCCTGGAAATGCTGGATCTAAGGCTGTTATTCTGGAAAATAATACATATAATTTATAATTTTAATTATTTTTTTACTTGTTTATTTATGAGTAATATAAAAATAAATATTAAATATAAATTTGAGAAAAAAATACCTTCTCAGTTTCATTCCGTCCTTTTGTAACTCTTTACCTATAAATCCGGCTACGTGTGCTCCCAGAGAAAATCCTATAAAATGCGTATTTTGTAAATTCAATCCTAGAGTTGTAAGTTTTTTAATTTCTATTGCAATTAAAATGGAAGCCTAAAATGCATACCAATAAGAATATTTTATATATCAATTAAATTAAAATACAATAAATAACTAGTCAAGAATTTCAGAATTAAGAATATATTATAATTATTTTAATCATCTTATTAAAATTAAAGTTATTAATTTAAGCATTTCAGATATAAATGAAATTGATTTCTCTTTATAAGTTATTAACACACCTTTCTAGTGTTATGAAGAGCATTAAAGATGTAATCACCACCAGATAAATAAGACCAATTAATTAGTATCATATTTGTATTCGGTTGATATTGTAAATAAGCTTTTACAATACTTTGCACACTTTCACTAGTTGTATTTTCCGTATATCCATGGATATAAAACACGGTTGGATTATTTAAATTGAAATTTACATTCGTCAGAAGATCATGTGATTGTAATAGTTTAATATCGATAAAACTTGTAATGGGACTATTGAAAAAAAATATGTATATTTAATGTTAATTATTTAACATTTTATGATTAAAATTTAACTTACCCAATATATAATCTAAAATCAATATTTTCTGATAGTTTTTGAAAGGTTAACATCGTAACTTAAATTTGTGAATACATAAAAATCTATTAATGAAAAATATTTACAATAATAATTATGATTATTTTAAAACAAATACTCACCTGTATTGAATAAATTCAGTGTAAAAAGAATCAAAAATTTATTTTTTGAATTCATCATTTATCGTTTAAAAATAAATTGTATCAATTTTTTATACAAAATGGTCCAAAGTTAAAAAAAAACTATAAATTAAATTACAAATAAATGAGAATTAAACGATGAACATACACGAGACGAAAGTTCTATGTCGTATATCTCATTATAAAGTGATGTACATAAAATTTGTATTAAAGAAGGAGAACATTAAATAACATTATCGACTTTTTATTTCTTCAAAAAATTGGTACAAACAAATAAAAAGGCTGTGTTTTATCAATTTCCTGTATGATATTAGAAACAGGTTTCTTTCTAACATGCACTCTATATTATATGGTAGAAGATTAGATTGAATAAATTTAATTATTTTCATTATTTAGTTCGAATTAGACAATTTTATAAAAAAAAGGGAACCTATTTATGATAGTACAAAAATATTATATCGAATTATATTACATACAGTATTAAATAAAAATTTTATTATATCATATTATAAATAAAAATATTTTTGATAATGACATATAATTTTTAGAGTATTTACTCAAAATATTATTCGATAATTAATAAGAGTTTTATTTATGAAAATTAATAAGATAAGTATGGAGTCTTCATATTTGAATTTTGAATTTAAAACTTTAGATGTTTAAAGTATTTAATTGATCAAAATAACAATTTTTAAATATTAAAACTTTTCTTCAAGTATTTTTTTAGAACGTAATATTTAAACATAATAAAAATGAAAAATACTATAAGACTAAATTAATGTCTTTTTGTCTAAAGAACATTTATAAATAAATAAATAAATATTAAAAACTTATGAATATTTTATTGATTAAATTAAAATTAAATATTATATAATACATTATTTGGAAAAAAAATCATTTGGTCACATATGTTCCAGCGACACCTTTACCAAAAGGTGGTTTGCAATTTGTCTTCATATAAAAATTTCCTTGAGCACTATAAAATGAATAAAATTAAATTAATATTATAATATTTTTTACGAGTATATATTTAAAAAAAAAAACTTACTTTTTATCAGCACTAACTCCCATATAAACAAATTGTTTCCCTAAATTTGGTGTTCTGTTTTCTCTCTGAAAAGCGCTATATGAGGTAGCACTAACACCAGGGAAAGCCGTTGGATTCAATACAGATTCAGCGTAAAATCTCCAGGATCTCCAATGACTACATAAACTGTCATCGGATAAAGGTATTGGAGCAAATTTTGGGCAACCAGGTTGTTTTCCAACACCTCCATTCGGCCAAAAGTCAACAGTTCCAGTTGCAACGGGTGCTCCATAAAAACCTGCATCCGTATGTATTATGTCTACAAATTCTGCATCTTTAGCATTTATATGATCGAATATGACTCCGGGATAAAATCCTGGAAACGCTGGATCGAGCCCTGTGATTCTGAAATTTTATATTAGTGACTTTAATTTTAATATATTTTATTACGTAATAACATCTCTAAGTATATATTGTAAATATAAAAACGTGAATAACAATCAATTTAATTTTCCCTGTATTAAATATAAAAATAATATTGTTTTAAAATTTTCGTAAAATAATACAAAAATAACTAAGACTATCGAATCGTCACGCCAAGAAAATTGCATTTTGTTTGATCATCATGAATCGATGAAATATATTACGGACGTTCTGTGCCAAGTGTTTATTATGCTGCATATATTTTATTTATATTTTTAGCGTACATAAAAAAAAAATCTTATTGTTATACATAGTGGTCCCCATCTTTTATTTAGAAAATGTGTTGAAAAAAAAATAGATAATAAACACGTATTGTAACTCTATTGGCTCAGCTGACATTTATCTATGCTTAATAATAAATTTCATATATTTATAGAGGATTATATATATTCTAAGAAATAAAGTAGTTTGTAGTAGTTTCGCACCTTTTCAATTTGATGTCGTTTTTTTGTAATTCTCTGCCGACGAATCCGATAATTTGTCCGCCCAACGAATGTCCAATTAGGTGTATTTGTTCTAAATCGACACCTTTCTCTACAAGTTTTTTAATTTCACCTGCTATAGCTATGGCTACCTAAAATTAATCTCATAAGTTGAATATTCAAATATTGAAATTTGATCTATACGAAAACGTCATGAACCTTTTTCGTATTGGGTGCTGCATGAGCTAAATAGTTTCCAAATGCCATGTTTGACCAGTCAACCAGAATGAAATTGGTTTCCGGTTGAGCTTCTCGATGAGCTTCTGTGATAACTTTAACACTTTCCTGTTCCGCTGTTTCTTCATAGCCATGTATATAAATCACAGTGGGATTGTTTCTTTTGAATTTGGCATTATTTAATAATTCTAGAGATCTTGGCAGTTTGTAATCTGAGTATTCTGTTATTTTGGTCCTACAATAATTTAAAATTCAATTGTATTTGTATTCAAGTTAAATAAGGTTAATTAGATATTACATCTTTCAAATAAAATTACAACAAGGATCTCAAATATCTATTAAGAAATGCACTTTAATAAAAATATATAAATTGCTATTTAAATTTTGTTAAGTAATAAGTAAATATTATAATTAACATCAATGATAAAAAGTGATCTATGCATGTATATGTATTAATGTGATAACTTACCCAGTATAAAATCTTAAATAAATATCTTCCACTATATTGTCACGATGAGCATGTATACCTGGAATTAACAAATTATAACTTATATAATGTAGTTAAATAGATATAAAAAAAAACAATGTTGTGAATGTAATTGGCCTATTTATTTTCACTGTGTATCAGTTGAATAACAACAATAAAATAAATTGAAAGTGGTTTGCGAGTAAAATATAGGTCTAAATAAAATTAATTGATGTCAATTGATTGGATTGAACAGAATACGTCATTTCATCGTTAAATTTGGCAATCGCATCTGTTGAATTACAATTGATTTTATTTTTTTTTTTTGTATTTTCAACTTGATGATGTGACTATATATATATATAATTTATATCGATCGTTCGATATAATTAAAATATTGGTATTTAGATAGAATCAATAGAAAGTATTTTGAAATAAATTCTATATATAAAAATGAAAACGAAAAAAAAAATTCAAATAATTTGTGACAACCCTAATAAAATGTATGCAAATTACGATATCAGAAAAGTGTTTTTCCACAAACGAACAAATACTCGTGTATCTAAGTGTAACTTATAAATTATGTATATATTTCTTCATAATCTGCAATTGTCAATGAACATTGTACCTGAAGCCGAGCGTACATTGATTTATATAATAGAAAATTTCATTGAAAATATACAAGATTCTTATACGTATAAAAAATATGAAGGTATTTTAGAAAGAATTATTTTATAAAAAAAAAGATGTTTGACGACAAATAATATGGCGAAAAAAATACATGAGTAATTACGACTGTTCGCCAATTTTTATTTAAAGAGGAATTCAACCAGAAATTTTTATTTATATGATATTCTTTCGTGTGACATATTTTTTACGAATTAATATATTTTAAATTGAATAAAATTTTTAATTTTTCACGATATTAAAAGAATGTTGAGAGAAAAATTGTCATTTTTCAATTTCATACATAGTTCTTTGACGCTAATCTAATTTAATTTTAGAATGATTTTTTTCATTTAAATCAGGTCTGTTCAACTAGCGAGCCAAGACGATTAGTAATGCGATACAGCAGGATCTATATAATCTTAAACTAACTTTTATCATATCCATCAAATTTGACATTGATGTATCGGTTTCATGTAAACAATGTTATAAACATCGTTCGTCTAAATTTTATATTATTATATATTTTTCTTATTTACAATAATAAATAATTATGTATGAAATTCAAAGATATACTTTTTTATTTGATGCGACTAGGAAAAGTTAAGGTTGAACATCACTGATTTAAAACGATATCACATCTTCTCATCTTTGCCTTTCATATGATAGAAGATGAGAAAAAGTGATTGTTAACATTCTAATATATATCATCAATGCATTTGTATGTTTATATGTTTGTGCGTTACGCTCTCGATTGTATGGTTTCAGTCTGCTGTATCTATTAATTATATTATTATTTTTATCTGACTAGTCTTCTATAATACAACGGATATATTTTCAATTTAGATTTTTCTTAAAATATATACATGTATATATATATATATATATATATATATATATATATATATATATATATATATATATATATATATATATATATATATATATATATATAGTATACGTGATTGCCGGTTGAAAAGACAAGATTTTCCATACGTCACGATAATTAGACGATATTTGTAAATGATATATGCTCACGTGAATATATTCAAGAGAAAATGTCTAGACACACAGTGAAAATGATAAAAATAGAGAAGACGAGCTTCTGAATAATCTCGGTGGACAAACGCAATGTTAAAAATATCTTTAACACGGTTAAAATACGTCTAATTATAAATTCCGGCCTAAATGCCGGAACGTAATAATTTTGCGATAATCGCGAAATATAATATAATTTCAAAGATGGAATTATATTTTTCGCGATCGAAGTTCACTATTGAAATATTGTGTATTACATGTGCGTGCGTATTTTGTAATGTTGTAATGCAGGAAAATTGCAATGATAATAATCAATGAAAATTACTATTATAAGTGCAGTTATTATGATAGCATCGTCGACGAAACGGTTGCCGTATAATTTATTTTATAGTATGGAAAAAAATATTTATATTATAGTTGGAATGAAATTGAAGTCATTTTCGAAATATTTCATATGAAAAATTGCGTGATATAAACAGTTATATTTTGCTGTTTTTAAATACCGTTGGAAAAAACTTGATTACTTATTTAAAAGCTTTTGTCTTAATTTTAAATTCATCAATTTATTTACACACTATATACATTATTTATTTTGTGATTATTTATTTAAATGATCATACCAAACTAAAACAATAACGTCAATGTCAAAATATAAACATTAAAATTGAAATGAATAAATTAAACGTAGAATTTTAAAAATACATTATATCTATTTATGGTATAATAATAAAAATATATTACTATCAAAAATATAACGTAGTAAACAACACAACGGATGCAAATACGCCGTTTAAACAAATACGAATTAACCGTTTCAGACACCGGCGCGCAATTTTGAACTTGAACTCGATTTTAACCGCACCATTAATACTTGTACGCGCCGCGGGCCGGTTAATGCGAAAATACGATTAAAACGCGCGCTCGCGTAAATTAAATCATTCCACGGCTATTATTATTAACTATGTGCCTAATTCTATTTTGCAATAAAATAGGGTATCGCGAGTTTCCTATACCTTTGCCCCACCAGAATCTGTTCCATCCGTCGCCCACACTCTTCAACATATCGAAGACGAAGATGACGATAATTAATATTATATATATATATATATATGTGTGTGTAAATTTACGGCACGTTTAGAACGACGTGCCTCCGTTTCGAACGTTAGTCACATGTCGACTGGATGTTAAATGCTTGATTCAGTCTATGGCTCAGACCAGAACTGGTAAACGTGGTAAGCGCCATTCTTTATGAACAGAGTGGGGTAACGCCTACATTATAGATGTGACTTCGAAATTATAAAACATGCACAATATTTGTATCAGCAGTGAAATTTTAAATATATGATCATCAGGTACAAAATTATTCCCAGGTGACTTCAGAAAAAAAAATCCAACCAAAATTTACAACTGTTTGTATGAGAAGATCAAAAATCTACTATGAAAAATTCAATATACATAGATATAAACAATTTAATTTTATAAATCATAACTAAAATTAATTCAAAAATTACCATAGAAAACTTTATTATAAAAAAATCTATACAATTTCCATAATTAACTGTATTTATATTTTACTTCATGCAGTACATATTATTTATTATCAATGATAAAGCACAATTTGTTAAAATGTCATATTGCTTATTTAAATGTATTATTAATTTTAATATTATAATCTATTTGCGAATTTTAATAATATAACTAGTTTAAGTCATATTAAAATTATGAATATAATCAACTTATCTCGTTCTTATTACGAAATTAATGTAGACCAATAACATTGTTTTCAAACTTATCGCAAAAAATAAACATTCATAATTATTATAAATTCAACTATAATATAATTATTATATCAGTATGTATATAAAAATAATTTTAATATATAATAAAATATATATAATAGATTTTTTTTATAATGTAAAAGAATGAAGTTTATTATACCTGGATTTTTACCTGTTATTTTGTATAAAATCAATAAATGGGAAATACAACAATATTTGACGTGTTTAGACCCTTTGGATGCTGAATATACAGGTTTTGGTTTTCTATGTGTAAATTTATTACAATATAGTTCTGCTTTTTACAAAATACCATACATGAAAGTTGTTTATCGCGTTGTGTAAAAGTTAACTGGAATTTTATCTTGCCAGTTAAATTTAAACGTTGTCGTTACTAAAACGTGAATTTGAAATATTCGAAATGCTTTGTTTTCATTTATAAACGTTTGTTTATTCATTTATGTGTTATCTCTTTAGTTATATTTAAGAGAATTTTATTAAAAATTATGAATCTTGATTATTTTGACTTTCATAAAGTGATTAATAATATATATATATATATATATATATACAAAATGTTCGACTTTACAAATTGCCCTTTTCTGAAACATTATCCACTTTCTTCCATTTAAACTTGTATACATTTACTATGTTATCTTTCGGCTTTCTCCTCATACATTCAGATCAGATGTTCCAAACCTTTTTTTTTAATTCACAAATATTATTAATACTTTTTTATTTTGAATATATATATATATATATATATATATATATATATATATATATATATATATATATATATATATATATATTCTTTAAACAAATAATTTTCAATTAAATCTATTATTTCACCTGAAATAATTTAATTTTTGAGAAACACATTTCAGATTTCATTATAATAATCAAATTTCATACAATATTATCCACTTTAATATTCTTAATTAACATTTATATTCAGCTTCGTCCTTTGATATATATTTTTTTTAAATAGTCTCTGATATAAAACAAAAACCATAATTAACCATTGTAATGTCGAAAAAAAATCCACATCACTATATTTTTATTTATCAATTTACAAATGGCTGCACATCCAACATAACTATGAACCGAACTAATTTAAAAGTGCGTTAAGAGAATGAATACAGTTTTAATGTAAGGGGTCTAACTGTACTTCGTTCCACGTTTTGATTGCCTTCTCTGAATCTCAAGATTGTTTTGAATGGATTAACACTAATTAAAATTTTCCATGTGAATAAAAAGTACGTTTATATGATATACTATAACATAGAATCTAAATCTATACGTTTAACTATCAAGTTAAATCTATACGTATATATATATATATATATATATATATATATATATGTGTGTGTGTGTGTGTGTGTGTGTGTGTATCTCAATGAGATATATAGTTATAAAATAAAATTTTCATATTTTTTTATATTAGTTATATATATTTCTCATTTATATAAGATTCATACATGCACCGGACAAAAACTGGTATAAAAATACAGTTACATGTAAGGATTCTGACTGTGACGACAGTTTTTCAGATTCTTAATGCTAGAGATAAATGTGTGCTATCTCACAAATGTGCTAAAAATGTGTAATTTCTACTGTATTTTTAAATACAATACAAACACACTTTCTGACTATTAAAAACTTATGCTCAGATATAACAAATATAATATTAAAAAAAAAATGATTTCATTTTATAAGTAACAGGATATATATATATATATATATATATATATATATATATTGGGTTTAAATCAGGTTATGAACTCAATTTATAATTTCAGGTATGAAAATTTAATCAATATATAAAATTTTTGAATGAAAAATATTATTTGATAATTAGGTGTAGAACTGATGACTCAACTAAAAAATCTTTAACTTTCTTTTATTTTATTACTCAGTAATATTGAATACATTCTTATAAATATATGTAAAATCAACTTTTTTTTTTACTTCAAATTACTTTTTAAAATTTTATAATATAATATATAAATTAAAATTTAAATGATGATTGTTCAGTTTAAAATATGCATACATAAAATATTTAAATTAAATATCAAGATATCAGAGTTAACTGTTTAGTCTTTCTTTTATGCAAATTATTAAAATATATAATGAGAAGAAAATGAAAATTTCTGATGTAAACATTGAGAAAATATAAAATAAACATATAAAATTACTCACAATTATAAATATTTACTCAATGCAAAATATATATTTTAAACGTGTAAAGACATTTAAAGAGTACACTTTTTTTGGAAAGTATTTAGAACTTCAAATAATATTTTACAATATTTAAACACGGTTCATTTGCTATAATAAATTAAATTTACTTTTCCTCTATACAATGTTAAAATGGACTTTAAGATCAGAATGTATTTCAAGGTTTAACTCAAACATTATTACCTGTATTTTAAAATAAAACATTAAATATATCTTAACTTTTTCTATAATTTATATTTATTTATTTTTAAAAATTTAACTGTATATTTGGTTAATTATATCATATTAGCAGAAATGACATCCTTTCCGAATTTATTGATCGTGCCGTCCTTGTAAACCGATAAAGGTGATAACGAACATAACTTCCATCGGTCGGTAACAAGATTAATAAAATATGAAAATCACGTATAAAATGTTCGAAGCAAATATATATATATATATATATATATATATATATATATATATATATATATATATGTAAAAAAAGTCAACGTCCGAGTGAAGATTTGTGTCGTTGATTTAACATCTACTAAAAATTCGTCGACCGACATTTTTCCATAGTTTTTTCGGTTGTTTTCCTAATTAAATTCCGTACCAAATTCCATTATTAGGTCGTTAATTTCGATATATGACTGTTTCTCAACATTCAAATTTTGAAATTATAAAACTTTTTATATAATTATTGTATCCTCATAATATGGATATATTTTTAAATATTTTTTTTAATTAAAATATATTCAATGATTTTATTTTCTAAAGATATATATATATATATATATATATATATATATATATATATATATATATATATATATATATTGATTTTTGTATTTGTACACAAAAATCAATTTAAAATTTAAGATTCATATTATGTTACAAAATCTCAAATTTATACACATCAGAAATGAATATTGTGATTTTAAATAATTTATAAAGTAAAAAGATCAATAATACAATTTATAATATCGTTAGTGTCATTTTAATTCAAAAACTTAATGGTATATTAAATGTAACATCAACGGTTAAAATATTAATGGAATGATGTTATATTTAATGCGTTTTTAATAACGCATTATTCAACACAAAATTATGTAAATATCGAAAATATATTTGAAAAAAAAACATCATCATTATTCTACATAAAGATTTTTTTCCGGTATTTAACCTAAAATTATGTAATACATTTGTTATACTATTTCCGTCTGTAAAATAAATATTATACAAGTAAAAAAATGAATAATATTTTTGTATTATTCAATAAACTATAATTATTTCATAATAAGCAATAATATCAAATGATATCCATAAATATTTTTTTTATTAGACTTTGAACGTTTAATTTAAATAATATAATAAAAAAATGTATTGGTTTTTTTTATGGTAAAATAAAAATTATAAATCATAGTACATTGTTAATAGTAATCGATTAAACTGTTAAAAGTCCATAGAAGTACTTATTATAATTTATGAAAAAGGTCGTTCAATTAACCTACTTTAACCATAGGGCTCGGTCTTAAAAATGAATTTAATTGAATTCAGAACTATTTATTGTTATTGGAAATATTATTTTTTTATCACTATATAAAAATATATTAGTTTTAATTCAGGGAATACGACTTTTTGTATAGAAACTATTTAAAAATTGATTTAGTTTCTATTCGTAGCGGAAATATTGGATTCTAATTAGTTATTCACGTACACACAAAATAATTCTAAAAGTTTGATTCTTTATCTAGAATTATATATAGACATATTATAAATTCATTATTTACAAATTTTAATGTAACTTTACTTGCTATTGATTATATTATCAAATATATGTTGAAGTATTGAGACTTCAACGATAATTAAAGGTCATTCATTTGACCCTATAGTGCATTAATATTTTAAATAGCTATTAATTGATGTACCGATATTTTTGTATATGATAGTTTCAGATATAAAATTGTAAAAAATAAATATTTTTATTAATTTATTTTCAGAATAAATAACAATACAAATTATTTAAAATAAAATAAAATAAATATAAATATTGTTTAAATATAAATAAGTTGTTTAGCAAATATTTATATGACTTATAAATATATATATGATTTTCAAAAAACAGAACAAAATATTTTATAGACATCTATTGATAAATAAAACTATTAATAATGTTGGTCTAAATATATTTTCTAATAAACATTTAAAAATTTAACTAGAGTTATATTTAAATCTATTCACCAAAAGATGTCTAAAAAAAATCAATACGTAATTTACTATTATTTTTTATAAAAAACATTTTAATACATATTAAATGTGACATTGTAGTTTACGTCATTGAAGTTTAAAATCATAATACAAAATATGACTATTTTGATCTATTTTGTTAAAATTGTAAACAATTAAATGTTAAAGATATATCATATTATTATTTATTATAAGTATTTACTATTTTTTAAAATACTTAATTTTTATTCAATTATTTTTTATGAGTAATTATATTAATTATAATAATAGAAGTTAATCATTTTTTTAACTCTTCTAATAATCCGATTTTTTTTATACAATTATAAGGAAATAGATTACATGAAATCAATACATGAAAACAATACATTTAAATCCCCATCTGATTTCGTTTCACGACAATAATTAATGATATAATACATTGAAAAATCATACGATAATACATAATTGATTTTTTCAAATCAATCGTAAGATTATTGTTTTTAGATAAGATTTACATTTAAAAACCGTACAACACACGCTTCTAAATCACACGATCTTGTGATTCAAGTACGAGAAGAAATCAGCAGCATTTCTATCGTCTGTCATCATCACAATGGTTTCCAAGCTATCAATCGTCTTACTTTTGTTGACAATAATCAGCTGCGCATTCTCTCAAAGTCATCACTTTGAACTTGGCGAAAAAGGTGTTAACGATTTCAGATTGCATTATGAAATCGTGCAGAAGTCGTCTTCCGTTCTTCAGATAGTCACCAAGGATGTCACGTTTCCGACACCAGGCAATCCAAATTATGCGACTATAACTTATATCAAAGCATTCGATCAGTACACAAATGGAAATGGAGGATATTGCACTCTTCTCAGCGGCGGAATCGGTTATTTTGGAACGACTCTTCATTTCAAATCTCAAAGAGGTCACGGATTCAACTTTATTTTGGAGATTTGGGGAAAATATGATTGAATTTAATTTTTAATAAATTTAAAATTAAGCTTTACTTAATAATTGTTCTGTGTTTGTGATATAAATGAAAAATAAAAATTATTTTTTTTAATATATTTTGATTTTATTTATCAGAATTACAAATATTTATATAACTATATAATATTTATTGTGTTATATAAATTTTCATATTTTTTTTTAAATACTAAATAACTGTATAAAGAATTTTTAGTATAAACTTTAATTGACTAAATCAAATTAAACTGAACTTTCCTTAAATAGTTTACATATTAAAAATACGAATGTCGGTAAAATGTAAGTAGATAAAAATCAGTTTTTATGATAGTTTTATCACTCAAAAACGGTTGTTAAATGTTGAAAAAAATTTTTTTTTATTCAAGCTACCTTAGTTTTATTTATTTTTAATAAAGTTCGAGTTTTATTCTTAAAATATAATTTATATAAAAAATTCATTAAATAAAAAAATCTCTTATGATCTTAGACGTATATTTATATATGTTTAGAATAAAACTATTATAAATTTAAAAGTTTGCCATTCCAAGTCACTAATTATTATAAATGTAATTTATAAAAATCTAATAAAGATTTTTATTACTACATATTAGTTATTTATGAGAAGGATGATTTTTTGAAAGTTGAAAAGATTACCTATAGATAAGAATAATAAGAACAATAAAAAAAGTAATTGAATTCGATTATATATAATAAACTATTATACAAACATAAACATAATATAAAATAAATCATATATTTTCATATAGAAATTGATTAAAATCACATCACAAATCAAAGTGTTTTACATAATACAATTTATTTATATTTATTATAAATAATTTATTGAATAAAGAGAATATAAGATAAAAAGATTACGAATAATTTAATCAAAAATATAATATCTTTATTTTTGTTTATATTTCTGGGAAAAAAATATTCAGTATCTTACATTTGTAGAAAAAAAATGCATAAAAATAAAATAACAATTAAATTTATATAGAGACAGTTATAATTGATTATTTATATCTAGATCAATCTATAGTGAATAAGAAAAATATGCTGACTAAACAATATTTCCAAGTGTCACTGATTTAACACGCGATTGATAAAAATCTGTTCCATTCAACACATTTTATCTAATGATAAAAAAACGGAACTCGATCGATTAAATTCTTTACAGATCATATATAAAACCATTTTCAAATAATTTTCAATCACAAGTTCGGCAGTAACTGTTGTACATATATATATATTATTATATATTTTAACTAGATCAAGATGATCTCTAAAACCACCTTCGCCTTTTTATTGATCGCTCTGGTATATTCCATATCAGCACAGAGCAATCATTTTGAAATGGGCAATAAGAATCCAGGAGACATTCGTCTACTTTATGAAGTTGTCCAAAAATCATCAACCTGGCTTCAGATTGTCACCAAGGATATCACTTTTCCGGCTCCAGGAAACATCAACAATTATCGTATCTCTTATATATATGCACATGATCAATATACCAATGGAAACGGAGGATATTGCACTCTATTAGAAGGTGGAATAGGATTTTACAATACGAAACTTCATTTCAAATCTCAAAGGTCTCACGGATTTAATTTCATTCTTGAAATTTGGGGTCAATAAATTATGTTTACTTGTTTTTTTTGTTGTTGTTGAATATATTGTGTTATGTTTGAATAAATTTTAGTTGTTTAAAATATCACATTTCTCTCTTTTTATTTTATATACATATTTTCCTAATTTTATGGAAATACAATAAAATTTTGGAATACTTTCTACATAATCCTATTTTAAAATTAAATATAACGATTATATCAACATGTTTTGTATCAAATCCTATAACAACAATAACAATTTCAGAATTAAAATAAAAAACTTGGTCGATATTTTTCTATTTATAAAAATCTTCCATTAATGTTCAATATCTATTAACTACGACACTCATAGATAATATGTCAAATTCGTGAAATTATGATTTTAATATATATATATATATATATATATATATATATATATATATATATATATATATATATATATATATATATAAATTTATAAATCGTCTTCTAAATGAATGATAAGTTTTTTCATACGATATCAACATTGATTAATATTGGAAATAAATGATAATAAAGAAAATTCATGTGCATTATACTTATCCTGTTAATAATATCTCCTTTGGTTTATTTATACAATTAAATAATTTACTAATAAAAATGAAAATTATTATTATATTAAATGCTTTTAATCAGTTTCATGAGCAAAACTTCAACTTTTTTATCAGTTTCATGAGCAAAACTTCAACTGTCTCAAATTGATACACAAATATAATCATTGTTGATTTTAATTCGATTATAAGACATTTTATGAAATGTTTTAATCTCGATATTGATTACAATTCCATGAATTTTACCGAAAATATATATTTATTAACAATTATTATTATTTTTAACTCTACAATGATATCTGCTAATAATATTTCCATCAAATTTGTTGCATAATAATAGATATAATCTAATTGAAAATTTATAAGCGATTGCACAGATTGACTTTAAGAAACAATACAAAAAACAATTCTGATTCATCTGTAGGATTTTCTATATTTTTTGTTGGGTTAATAAAAATCGAATTAAAATTTTATCTTTCATTATGAATCATATTTCTGAAAAAAAAAATGGAACAATAGTTATACATTGACCTGTTTAAAAATAATAAATCAATAATGTAATTAGTTTTTTGATTTATTTGAAAAATAAATTAGAAAAAGAGATAAAAATACTGAATAAATATTTAAAAAAATCATAAAATCCATGAATTTCATAGAAAATATCAGTATGAATTAAATTTTAATTAAAAAAAATGTTACGTGATATATATTATTTTAATATATTTAAAATTTTATAAAAAAAGTGTTAATATAACTGAAAAAATAAATTTATCATTTTTGAATAGATGTCTCATTTTTTTAAATCAAAAACTAATTGCTAAAAAAACAAAATTACATTTAAAAATACACAAATATTTTTAATAATTTTAAATGAATTAATAAACATATTAATAATTTTGTGAAAATTGGATATTTTAATAAATCATTTTAGAAGAAATTAAAATTAGATAAATACATATATAAAAAAAATTTCGTTTGCAATTTTCATTGTTTCTGGAAATGACGCAAATATATTTTATTTCCATTTTGTAAATTATTCACGTGTAATTTTATATTTTTAATTTTAAACAATAGGATAATTTTCGTCATTTGATTAAAATTTAACTACATATAAAATTGATAAAAAAATATATAATTTAATTTGTCAAATGTTAAACTACTATTTAAAAATATTTTTTCTGAAGAAATTATATAAAAATAGATTTTCTAATTTGATTATATATTAAAATCTGATAAGGATTTTTTTAATATAATCGTACAATTGAATAAAAATACTGTTATATAAATTTATATATTAAATAGTAGTTTTTAGCCTGTCCATTTTTTAAAAACATTGCATCCTTCAGACGTTGCTGAAAATTAAAATATTCAAATCTTTTAAAAATTAAAACGAAATATTACTAATAAAATCGTAGATTCTCAAACATATAAAAGAGTATGCGTATTAATTTTTCATATGTGTTAGAAAGCCATAGTGCAACAATTTTCGTATCGCGATGAAAACTTTTCACATGAAATTAAATGTGAAGACCGTGTAAATTGGATCAATATTTTACACACATCAACAATGGCCGTTTGTTTTTTTCTCTTTCAACATAAAAATGCGTACGAATGCGTTGATCATTTTTACGATAACAAAAGCTAAATCTAAACGGCCATCTAAGGATGTCAAAACGAAACAATGGATACGATGACTCTCATTTATGTACATAATATAAATACAAAATACTTCCAATTTCATCGTACAGAACATATGACAGTAATTTACCATGAACTTTCACTTCTAAATAGTATTTTTGTTTTGTTAATTTATGTCCTGTAATAGTGTTCGATGATCTCATATACGACATGGAGAAAGTACAAGGATTTTTTTCTCTTTGTTCAGATAAAATGTTGCATTTACATAATTATATTATAAGAGTTAAATTTCTTGGAAAGTAACATATAAATTAAAGATTTTTTTTTACTATTTGCCCCATTTTTACTCTAACAAATTTTTTCGATCAAAATATTAAAAATTGACTTAAAATATTAACATCATTTTAATTTTATTTGTATTACATTTTGACATTCGCTAATAAATTTGGATTTTTTTTCAATTTATTTGAAATACTTTTATTTAAAAAAAATCATTAATAATTCCGATTTTTTTTTCAGATGACTACATTATTATTAAAATAATTTTAATCACGTGTTAAATTTTACTGTATCTAGTACAATTTTATGCTATAAAAATTACGATTTGAAAATTACGAATTTATACGAAATTATTAATCTTCGGATGATGTTCATATAATTTAAATTCTTCAGCAAGAATTAGTTTGAAAGTTGGGAGTAGAACTTACAAATAGATCCACATTTGACTTATTACAGACAATTCTTGATCTGAAAAGACTGTCGAGGCGTTAATTTATTTTTTATATGCGAGATGAAAATGTTTTTTTTTTATAGATCAAAGATATTCATTATTAAAAGTTTTGCTATTTTTTAATATTAAACAGTATCATATAATAATAATAATAATAATAACAGGATTAAAAAATATATGTAGTCCACTTTTAAAATGGTGATTCGCAGCAGCGAAGTGATCTCAGCTCAGCAGTCAGCATGGTCAACATGTAAATATAACAACCGCCTACAAAATATACATATTTTTAAGTGCTCACGTTTGTCTGTATGTGTATTTTTGTTTTCCATTCGATTTGCTTTCATGCGGTGAAAGGAGCGAGCGAGAAGACCGAAGAAATTTCACTATCTCTCCACTACGCGCATCTTGCCTCGTAACGCGAACCGTGTTGTGAACTCAGTTTTTTTCCACCAGATCGACGATCGGTCGTCTCCGACGAGGAAATAACTTCGATAATAATCTCGTAAACTTTGCTGAATCGCGTCTTTCGTCTGCTTTTTTTATCGGTTCGTATGCGTTTTGTTCGATTTCGCGCGGTGCCACGGCATCGATTTCGCTTTTTCCCGTTGTGCAAAAAGCGGCAAAGTGTACAAGTGCAATGTTTTGAATATAACGAATGAAAGTGTATTATTTGATAATTGAAGGATATAAGTGATATCACGATAATTGTGTTTCACATTAAATGTCTCTTTATTTGATACGAATAATTTCACAATTAAAAAAATATGCTTCATGTTTCATGTTCGAATAATAAAGGTTTTAATCTATATAAAGCGTCAAATTAACAAAAAAACGAATTATTTTATAATGAAAAAAAATAACAATTTAATTATATTGTAACATTAATTATGAAAAACCTATATATTATTATATTTTTTTCTTAAATTATTTATTAGATTAAATTTTATTTCCTTCTATTAAATCGAAATATAATGGATTTTTATCTATTATAATTCAAAATTTTGTATTTTTTATAATTGATTTTTTTTTATTTAATTTAATTAATAAATGTTTTTAACACCATCTGTTATCGAAAACAAATAACTCTAAGATATATTCATTTTATATTTACAGTCACATTTATTGGTTTGGAAGATTATTAAAAAAACATTATTCATTTATAAATAAAATATAAAATTAATATCGATATATAATAATAAGAATTCTTATATATAATTTTATTATTAATATTATATAAATAATACATAAACTTCGAAAAATATTTAAATGGTTAAAAATTTTAATATATTTTATTCCACTATTTTACTTATATTTAATATATTATATTGCAAAAAAAATTTTTTCCATAATAAAATAAAAATAATATCACTCATACAATAACAAAAAAAAACTATACGAACGAACCAATAATTTTAGATTTTCACGGCATCGTTTCAATTTCATGGCACCGTTTAAAAAAATATTAATAAAATATTATAAATTATTTTTTTATTGATATTAAATGATTTTGATATTCATATTCGTTGACATATTAGAGCGATTCGTTTAATTACAGCTTCTAATACGATGGGAATAAGAATCACAATGGCGACCGAATTCGTCCGCCATATGTCAGATAATGAAAATAACCTGACCGATTTTCCAAGCAATTATACTCCATTAATATAATGGAGAACGCACGGATGTGTGTATGTTTTCTTATCTGTGTTTTTTTTTTCGTGTTATTATTATAAACGCACTTCGAATCCACTGTGCGCTTACTTTCTTTCATCATGAATATGATCGGTCTTATTAAAAAAATAATTTTATTTCTATCATTTATTAATTAAATAATTATAAATATTTCTTTATAGAAATTGTTAAAATCTATATTTTTAAAAAAATCAAATTAATGTTACACGGCTATTAGTAATCGTGAAGTAAAAAATATACGCGTTTTGTATAATCAAAAGAATCCCAATGCATCATCGAACCGTTGAATACTGGTTTTTAACCGATGTAAGAAAATTACATAGGATTGAGTAATTATAATACATTCAAGGAGAATCAGTGAAAGAAATGGAACCATTAATCTCGTGATTCATTAAAAAAAATACGTTTCAGTTACGAAACCGAATATCCGGAGTCGAACCGCATGAAGAAATTTTCCACTTTGACATTTTTCCTTTTGAACGGACTACAATTTCTCTCAAATCGAAGTTTTTCGAGCGGAATTCCGAGAGAAATTAACGTTGATTAAAAAGAAAAATGGACGCCGTTTTCTCCGTAAATATCGATCGTTAATTTGTAATATTTTTTTTATAACGTCGATTTTTTTTAATTTAAAACTTCACTATAAAATTTGACATATTGAATTAAATCTTACGATTTAATTCAATATCAAAAAAAAAATTGAAAATTTACATTTTCAATTTTTTTTTTTTGAAATCAAAATGATTTAACACTTTCCACAACTTAGTGATCTGATTTACTGACATATTTTGATAAAAGCTAATTCCATTTAATTTATATTATATTATACGATATATATATATATATATATATATATATATATATATATATATATATATATATATGGGACAATATTTATAGAGCATTTTTTATTATTTTATTGAACGGTTAAATTAACTTATTTGATATGATTAAATTGAATTATTTAAAAATATAAAATTTTAAACCATTCATATAATCATATATTGTTTCATCAAATATCATTATATTATATTAAATAAAATATTTATGCATCAATTTAACAAAAATGTGGTCAAATCATTCGTTAAAGAATAATGAAGATTGAACTATATAATTTAAAAAAAATATTACTTTGAATCTCAAATAGCGATCGCCGCTTATTGTGATCGTATTCGTAGAAAGAGAGAGAGAGAGAAAAGCAATAATAGCATACAAATATCGTAAACAATAGTCGATTTTTTGGTCACCTATATGCGAATGAACACTTTCGAAACGATCCGCTTCGTCTATGATTACATGACGAATTCTAATGCAATTCTTATATAAGTGCGTCCGATAATAAAATTTTGCAATGTCCTCTGCAACGTATTGTTATCGCCATAAAGACTATCGCGATTGTGCAATAGCATGAAAGTTTTCGTTGTTTATTGTCTTCATTGACGTTTAAACATGTGCGCATGCACGTATGTAAATACAATTAGGCATTTGAACATTTATTTTTACATTATTACTACTGTTCAACTGCTATAATAGATGTTCGTATATTTTTATTATTTTTTTTTATTTCGTCTTTGAAACGTCTTCCTTCGTAAACGATGATAATTACAGTTTTTATTAATTCTGTGTTGAAACATCTTTTAAAAATAAATAATTTTTCATCTTTTCAAAAATTTAGATTTTTATATAGAATTATAATGAATATAATATATAAAATCTACAATTAAGATTGCATTTTGATTACAAAAATATTTATTTATTTTTTTTATATAAATTATTCACTAAGGATAAGATATGATTTTCGTTAATTTATGTCATAAATATTGTTTCATCTATCACTCTTTTAATAATCACAATAAAAATTTGATAATTATGTTATTAATAATTCATTATATTGTTATTCAATCTCAATTTATATTTATAATTATAATGATAAGATTGAGTGAGTCATATTAATAAATATGTTTTTTTTATATTCTAAGTAAAAAATGACTTTCGAAAATAAAATGTTAAAGCAATATTTCTGAATTGTCAAAATTTGAAATTCACGACACAATACCCATATATATATATTATACGCTTATAACATTTCCATTATTAGATTTCAATTTACAAATAACGACATTAGCACTATTTTGTAAGTGAAATTGCATAAAAAAAAAATTTCATCCGCACATAAAGGGTAAAAAAATGGAAAGCCACCGATCGATTTCCAAATTCGCATCATTATATTTCGCTTTTGTATAGATTTTTATTTGTACGTACACTTTCATACGTTGCATTCGCGATTCTATTTTCTAGATGTCGCAAAAAAAAAATAGATAATTCACCCGCGTTTCCTTCCATTGTAAAGTCGAACGATGTTCTTTTTCATTGATAAGCCCGAACAATTGCGGCGAACAACAATTCTCTTTTCCTTTTCGCATGATGGTAACTAGAGGCGGTTACAGACATGAACTCGAATAATATTAAATATATATTAAATTTTTAATTAAACTCTTGCAATAGTCTGTCGCCGCCTTTATACGACTATTTCTAAGAAATCTAATACTTTTGGTAGCCGAAACTTTTTTGACCGTGGCACGAAATTTTCAACGTTTTGAGCAATCTAATTACAATTTTGGGTTTTTTTAATATTACACAATTTTTTTAAATATCATAATTATTTTAAAGAGCAAAAAGATATTTTTTTACAATTATTTTTATATAATATATTACATAGAATTATAATAATTGAATGCACCGTCAAAATATTTAGTCATTCCATTCTTTATTTATTTTATTTTCGTAATAAATCAAATGTAACATATTGTGATTTATGATAATTAATAATAAAAAAATTGGTTTGTTTTTTAATTGCAATTCGTAATTAAAACAACAATTAAATTAATAGCGAACATGTTATTGAACTTGATCTTCTATCAAAATAATCCATTCACGGTGACATTTTTCAGTATTTTTTTTGGACAATAATGCAAATTCATTGTAATTTAGATTGTTTATTATAAAAACTCTAATTACAAGAAAAAATTAGATAATGATGTTGTAATTTTTGAAATATCGATATCATATGATGATATCAAAAAAGTTTTGTGAAAACACATTTTCTTAATTATATTTACATTTTCAATCATTTTATTTGAAATATTACAAAAATAATGTACAAATATATATTATAATATTTTTAATGATTGAATATTACATATTTGTTTTTATTATAAAAATTGATAATTCTTGTTAAAATCTTCATAATTATTTTTGTTAATGTTCAATGACAAATCGATTAATTTCAAAACATCATTCGTATTACAAATTTAGTTTTATTTTGAATTGACTAATGCAAACTTATTTTTATAATGTCAAATTGTAAATTTCATACTAATCCTTCACCTTTTTATCAAGATTAGCATATCATTTAAATCAACAATCAACCTTCATTTAAAATGTATTAAATAAAGATGAACTATTTACAATTTTGCCATGAAAAGCGGAAACTAAATATTTTGATAAAATATATTATATTATTGATTTATTTACATATTTACTAATATATATATATATATATATATATATATATATATATATATATATATATATATATATATATATATATATAAATTATTATTATTATCATTATTAGAATACATTTATTTAAAAATTCATTTTTATATATAAAGAAAAATACGTTTTTAATCATACAAAACAAGAATTAAAATTTCTCGTTTTTTTTTTGTAATTTCTTTAAGTAATTTGTTTTCACGAGATTCACGACAAATCGTACAATTACAATTTTCTAATCACTAAGCTTATTTTGTGAAGATCATGAAATCTTAAAATAAAAACTAAAAATATTTTTTTCATTTAAATATTTTTTTGTACTAAAAATAATCATATTTAAATATCTAATTATTATTTATTAATTATTTTAAGTATTCTAATACAACAAACATTAATGTAAAAGTTAATTACAGATTAATTTTATTTATTAAAAATAATATATGATAATATAATAAAAAATTTATGACTCTTTTATAAATAGAGATTTAAATTATATTTTAAAATATAATTTCATTTATTACATAGGAACACTTTATAATGTATAGTTTTATTGGGTTATTTAATTTGAAATGAAAAGAATCAAACAAGAAATAAAGAAAAGATACGAACAAATGTCGTAAATGCCGTGTCACAGAGTAGAAAAAAAAAGAAGAGAAGACACGAAAGGAACAGACTATACATTGCTCTCTTTCATGCGATTGACTTTCTTTTGTCACGGCCCTCGCACTCGGTTTGCCTCTTTCATTTTCACCGTCGATTCGAAATTCTCTTATTTTATATAATCGCCTTCGTTCAATTATATTTTTTTTATTATTATTATTATTGCGCTTTTTTTCCTATTGAATAACTAAACGGTCTAGTGATCCACTCGCCTTGTCACTTTTTTCAATGTCTCGGCCGTTTTGCTCGATAATAATATCTGAGTCGCTTTATATTATATATTAAATAGCGAAGAGCGTGGATATAATTCAATAATCGCTCCGTACCTAAAATTCGAATCGATTAACACGTTTTGCGCGGGAATTTTTTTTCCTTCTCACGACATTTTGTATTTCTACTGAAGATTTATTATTAATTTGTACGCATGAATTGTTGTAATTATCATTGAGCAACTCAACCGTTTAATGATTTATTCGACCCGAAGTTTATTTTTGCTAAACAAAATAATAATTATTTATTTCTATCCAACATGAAAAAAAAATGGATACAAATTTTACATATTTTATATAATAAACGATAATTTTTCGCATATTATTTCGTTTTAAAAGGTACAAATATATCATTTATACTTTCACCAAAGTGCATATGCATATGTTTCTAACAGTAATGACACAATACTTTTCATAATAATTTTATATTTTTATTATTTTTAATAATTTATATGTATATTATAATTGTGCAATATAATTTATATTTCGTGTAGATTCTTAATACTTGATTCTGTATTTGTAAATAAATGTCAGCATCTTTAATTGCGGTTTAACGGAAAACTGAATAATTTCATAAACGCTTTCTTTAATATTTTTTAGGTTTTATATTAAAAACTTCCGCAATTTTATAAACATACAAAATTGCAATATAACATTAACGTTATCCGAAAAAAAAAACAGCAATAAAAATTACAATTTAATTATATTACATATAATTTGCAATTTTATATAAAATCTTACTTAACGCCAATGATAAAATAATTCAGTAGAAAACATCGTATAAATAATTTGTATAATAATATGGATGTAAGCAAAAACCCGTATAAAACGCATTAATAATTATGAGTAGGTTTTATGTTTGACCGCTCATTGAAATTTCTACCATTTTTTTTATCGCATTATAACCGAGCTTGGTAATAAAACGTTTTATAATATAATTGTATTATATTATATTACAAACGAAAATAATTTATTTTTTTATTATAAATAGATATAATTTTATGAATATGGAAAAAAAATATAATGGAGAATGTAGCGAAAATGATAACATATTTCATTTATGTACGCACATATAATATTAAAGTGCAAAATTGTATGTATTATTTTGTGTAATATGTATTTTTTTTTTGCATAACTTCTCCTTTCTCTAAGGTCGCGGTTAATTCATATTACGAAACAAACCGTGTAATGGTCGATGAAAATTAATTAACTGTAAATGTAACATTGAATTCATGCATAGAAAGTATAGTAAAAATGATAAATTATTCAACGCACACGTTATTGTTTCTTGCAAGGAAGCGTGCATCACTGTTTTAACATCGTAAATTATTACATTATTTTATATATAAAAAAATACATTGTATCTAAAGTGTTTTTTTTTATTTTGTTGTCGAATAAGTGCTTTAGAAGTGATTAGAGTACAGGAAAATAATTGTGCAAAATTTTGTTTTTCATATTAAAAGAAAAACATAATGTTTATTATGTACGTTCAAAATGTAACGGTTAATGCAATTTTTACTTTTCATTTTTGTCTATTATACTATTCTTTCTTGTTGTGTGCTTTTATGAAACAGTCGTGGTCATTTATGTTGTCAAAATTGTAATTTGGACATGGAAGCAAATTCGCAATTTTTTTATCCATCTTTTCCTATTTCGGAATAAATTTCGATTATATTCCATTAAAGCTCTATCTTATTTAATGAATACTCGTATGTTCAATTTTATTTTCACATTTTTGGTTTTTATATTTAATAATATATTTATAATGATTTATGGAAAGAAGAGAAACCGTTTTTAATTTCTATAAAACCTTAAATTTAATTATTATTTCATTTATATAAAAAAAAACGAATATCGTTTTCTTATTAATTTGATATATTTTTAATATATTGTATGTAGTATAATTATTTTTTTAATATGTATTGTTTATTTTTTTCGTCATATATATTATACAATTAATAATAATGTTTTTTCTCTTTTTCAGAACAGCATAATGCAAAAATTTCTAATATAAAATTATAAAATATTATAAAAAAAAGAAGATTATGGGCATGAGCATAGATTAAGCACATCTATCTGAAGACATATAATTGGAAATAAAAACATTTGTGTCACTGAAAAGAATAGTCATTGAAAAGAGTGAATGACATACACACACACACACAAACACACATTTGTGTCATAGCAGTGACAGTTGCCCAATGGCAGTGGAAGATACAGCCGATTAAACAGTCACTGTCACTTCTTTCATACGCCGTGTAGGTTTGAATGCGCGCGCTTTTTAGTCGTTTTTCGAACGCCGTCCAGTGTGGACGCATCTTAAGAATTGCCATCTTCGAACCAAACGGACGGCGTTTAGAAGAACTGGCAAAAATCTATTTAAACACTGCGTTCGATTCGAAATTAGCTGTGATAAAGTGAAAATTATCGTTGTCATTTCGAAAATTTTCTTCGATTGTGTGTGAATTAGCCGCAGATTTTCAAGGTGCAAGGAGAAAGTGGTTATTGCTTTTTTTCTACTTTTTTTTCGCTTTCGTCATCCAAAAAATGAAAGTATTTACTTTTAACTGAACGACTCCACGACATATGATTCAACCTTATTAATAATTAAAAAAAAAACAACTAGCCGAATATAATATTTTGGAGTGTTGTATAATCGAACGATGCACTAGTCAGTGTCGGAGATAAATCGATCATTCCATAAGCAATCGAAGATGTTTGGAGAACGAAGATGGAAAATACTTGTTCTTATCACAAGTATACTGTTGGCTCAAGCCATTGACAGTCCAGACAGAGGTCCTCCTAAAGTTCAACATTCCACAAATTTAAGAAACTTTTTTGTGTCAAATGGCAACAATTTTAGAAGACAGGGTAGAACAACGGGTGTCAGTGATGATTATGAAGACTTATCTGGTGCTAGAAGATCTCAAATTATCTTCAGAGATAACGTCTTTCCCGAAAGGACGAAGAAAACATCATCGATAAAATTCAATGACGATAGTGATTATAGTGAAATAGTAGATAATGAGGATAGAAGATTAATAAACTATCCAGAAAATAGAGAAACTATAGCTCCACGAGGATATATAGATGAATATGCTGCCTATCAAGTAGGTTTCAATGAACCACAATTTCCAAGAAGAAGACCATCGTTTCCAATTCAGAAACCTTTTTATAATAGGTTTCCATTTCATAATCAATTAATAGCACCACCTAAATCATTCAGTTCTGAATATGGTGAAGGTTTTTTTACCGCACCCCAATTACAGGGTGAGTTCACTCCCGTTTTCGGAACTCCGACTTTTACACCAAAAGTGCCAAGCAATAGTGATACTAGCAATAATAACATTCAACCATCTTGGAAAACGAGAACGCCAAGGGTAGTTTTTCCTTATAGTAATGAAAATGGGGTTCAATTTCAATCCAATTCCCATCAGGGAGGAACCGGAAATTCCGTTTCCAACGGAATAAATTACAATAATGATAATGTCGTATTTCGTGATCAAAACTTTGGATTAAACGAATTAGCAGCAGTGCAAGATATTAGAAACGATTTTAATCTCCAAGATATTGGAGCAACCGGTGAAGATAGTCAGTCTCGAGAAAGAGGTAAGCGTTCAGGCTTTTAACACTAACTCCAAATGATGCACATACTATTATTAACACAGCATCTTATAAATATTAACAACCAAAATGCATACAAAATCGATTTTGAAATCAAAATCTACTAGAGACGTATTAATTTTATAAATTCAATAATAATTTTTTTTCTAATAAAATAATAAAAAATGTCATTAATGACAAATTTACGTATAAAACAAATAATAAATTATTATTTATGATTTTATTTTATTTTTACAGCAAAATAAATAGAAAAGTATTTTTTAAAAAGAAAATAATGTGAGATAAGTTCATTTCATAAATCTATAATATTTTTTATATAGAAATCTGAAGTTGTGTTTAGTTATAAAACTTTGTGTTTTAGTTATATATTTTGAACAAAAATATCCGAAAGCATATTGGAATTATGGTAGATTTATTTAATAAACGTATTTTCACGAATTACATTTTTAAATTTAATATTTTTTTTTATATTATTGTGATAAAAATTGGTTCGAATAGTATAGATTTCTAATCTAGAAAAAAATACAAATATATTCTTATTTAGTAGATTATCGTTTATAAATATATTTGTATATTCACGATTTCACTTTTAATTCGAGAATGGGTAGAAAACGTTAATATTTCTTGGTTATACTAAAAAAGGATATACAGAAGTTGGAATTGCCGAAAAAACGGCATTCGTTATATATATATATATATATATATATATATATATATATATATATATATATATATATATATATATATATATATATATATAGTATTTATTTATTGTATATTTTACATTTATTTATATGTTGCATGTTAAAAACGTTTCAATACGCGATTCGATACGGAGAAAAAAGTGGACCTCATCGCGAACACGGTACGGGTATCGGGAGAACCGAAAAAAGTTTGTTAAATTGTAAAATGTCGAAATTAAAAGCATTTCTCCGACGAATAGAAAGTTCACGACGGATAAAATTGAATGCAAATTCGATTTTCGCGAGATTTTTGCATTTGGAACTCAAAGAAAGCTGTAAAATTTTATCCATATCGGTTTAAAAATTGTTTTTACTTATGATTGATATTATATAATAATGACGACCACGAAAAATGTTAATGAATATTGATTTATGTTAAATAATATGTATCATTGGTAAAATTAATTATAAAAACAAACATACACATGTACGATAATTTAAAAAAAAATAAAATTGTTTGATGAAGTCAGTATTAAAAATATAAATTTCAATTAAAATGTTTAAAACAAAAAAAATATTAATTATATATACGATAGATATAATATAATTTTAATATAAATAATTTCATAACAGTTATATAATGTGCTAAAACACATATATGTATAAGTATGAGCGTAGTTAATAGTCTATTCATAAATTTCTATTTGATTTCATTCGGCTGCATTCATTGTTTGGAAAAAACTTTCTTTTTTTTCTTAGAATTTGGAATAAATAATGAAACATAATATACAGAATTATCATTAATTATAACGTCAAAAACGTATTATGTATAAATAATAATAATTTCATATAATTCTATTTGACTCTGTTAAACAAAACTTTTTTATATTATTATGTGATAAAAAGCTCGCGATTATTGTTTTGAAAGAAATAAAATATTTCACTATTAATAATATTTATACATTAAATCGTATTAGAATGCAATTAATAAGTAATGATAAATTATAAAAATAATTAATATGAAATATAATATATAAATTATAAAGTGATAGATCATATAAAAATGATTGAAAGTTTCATTTATCTTAATGATATAAAGATTAATCTATTATAACAGTAAAATAAAGGTACATTATTCCGATACGCTCAAAAAGATTTATTGCCTATTATTTTTAATTTATATAAATAAACAATAATTTATTGTTCTATTTTTTTTAAATATCGTATTGTTTTTATGAGAAGAAAAAGTAAAAAAATATATATACATTATCAATATTTAAAATATTAAGAATTTACATTTTTCACGTAAATTGCATTCGAAAACTATTCATAATATAATCGAATCGGTTAAATCGTGACCTACAAATATATCCTTTACACTCTAATCGCCTCGGGTCTTCCGTCAATGTATTACTTCGCATGTTAACACGATTATATCATCTTGTAAGGGATTCTGTATACACGAGAGAGTTCGATCAAATTTCTCGTTCGCCACTTTCACTGAAAGTGCGACGAAAGTGATATATGAAACTTATATTATTTATTGAAAGAAAAAAAAAACAACGTACGTAACCACTTTTTGCGTTAAATATATCAATTTACACCCTCAAAGTTTATCATAACACGTGTAAATGAATGCATAATTAGCAAATCGTAAATTTATCTAAGTAAATTCAATAAGAACGCGTACGTTAATTTGGTTAAAAGTACGGTTATATATTTGAGAGAGAGAAAAAAAACATTTATCGTACCGAGTTTGATGATTACTATGTTAATCACCCATTTATTTCATTTACAACACCATATATAATACTATTTGAAATATGGCGTAGAAATACATATTTACATTTTAATTACTGCATTGATTGTAAATATGCAATTCCATTTATTTACTTTCTATAAAACAATTCAACTTTATGCAGGTTCTGATAATCTATTAATAACTTGAAATATTTTTATAAATACCAAGGTTAGTTTTTATTTTCTTTTTACGAAAAAAGACAAATATTCGCAAAAATTTATCTATTTTTTTTCCAGTGAAAACTCATTCACATTCAGAACGTAAGTCGTGTTAATTATTTTTATCGCTTTTATTGTAACAAAACACCTTTTAGATAATAAATATTCAATTATTAACCGTAATAAATAATTGTTTTTGAAAATTCACATTATAAAAAAAGAAGATTCCACATTGTTAATGAATTACAATAGATTCTCTCATTCATTATCATATAATGATGCGAATTTATCTTTTTACAACCATCTTTATCATGATCATTATAGCTAACATTGAATTATAAATTTTCATAATATTTTTTTCAATATTTTCATTTTTTTTATTTTAAAAATATATTTTTTTTAGTTAATTTTAAATTATAAACACAATCAGTCCGAATTCAATAATTATTATTGTATGATAATATCTAACCTATAATTCATATCTCATTATTAAAGTAAAATAATATCACTTGTAAAAATCTTTTAAAAACTTTTATTTTTATCAAATTAAATTTTATATTTTTTTAAGCGGATCTTTTAATTTAAAATATATTTCAGATAGATCACGATTCACATTGAATTGTTTAAACGAATTAATTATTTAAATATATATAATAGAAATTAAATATATATATTTTTTTTTTCAAAGCTTATATATCGATTATAAAGCATTATTATAAAATAGATAATTGTTTCATTTTATATTTAACAATTTTCATATATTTTTAATTGCTCAAAAAAACGCCTATAAATTTATAATATATTTAGATAAATTTATAACATATTATATAAAATTAAATAAGCAAATATAATAATTTTAAAGTAATTATAAAAAAAAAATAGTTCTCTTGGGTATCAATGACCCCGGTGAATCGGTTTACTTGCGTCGCGTGCACTATTAATGGTACTGGTCCGATACTTGGATCCGTGGCAAACGGTAACGGGTACTGGTACTAGTTAGTTATTGGTAATTGTAAATGGTAATGATAATTGTTGACATACACGACGACGCTTCTAGTCGTGTTTGTGTGTGAAGGTCGCCGAATGGCTTGTTGGCTCGACCGGCGAAAGTGCGCTCGCGCTTACACAATGAACACTTTCACTTTGCCGTCGAACGACGACGACAACAACAACAACAACAACAACACAACACAACAACATCAGCAACTAACTATTCTAGTCGGCAACAACAGTACGTCACGGTGGACGATAACAAAAAAAAAAATACACAAACGATTTTTGTCGAGATTATACGAATGTGTAGTTATCCAGGAAAAATGGCGTTTATTTTTTTTAGTAATTGATTGATATAAAATTATTTTTTTTTAGTATTATATTATCGGATCTAGAAAAATATGCATTTATAAGATTTTTGTAAAAATATTTTGGAATGATTTAAGTTCTCACGTTTCCGTTGAAAATATTTATTAATTAACTCGTGACGTACTCTCGAACACAATCAGTATTTAAAAATATTTATAAAAATTATTACAGGTTGTGTTATAAATGTTATTTATATTGTGCATTATTATTGATTATATATTTTATTTATTTACGAACTAGAATTAAATCAATAATAAACTTTATTATAAATACGAATATCGATTTTAATGGAATTTAAGTAATAAAAAAATATTAAATTCAATTTAATAAATAAATATATATATATATATATATATATATATATATAATTATGTTTATAATTATTTTTTTTGTAAAAATTATAATATAAAAATAGAGTAGAAATTGAAAGACAAGTCAATCTATAATATTAATAAAATATTGAGCTTTAAATAAAATTGTAGATCATAGATTTCTTTTCAGAACAAAATGATTATATTATGGTATCAAATTATAAATAACAAATACATAAATAAAACTTTATTTCTTCTACCCTAAATATTTATTTAAAAATAGCTGTAATGGCTCAATATAGATTTTTCAATTTTTTTAAATTTATATTATTAAATAAAAAGAAATCGATAGACATTTTACGGTCAAGGCCTATCTTTAATAATATGGATCTTATTAAATATTTTTAATAAAAAAATATTAAATATATCTAGATTATGTTTGGATTGATTCCATAAAAATAAATAAAATAATTTAATTTGATTTAGACCTTGACCTTTAAAAAGATTTAACGCGTTTCTTCATTTTTTTTTCAATTATATTTTAAAAAAATAAATAAAGTCTAAATTTATTTAGAATAAACTCGTCAAATAAAATGTATTAATATTATGATATTTTAGTCAATATTTTCTTTAACGATTTTAATTATACGTGTAAAAAAATAATAATAAACGAAATGCAATGAAGATATATTAATGAATAACTTTCCAATTTATCTCGGTAATGTTTTTTAAAGATCATTGAACGACCTTTTACCATTTTCACGAACATTTCGGCTCTTGAACTTTTCCACGTTCACTGCCAAAGAGAAGGCTCGATGTAATTTGAATTGCAAATTTCCACGTGTAATATTATTATAACATTACACTTTTTCCGCATCTTTTTATTTACATGAAAAAGTGGTTTTTTTTTTCGTTTCATATTATTATTACTATTATTATATTTTCATTTTATAATTTACAATACGATAAATGATGTTTCTCACCAAACTTAAATGCGATGAAATATATCTATTTTGTGCTATTAAAATTATATAATTTACGATATTTTATTATCAAACAAATTTTCTGTATAGTGTATTATTTTTCTGTATCTTATTATTATTATTCGCTTTATCTCTTTTCTATCTTTCAAATTGTTGGAAAAAAATGTATATATTTGTAATATTATATAATACTTGTGAATATTTTTGTTACAAACATATTTATACTCTCACTTTTCCAAATTATTTTTATCATGATTTTAAAAACATATGTGACATTTAAAATCACTATAAATTTTATAAAGTAATAAATTTATTATATTTGCTGAATTGATAAAAATATTTAGTGAAATATGGGTTTCTTTTCAATTTTACTCTTTGATAATTATTTTATCATTCATAATATATTATAATTAATTTTTATTATGCTTCAAATTTAACTATATTTATTTATAAGTCAAATTAATCTCTATTAAAATAAATGTGAATTTAATAGAGTAGATTTTTTTCATTTTCAAGTATACATATTTTTTTAGATATAAAAATATTAAATTGAAACATAAATGTTTAAATTTAATTTATTACGGGGAAAAAATTAAAATATAATTTCATACAATGAATTATTATATTGTAATTTATATATTTTATTATAGAATATATTTTTTATAACAATTTTTTATACCATAATTTATGTGGAATAAGCGCTTTTTATTATATTAAATCGATCGGAAAAGCGCGGAAAAATCTTCACACTAAACGGAAACGGTCTATCGCTCGCATGCAAATCGTATATAAAATTCATTTTTATAACAATTATCATTACGACGAAAATTTTACTATAATTCTTTTTTATCATCATATTTATCACAATCAGCGGAAACGTAATGCATTTGTCGTGTGTGTGTAATTTAATTTTTTTTTGAATATATATATATATATATATATATATATATATATATATATATAAATTTACGACGGTCACCTAATGTTTGACGTTTCGTAAGGTCGCTTTCTCTCATTTCCAAACGGCATATGTTCGATTTTTCTCCTTTTTTATTTTTCTATTTTTTTTTGGACTTCTCAAATAAATGACGTCACGAACATGCGGCTCTAAGTAAACCAAATTTCTTCCTATGTATATATATATATATATATATATATATATATATATATATATATATAGAAAAATGACGTGTGTGCATGCGTGCGTGTACACAATGAAGAAGAACTTTCAAATAACGTCACTAATTACCGCGCTTTGCAACAGTCGAGCTTCTATTATAACACGATAATGAAAATATACGCATTTTACGCGTGTGTCGATAGTTTGTTTTGAGCGGTTCTATATTTTTATAGCATACTTTGTTAACAAAAAAAAAAAAAAAAAAAAAAAAAACACTTATTGTTATGAGACTAAGGCGTGTATTAAATAAATATTATTTATTTACATAAATTACAATGGTTTTCGTATACGTATAATAGAAGAAAGTTGACAGTTGAAATTTGGGAACAATTCAAAATTTAAACAATATACATAATGTTCTTCTATATAAGTATATTTTTAAGTTTTTTTTTATAGTACATATTTACATTATATAGCGTTGCTAAAATAATAGTAAATTAAAAATTAAGTACATTCATAGATTAAAAAAATAACAATATATAGAAACGCAATAAAAAAATTAACAAAATTTCAAAAATATAATTTACTCATAAAAAATATAAATAAAATTATCAAATAAAAAAATATATGTAAAAAATTTTGACTTTATACTTGAATAATTAATTTATACTATTATTAAAAACATACGAAATAAAAATATTAGAACAAAATTTCATCTCAAAAATAATTATCTATGATAATTCTCAGTATTTGTTGTTTATTATCTGAGAAATATATTATATTTGTGGTAAATAATTCCACTTTCGATAATCGTTTATTTAATTCACATTGTTTATATGATGTAAGCAAAACGTGTTCAAAAATTTGTAAAAATATATATATATTTATATAGTAAAACCATTATATGTTCAATAAAAATGTGTATTAACGATCTCAGTACAAAAGAAAGTTTTCTCTCCGTTTCAAAATATTTTCAACTATTATTATGATCGAAAAAAAATATATTAAATTT
Source organism: Leptonema lineaticorne (assembly GCA_024500535.1). Classification (NCBI taxonomy): domain Eukaryota; kingdom Metazoa; phylum Arthropoda; class Insecta; order Trichoptera; family Hydropsychidae; genus Leptonema; species Leptonema lineaticorne. Next base: position 4,878,958 of record JANIJI010000009.1, read on the forward strand.
TCAATTTAGGTATAAACCACAATTTTTCACTTTCAATTTCTAAAAAGGGCTTTTCTAATATTGTAAATGATATATAATATAAATAATAAAAAACCGATTTATTTTCGTGATTTTTTTTATTATTATATATAAAACCTAAAAAATAATAATATAACGAGAGCATTAAAAATTGAATATTGAAATTAAAGAATTTTCTAAAATCAAATAATATAAAAATAATTTTGAAACAAAATGTAAATTCGTAATATAGTTTATATTATAGCTTATTAATATATTTATATAGTACATAGCAGATTCTAGTTCCTCTTTGCTTGATTTGCTTTCTAACACTTCATCTCTTTGTTTTCCACGTAAATAATATAATAATTATGTAAATTTATTTTATCTTGGATTTTTATTTTTACGTTCTATTTAACGCGAAAAAAATATAATTATTTCTCTCATATAAAAAAATTTGCCAAAATAATTCTATAGGCATTGGTAAAATATATTATTTTTCTTACTCACTAAAAATCGCTTGAAAATATTTAATTTCAAAATTTAATGATGACATTAAAAATACAATACAGTGAAATTCATTGAGAATTAATGAAAGTTTGGGAAACAACTTTATAAAATGACAAATTAAAATATTATTATATTTATTATGTGTCTTAATAATTATTTAAATTTATATATTTCAATACCAAATAAAAGATTAAAATAATATTCTGAAAAAAAAATATTTTAATTAGTATTTATAAATTTTCATACGGCATCTAATATTTCATAATCTTTATTTAAAAATATTTTACTTTTTCTTCTGAATTACTGCACCAATTTTTTTTTTTTTTGGCAATTATACATATATTTTTTGTACTAAATATAATTGTCTACTGAAATATAAATAACAATAAAAAAAAATAGAAAATATTGTCGATATTCTATTAAGTGTATCCAGCATACGGCAACAACAACAACAAAAAAACTAGAACAATGGAAACTGCTTTTTGAATCATGAAGTGAAATTTTTAATGAAACAACTTGAATAGAGTTTCGAACTC